>OU015763.1:47770464-47895903 GCA_907173295.1 Fagus sylvatica | reverse complement strand
ATATATGATACTTCCCGGGAATCATGTTGCCACGCTGGTGGTGGGAGAACTCCTGAGAATCAGGTTATGGTCATTGCCAGTGACTTTAAACGGGTATATATAGAATACAAATATTTTATCATAATTTTTGTGTTCTATTTATACTCTAATAATTATAACTTATCACGTATTCTTTTCACTTTTCTAATAAAATAACTTTAGTTTAAAATAGAAAAAAACCATACACGGGACAAAGTATACGACAGGGGAATGTTTATACGGGCAATGCCCGTTAATTTTCATTTGGACAGTAATTGCTCGCAGGCTACTCTTTTTCTCTGCAAACATAACAAGATAGCACCTGAAAACGTTGCTTGCAAACATAACAAGATATTGTATAAGTATAAAACCAGTACATGAAAACGTTTAAGTCTAGCACCTGCAACCATGCACGCGCCACGCACACATACGTAGGGAAAATAAGGGACTTACTGGCTCGTAGGACGACATTGCTTGGTTCGGCAACCACCATCGTATATGTTGATGAGAGAAAAAAGAAGATAATAAGCATAGGAATTATGATAATCCTAATGGAAGTTTTCGCATCCATGTTGGCTGCAAGCTAGAGACATGAATGAACACTTCATTACTTCTGTGATATATATAATCTATCAATCCGCCTATTGTCACCCAAATAAGACAGCACTGTCTACTCTCCAAGTCAATAAAAGGGAAGTCAACACACGTTATTTATTTATTTTTGCTTGAAATCAACACAGGTTTCTCTGTTACGAATTTTTAAACAAAATATCGTAAGATCAGGGGCGGGGGAAGCCCCTGACTTTTGAAAAATACACTCCTCCCTCTTATATTTTTTATAAAAAATAAGACTATATATAAAATTTAACCAATACCATCTTTGGCATTAAAAATATTAAAACTGGTACAGTGAAAAGAAAATTGCAGAGGAAATTTTCTCTGTATTTTACTGATTGAATGAAAATTTACGGTAAAATTAGTTGGTATACATGAAATGATATATAGCATAAACATCTAGAATAACCTCTATATATGTTTGTTGCCAAATTAGAAATTATAAGGAATTGTCGTCAATTTCTTTGAAGGGTCTAGTGCCTTAAAGCAAGCTTTAGAACCATAATTTAACTTCGATCTAAAAAACTTATAGGGTCAGTAATTGTTTTTGCCCAAAAGGCTTTAAATTTGCAAGCAAAAGAAAAATTAAGTGCGGAAAAATTAAGTGCAAGGAAAGTAAAGTGCTGGAAAAGTAAATGACAGAAAGTAAATAGGCTAATTAGTTAACTACACCCAAATTCTAAGTTACGTACCATTGCATGTGAGCGGGCTTCACATCATAGGAAGTAAGATCAAACCTTAAAAAGTCTACATATCATCAAATCGAACCTTAAAAGGTCGGTATTGCCTTTGCCTAAAAGACTTAAAATTTACAAGCAAAAGAAAAATAAAGCGCTGAAAAATAAAGTGCAAGGAAAGTAAAGTGCTGGAAAAGTAATGATAGAAAGTAAATGAGCTAATTAGTTAACTACACCCAAATTCTAAGTTATGTACCATTGCATGTGAGTGGGCTTCACATCATAGGAAGTAAGATCGAACCATAAAGAGTCTACATATCATCAAATTGAACCTTAAATTCTAAGCAAACAATGCATTCTCATCAATCATCATTTTCAAAATCTCAACAGTCATCAAACTAATTTCAAGAGCAGTTAAGCAAGACATTATGCATCAAACTTTGATAAACATTCACTAAAGGGAAATACACTTCACAATATTCACATGAACAAGCTAAGAAACATTCACTACAAGCAAGCATGTAAGCATAAAAACACTTTAAACAAAGACAAGTTGTCACTAAATAAGGCTTTTAGATATCTCATAAAAGTTCTCCAATAATCTCTTGATATCTTGTATGATCTTTTGGTCTCTCTCAAAAGTTCTCTTGATCTCTCAAATGATCTCTTGGGCTCTCAAAAGTTATCTTGATCTCTCAAAGGATCTCCATGCTCTTTTTTTTTTATCTCTTCGGCGGTTCTCTTGGGGGGAAGGGGGTTCGCTGTGTAGGAATTTTTCTGAAGAGATGACCTCTATTTATAGGCAAGTGTGAGAGTTACTTCAAGCCAATAACTACCTACTAACCCATGTAACATGTAACATGGAAGTGTGGTACGTAAGTGGTTTTAGTGTTTCCATACTTCAAGCCAATGACTACCCCACTAACTCATGTAACATAGAAGTATGGTAAATGACTTTAGTGCTTCCATATAATGACACATGTTTTTTTACATGTCACTCTTTTAATAAAACACACATAATTATGACTGCCAAATTAATACATTATGATGGCCAAATTATATATGTAATATATATATATATATAAAATATTTTATGCTGTAACAATGACTGTTAGTTGAATGGGCATGTCTAGGATTTGGGTTCTTTTCTAATATTACTATATATTCATGAATCTTGATGATTATGGTTTAGTTCTTGCGTGGAAATAATTATATGTATGAATATTTGTAGCAAAAACAAAATTATATGTATGAATATAAAATCAATAATTCAGTGAATAAGTTATGAGAACAGCATGCGTAGGCAAAAGAGTACACATACTTAAGTTAAAATAAATCTTTTATCAACACAATAAATAAAAATGTTGGATTCAATTTGAATCATGAGGTGGATTGACTTTTTTACCCTATATGCAAGAATGGTGGGAATTATGGGAATTATATGCTAAAATATTGTTTTTGTCCCTATAATTTACATAAATTTTATTTTATGTTACTAAATTTTAATGCACACCTAGAGTAATTTAATTTTAATTAAAAAAAATTTAGGGTCACACGAACGCACAACACAAATGTTAGAAGTTAAACTTGTTTATTAATGTTATAAGTTTTTTGTATTAGATAACGATTAAGTGAATGCTTGTGAGGAGTTTCGTAGAGAGTTATGAAAGTAAGAGTTTATGAAGTGAATGCATGAGGGAGTTATGTAATAAAGATAGTGGATGTTATGAGAATGCTTAGAGGCTATATAAAGCTAAGCATTTGTCAATTGTAAGCAAGAGTGTAGAAGAAAAATACAATACAATAAGTTCTCTCCTCTTCCCTTTCCACCCTCTCTCCCTTTGTGTCGTAAGAGTGTGAGTTTATTCCATTGTGAGTGGTATGAGTGCCTTGTGAATGTGAGGGCCCACCGAAATTTTTTCCAACAAAATGGTATCAGAGCCAATCGGTTCGTTATGAGAATGGCGATTGCCAACGGGATGATGTCTTTTCAATTTCCCCGACTTACCAAACAAAATTTTGATAATTGGAGTATCCGAATGAAGGCGTTACTCGGATCCCAAGATGCATGGGAGACAATGGAGAAAGGTTACGAGGAGTCACAAGATGAAACATCTTTGACTCCAAATCAAAATGAGGCCTTGCAAAAGGCTTGGAAGAAAGATCAACAAGCTCTTACGTTGATCTATCAAGGCTTAGATGAAGCCATGTTCGAGAAAGTTGCAAATGCAACTTCATCCAAGCAAGCATGGGAGATTCTTCAAAACTCTCTAAAGGGAGTTGATAAAGTGAAGAAGGTTCGCCTTCAAACATTGAGAGGCGAGTTTGAAAGCTTGCACATGAAAGAATCTGAATCAGTTTCAGATTATTTTTCAAGGGTGTTGGCTATTGTGAATCAATTTAAAAGATATGGTGAGAACATGGATGATACCCGTGTGGTAGAAAAAATCCTCCGGTCATTAACTTCTAAGTTTGACTATATTGTTGTGGCAATTGAAGAGTCAAAAGACTTGGAGTCAATGACCCCTGATCAGCTCATGGGATCTTTGCAAGCCCATGAAGAAAGGCTCAATAAGAAGAAGCAAGAGCCTTTGGAGCAAGTCCTACAATCTAAGCTCACCTTGAATGAGAAAGGGTGGCGTGATAGTAGCCAAAGAGGCCGAGGACGTGGACGTGGTCGTAGTCAAGGAAGGGGATCTGGAGGAAGTAATGGCCATAGCTCTCATAATAATGAAGATAGAGCTCAAAATTCGCAAACCACGAGAGACCGTGGAAGAGGAAGTTTCTCAAGGCCATACAGAAGAAGGTATAACAAAAATAATGTTAAATGTTATAATTGTCAAAGATTTGGGCATTATGCTTCTGAATGTAGAAGTGCCACGAATAATGTTGAGGAGAAAGCCAACTATGTTGAAGATCTAAATGAAGAAGTGGAGCCAACTGTTCTGTTGGCATATAAAGGAGAAAACAAAGAAGAAGAGAATGTGTGGTATCTTGACACAGGTGCTAGCAATCATATGTGTGGAAATAAAGCAATGTTTTTGGAGCTTAATGAATCGGTGGTCGGTAATGTTACTTTTGGTGACTTATCCAAAGTACCAGTGAAGGGGAAAGGTAAAATTCTTATCCGTTTAAAGAATGGAGATCACCAATTTATTTATGATGTATACTATGTGCCAAGTATGAAAAATAATATTTTGAGTTTGGGATAACTTCTTGAGAAAGACTGATATTCACTTGAAAGATCGTAGTTGCTTGATAAGGGACCACCAAAACAATTTGATAGCAAAGGTGCCAATGACAAGAAATAGGATTTTTTTGTTAAACATTCACAATGACGTTAAGGCTTGCTATAGAGATTCGTCTTGGCTTTGGCATTTAAGATTGGGGTATTTAAACTTTGGTGGATTAAAATTGTTGGCGAAAACGAAGATGGTGAGAGGATTGCCTTCCATTGAACATCCTAATCAACTTTGTGAAGGATGTCTCTTTGGTAAGCAATCAAGGAAGAGCTTTCCAAAAGAAGCTAGTACGAGAGCAAATAAGCCACTGCAGCTTGTTCATGCTGATGTGTGTGGACCAATCAAACCATCATCGCTCGGTAAAAACAACTACTTTCTTCTCTTTATTGATGATTTTAGTAGGAAAACATGGATTTATTTTTTGAAACAAAAATCTGAAGTGTTTGGTGCATTTAAGAAATTTAAAGCATTTGTAGAAAAGCAGAGTGATCAGGAAATTAAAGCCTTGAGATCTGATAGAGGAGGTGAATTCACATCGAATGAATTTAAAGAATTTTGTGAGACAAATGGGATTCGCCGCCCTCTAACAGTCCCTAGGTCACCACAGCAGAATGGTGTAGCAGAAAGAAAGAATCGGTCAATTCTTAACATGGCCAGAAGCATGTTGAAGAGCAAGAAGATGCCCAAAGAACTTTGGGCTGAAGCTGTTGATTGTGCAGTTTACTTGTCCAACCGTTGTCCCACAAGGAGTGTACAAGGAAAGACCCCACAACAAGCTTGGAGCAGAAAGAAGCCTACAATTTCCCACTTACGTGTGTTTGGGAGCATTGCATATGTGCATGTACCAGATCAAGAAAGGTCCAAGCTAGATGACAAGAGTGAGAAGTATGTATTCATTGGCTATGATCCAAGCTCTAAGGGTTATAAGCTCTATAATCCAAGCACCAAGAAAGTTATCGTGAGTCGAGATGTGGAATTCGATGAAGAAGGCATATGGAATTGGAACACCCAAGAAGAGGAGAAGTATGATTTCTTTCTTTTTCCTGAAGAAGAACAGGTGAATGAAGTTCCAGAAGTGCCTACTACTCCACCTCCATCACCAGTATCTCCCGTTCATGAAAGTTCATCTTCATCATCATCACTGGAAGGAAGTTCTAGTGAAAGATCGAGGGGATTCAGAAGTCTCCAAGATCTCTATGAATCAACAGAGAATATTGATGATATAACACTTTTTTGTCTATTTGCTGATTGTGAACCTACAGGATTTAAAGAGGCGGTGCAAGACAAGAAATGGAGAAATGCTATGGACGAGGAGATCAAGGCAATAAAGAAGAATGATACGTGGGAGCTAACAACTCTTCCACATGGAAAGAAGGCAATTGGCGTAAAGTGGGTGTACAAGATGAAGAAGAACGCAAAAGGAGAGGTGGAGAGATACAAAGCAAGATTGGTGGTAAAAGGTTATAGTCAACAACAAGGTATTGACTATAATGAGGTATTTTCCTCAGTTGCTCGTTTGGAAACTATAAGATTGCTAATTGCTTTAGCAGCTCAGAATAAATTGAGTATTTTTCAAATGGATGTTAAATCTGCGTTTTTGAATGGTTATCTTGAAGAAGTTTATGTTGAGCAGCCAATAGGCTATGTTGTCAAAGGGCAGGAAGGAAAAGTTTTGAAGTTGAAGAAAGCTCTATATGGCCTGAAACAGGCACCAAGAGCTTGGAACAGCAGAATTGACAAATACTTCCAAGAGAAAGGATTCTCCAAATGTCCACATGAACATGCACTTTATTGTAAGGTGCATGAAAATGGAGATATCTTGATTGTTTGTTTGTATGTAGATGATTTGATTTTTACAGGAAACAATCCAAGTATGTTTGAGGACTTCAAGAAAGCAATGGCTCGTGAGTTCGAAATGACAGATATTGGACTTATGGCCTACTATCTTGGAATTGAAGTGAAGCAAACGGAGGAAGGGATTTTCATTTCCCAAGAAGGCTATGCTAAGGAGATTCTCAAGAAATTTGAGATGTTAGATTGCAAACCGGTAAGCACCCCAGTGGAATGTGGAGTTAAGTTGTCAAGGCACGATGAGGAAGAGAATGTGAATCCAACTTTGTTCAAGAGTTTGGTTGGAAGCCTGAGGTACCTAACATGCACAAGACCAGATATTCTCTATGGCGTTGGACTTGTTAGTCGCTACATGGAAGCACCACCATGACTCATTTGAAGACTGCCAAGAGAATTCTTCGATATGTGAAAGGTACACTTGATTTTGGATTACTGTATTCACCTTCTAAAGAGTTTAAACTTTTTGGCTATAGTGATAGCGATTGGGCTGGAGATATGGATGACAGAAAGAGTACAACTGGTTTTGTATTCTACATGGGTGATACAACATTTACATGGACTTCCAAGAAGCAACCGATTGTGACACTTTCTACTTGTGAAGCTGAGTACGTTGCTGCTACCTCTAGTGTTTGTCATGCAGTTTGGCTTAGAAGCTTATTGAAGGAGTTACATATGTCGCAAGAAGAAGCTACAGAGATTTTTGTCGACAATAAGTCAGCATTAGCTCTTGCAAAGAATCCAGTCTTTCATGACCGAAGCAAGCACATTGATACAAGGTATCATTTTATTCGAGAATGTATTGCTAGAAAGGAAGTTCAACTTGAGTTCGTGAAGTCACAAGATCAGGTTGCAGATATATTCACCAAGCCACTCAAGTATGACACCTTTTACAAGTTACGAGCCTTACTTGGAGTGATCAGAAAAACAAGTTTAAGGGGGGATGTTAGAAGTTAAACTTGTTTATTAATGTTATAAGTTTTTTGTGTTAGATAACGATTAAGTGAATGCTTGTGAGGAGTTTCGTAGAGAGTTATGAAAGTAAGAGTTTATGAAGTGAATGCATGAGGGAGTTATGTAATAAAGATAGTGGATGTTATGAGAATGCTTAGGGGCTATACAAAGCTAAGCAGTTGTCAATTGTAAGCAAGAGTGTAGAAGAAAAATACAATACAATAAGTTTTCTCCTCTTCCCTTTTCCACCCTCTCTCCCTTTGTGTTGTAAGAGTGTGAATTTATTCCATTGTGAGTGGTGTGAGTGCCTTGTGAGTGTGAGGGCCCACCGAAATTTTTTCCAACAACAAATCCTTTATCTAACTTTTGTGTTCCACTTTATACTCCACCAATTACAATATACCATATGTCAGATTGTGTTTGATTTTTGTCCATTTTAAATTTGAGTTATTTTATAAGGAAAAAAAAAAAATAACAAATTATGATTGATGGAGTATAAAGTAGAACATAAAAAAATAAGATAGAATATTTGTAGTTCACCTAACCATGTCATATTTAAGAAACAAATTACAGTCCTCTATATACCAAACCCAAAAGCCCCCATTTTTATAATTTCTTCTCAACAATTGTCTCCCCCTATAGGCCAAACACAAATTGTCTATCCAAGCAAGCTTCGACGAAAAAGGGAGATCAATGCACTATGTGTATCGTGGAAAATCGAGTAGTTGGATGATTGGATCAAAATGTTCTTAAAAGGGTTATTTTTAGTGGATCACATACTTGTTGAGAAATAGTAGTTTGAGAAACAGTGGCTAAAATAGATAGTAAACAACTTTGAAAGCATCTACATAGTTAATCTTACAAGTAACCGTATATAGAAATTTGCAAAGAAAAGTTATAGTATTACTCATGGCATTACATTCTCTTAAACCAACAATTGCTTTCAGCAAGCATTAATTTGAAACATAATACATTCCATACGATTCATATCCTTATTTGACCTACAAATACTGTGTGGAGTGGATGGCTCTAGGAAATTATTGCACTTGAGGTTGATAACACCTGAGAAACCATATGCATAGTTGGTCTAGATTCAGGATTAGCACGCAAGCATGCAATTGCCAACTTTATGATGAGTATCAGTTGATTCTCAACCTCAAGTGTGGGAGGTGGAAGGCGTATGTCTAACAAATCTTTCAACAACAAATTCTCCTCCACAGTAGATAGAATGGAGATGCTTTCACCCGGATGCCCTCCTTTGATCACTTCAATAGCCAAAACTCCAAAGCTATAAATGTCGCATTTCTCAGTTATCTTCATTGTATAAGCAAGCTCTACAAACAAACAGAATATAAGTATATAACACCAATGTATTTATATATATGTTCTATGTATCTATATCAATTGATCAATTAAGTATATTACCTGGTGCAATATAACCATAAGTGCCGGCAAGTGAACTCCAATTGGATGAGTCTCGATTAAGAAGCTTAGCAGTGCCAAAGTCAGAAACATGAGCCTCGTATTCAGGATCCAGCAAAATATTTTTGCTTGATATGTCCCTATGAATAATTGGTAATGAGCAATCATGGTGCATGTAAGACAAAGCGTTAGCCACACCTTTGATAATATTGACCCTCTTATTCTAGTCCAATTCTTTAGCTCGTCCTTCATTGCTCAAAATTGTGGCCAAGCTACCCCTTTCAAGGTACTCATAAATAAAAAATGAGTGTTGTGAATGTGAACAAAATCCATGCAATTTTATAATATTTCGATGCCGGATTTCTGTTAATGCCTTTATCTCATTCAAGAACTCTTTTTGCTGTGAAATCTCACCATCACGGAAGGATTGGAGTTTCTTCACCGCTACAATGTTTCCCGATAATAACTTGGCTTTATAGACGGTTCCATAGCCTCCCTTACTGATGCAAAACTTAGCATTAAAACCCTGGGTCGCATCAATGATATCCTTGTACATTGTTCTTCCATCCAAAGTTGATATTGTAAACACTTCTTCCTTGTCTGTGTCGTTTATTTGGTTTGTCTGTGGATTTTGCCTTTTTCTTTGTAGAATGAAGAAAATTCCTAGGAATACCAATACAAGTGAAAGTGTACCCAAAAGAAGGAAAATGATTAAGAAAATCATTTTGCGTCTCTTTTTTGAAATATAGTTTCCTACCACACAGGGTTGCAATCCCGTAACATTTCCACACAATCCTTTATTACCTTGTAATGTTTCTATGTGAGCATCTTGAAATGCTCTGCTATTGGGAAGAGGACCCTCCAACTCATTGTAGGATATGTCAACATACGACAAGCCACGCATTTCTTCAAAAGCAACTGGAATGAAACCAGATAGGGTATTGTGAGAGATATTCAACAGCTCCAAGCTTTGCAAACTGCTGATTTGTGAAGGTATCTCTCCTTCGAGCAAGTTATGACTCAAATCTAGCTTGGATAAATGTGGCAAATTACATAATTGAACTGGAATACCTTGGGTAAACTTGTTGTTGCTCATATTTAAGTAGTTTAGTTTCAAAAGGTTCCCTATATATATGGGGATTGACTTAATGAATTTGTTGGTGGATATATCCAAGTACTCAAGATTTGTTAATGATCCAAGCTCCAGAAGGTATATCCCCAGAAAGTTGATTTCCATTCAATATCAGCTTCAACAAAGAAGTCAACTTCCCAAACTCTTTTGGGAGCTCCCCAACTAACTGATTGAAAGAAAGATCAAGTAATTGGAGTTGAACTGAGTCTCCAATTTCTAGAGGTATGCCACCAGTAATATTATTCCCAGCAACAAGTAGGGTGGTTAGTTGTGGGCACTTGCTCCAATTGTATGAGATTTCACCATAAAATCTATTGTAGCTTAGGTCTATGAAGTTCAATTTACTATAGACACCAAAATCTTCAGATATATTTCCAAAGAGTTGGTTTCTTTCAAGGCGGACTCTGACTAAGCTCGTGCAGTTTCTCAAGGGTTTTGGTATTTGACCGATGAGAAGATTGTTGGATGCAGTCAAGTTTTGAAGAGATCCATTTTGACATAAGTTTTGAGGCAAGGAGCCATTGAAGTGGTTTGTATCCAGCTGTAGCGAAGCCAACTTCATCAGGTTTCCTATCTCTTGAGGAATGGGACCAGAAAGTTGGTTATCGCGGAGGAATAAAAGTTCTAAGTGACTCAAATTGCCCAAGGAAACTGGAACAATACCAGTTAACTGATTTCTGCTTAGTTGAAGATTAGTTATAGACTTCAAGTTTCCTAATTCTTTAGGAATGGTGCCAAAAAGTTGATTGTTGTACAGATGTAAGACAATTAGGTTGCTGAGAGCACCTATTGATGAGGGAATCAGGCCAGAAAGATTATTGGTTTGAAGGGCTAAAGAGATGAGACACTTCAAATTCCCTATTTCTGGGGGGATGGAGCCAGAGAGTTGATTTTCAAACATATGCAACAATTCCAGCTTTTCTAAGCTTCCAATACTAGAAGGGATGTGGGGCCTATTAGACTGTTGTTTTTCATGTCAAGCTCAACTAAATTGGAGAGGTTTCCAATATATGAAGGAATTGAACCAGAAAGTTGATTATTACGGAAGGTACAATGAAGCCAAGTTGCTGAGATTACCTACTGAATAAGGAATGCAGCCATGGAGATCATTGGCATGCAAAGAAAGGAGACTGAGAGACTTTAAACGACCTACTTCAGGAGGAATCGAACCATTTAACCGATTTTCACTTAGGCGCAAGAACTCAAGATTGGTCAGTAGTCCAATCTGTGGTGGTATTTCACCCAATAAGTTATTAGATGATAGATCAAGATATATGAGTTTGGACAGATTACTAATTTGAATAGGGACTGTACCAAAGAGTTCATTCATGCTGAGATCAAGAAATGCAAGGTTGGGGAGAGATGAAAATGAAAATTCATGGAGCGTACCTTTTAAGCCTGAGTTAGTAAGGTTTAACCTTGTTACACTTCCTGCTTGGTTGCAAGAAATGCCGAACCAACTGCATGGGATTGAGCTTGTATTTTGATTGTTGGAAGAATTGGTTGCATTATTAGGAAGGAGAGTCCATGAAGTCAAGGGCAACTGAGTTTCATTTTGAAGACTGGCTTTCCAATTCAGTAGAGCATCTATCTCTGCCTCTGAAAGAGAAGCAACATTCAATGAGGAATGTAACATAGCCAACACAACCAGAGAAAAGAGGAAAACTACTTCTTTCAAGACAGCCATTGCCATGGTCTTTGTTTTACAAATTGAAACCATATTCAGAACTATATATATATATATCAAAGCTCCTCATTAATTTCTTTAACCACTATGTAGACTGTAAATGATCTGGATTGAGATCCCATACAATACTCAAAAAGTATTGCATGGATGCAATTCTTTTTTTCCTCTCACAACTTCTTAATTTTTTCACTTTCTGTTTTTTGAATTTTTTAACAATTTTTTATTAAGTGGTTGAAATTGAAAGTTAGCTTCTTAACTTTCGATCTCAACCACTCCTCAATTGGTATTGCATACAATACCAATTGCATGGAATCTCAATCCAATCTAAGATTTGGTAAGTCTCCAGGCAGTCAATTTTGTGATTAATGGGTAAGAAAAATAGGGTTTCCACATAAACTATCAATGACTTTTCTTTACGTGGAAGATTGTCATTTTCTTAGTCATTGCCATGGTCTTTGTTTTACAAATTGAAACCATATTCAGAACTCTATATATATATCTATATATATATCAAAGCTCCTCATTAATTTCTTTAACCACTATGTAGACTGTAGAGGATCTAAGATTTCGTAAGTCTCCGGCGGTCAATTTCGTGATTAATGGGTTAGAAAAACAGGGTTTCCACATAAAGTATCAATGACTTTTCTTTACGTGGAAGATTGTCATTTTCTCAGTCATTGCCATGGTCTTTGTTTTACAAATTGAAACCATATTCAGAACTATATATATATATATATATATCAAAGCTCCTCATTAATTTCTTTAACCACTATGTAGACTGTAGAGGATCTAAGATTTGGTAAGTCTCCGGCGGACAATTTCGTGATTAATGGGTTAGAAAAACAGGGTTTCCACATAAAGTATCAATGACTTTTCTTTACGTGGAAGATTGTCATTTTCTCAGTCTAGAAAAAGGAACTAGATTGGAAAATCCAAGTTGTTTTCATTGTTTAAATAACTGAGAAGAAATTCCAAGCAAAAATAAACTATACAATGACAATGGGGCAGGAAAATGAGGAAGCTTTTATTATTTTTAAAGACTAGCCTGGGTGTTCTCTTTGGAAAAATTGCAACTCTGTAGACTAAACATGCACACATATATTACGTAATGCGTATAGTGCTTATTTCTGTTGTATAGCTTAGGTACGAGGAATCGGTTCTATTGTCCAGTACAAAGTTTTAAATTATGTATTTCTTTTCCTCAAATGCACCAATTCCTCAAAGCATGCCTAGGTTATCAATACTGTATCGTACGGGCCAGTATAGCTGGTATTTGTGATATTAGTAAGTGAATTGGTACATACGACCCCCATGAAATGTATCGCTCTAAATACCGCTCCCTACTAGACTTTGCTGGACATATAGGAAAATACTGGCCATTTCAGCCAAATTGAAACTTGCCGGTACAAGATTTAATCTCATCGACGTTCCCTTCTTTGTCTTCTTACTCTTCTTGGTATCTGTTACCCACTTTTCAGTTTTAGTTGCTTCATTTTTACGCGTCCCACACAGCAACACAGACTCATAGAGTTGCAGTATTGTTCTTCATTTTAGTCTTCTCTCTTTCACTTTCTCTCTCTTATAAGTTTCTACATTTAAAAACCTTGGAGCCTAGTTTGTTGAGAAAATATTGGGTCCTCCCACCCTCTCACAAGAGTGTGGACTCCTATATGAAACCTATGAATAAAGTTCACACCCATTGTGAGAGGTAGGAGTCGTCCTCTAGAGGACCCAATAATTTGCTTGCCCATGATGACTTTACCGCTTACAAGAGAAGGTTAGCTTTTTTTTCTTTGTCAAAAGCCCCCCACCCACGTGAATTTTATTCTTTTGTCCTTTCAAATTTTGTTTTGATTAATTTTTTTTAACTTAGTCAAGTATAGATGAATGAATGTATATTTTTATGAATAAAGTTTACTTCAAAATGAGTTAGAGGAAGATTCCTTTAACCCATTACATGGTGATTCAATAAACCATCTACATGCATGTACTTTAAGTCACATGACCTATTTAATAAGTCATGTGACTTGTTTAAATAATACATGTGGATGGTCTATTGAATCACCACATAATGAGTTAGAGGAATTTTCCTCTACACCAATTTGGAGATAATCTCTGTCCCAACAAAATTAATAAAATAAATAAATATAATATATATATATAATAATAGATATAGAGAGAGAGAGAGAGAGAGAGAGAGAGAGGTAGATACCCCATTTTGTACCTACAAATATCAGGAATTCTCGATCATAATGACGATACTACCTCAGTCTATGAAAAGAAACTTGGTGTAGTAAGCCCAAGAGGAGACTTTGAAAAAGCCCAAATTCAAATGAAAGTTTAGGAGCCCAAACCAGACCAAGTGAGCATATATATGTCTCTTCCTTAGAGGCGTACGTCTCCCTCTAGAGGCATATGCCTAAGCCATGCGCCTCAAAGAGGCATACGCGTCTCACCAATAGGCGTACACCTACACGTAGTAGGCGTACACCACTTTGAGACAAACACTCAAAATCACTCAATTTTTCATACCAATCTCAACTGACTATATTGGAGAGATGACAATGGTCAGTTAGGGTTTTACAATTCCGGCCACATCAACCCCCACACTCCATTTCCTATATAAACACCCCTATTTCACCATTTCCAACGACACAGAAAATCCCCCAAAAACCTTAGGCAATACTATAGGCAAATAGTTTGAAAAAAGAGTGATCAAAGAGGTCTTTTGAGGATTTGGCTATTTCTTAGGTTCTCTAACCAAGAAAACGAGTCTTCTTCTCAAGAGGCTAATAAACATCACTCCTTTTGTTTCAAATCATCTTCTCCTTTCATCACAATCAAAGTTGTGATAGACAATAACCAAGTGACCGGTTAAGAAAACAATCTCAACTTCAAGGTTGACTTTTGGGTAAGAAATAGATCTTCTCCATGATCCATTTTCTCCACCTTAGCTCTCTAATTCCTTCTATTTTGCTATATTATGTCTTTTTTAATTTATTGCATTAAGAAATAATTGTTTGATTTGTTTGTTTTCACTTTTTTAGTTTAAATATGTTATATCCGCACTATTCCCCTCTTTGCCTCATTTTTTTAGGTAAGACAAGTGTACACTTCCACCTAGTAGGCGTACGCCACTGTCTCATAGGCGTACACCTACGTGCCCAAAAAAAAATTTCTTTGCTTTTTTTTCTTTTGTTTCTCATTTCCTTTCATTTACTTGGACTTCTATGAACTTATAATGAGTTCAAACTCTCAAATTCTAGGAACCTTAGGGTTTCATAAGGAGTTGATGTAGTAAACTCGTTAATTAAGTTGAGTAGTCCCATTTATTGTTTATTGTTCATTTTACATTCCTAATATCCAATGATGAGCCCTTTCATTCAAACATCCATCCAAAATTCTTAAATTTCATGAAACAAGGTGGACTTTAGGATCATGTAAATTGATCTTACTTATTTTCTTCTTTTGTATAATCCGATGATAAAGCCTTAATCACTCAAACATCCAAGATCTTTTGGTTTTGTGAAAGATTGGTGACATGGCATTAAGATTAAAATCATTTTATTTTCTTTAATCTGATGATGAACGTCAATTTTTTAAAAAACTAAAAAGTCTTCAAACTCCATAAAGGGATTAATGAAATAGGTTCTAGGGTTGTGGCTATCACCATCTCATGTAAATATTTATTTCGCATATTCGTCCCCCTCATATGCTCATTGTGCTTGTCTATTCTTCCATATGCTATGTTTCATATTATTTCTCCACTCTTGATTGTTATTTGTTTTGATATTACTTCGTGCATGTTAAAGGTTTGACTAATAAATATCATTGTCAAAATAATCCAAGTAATACAAATGAAGGCCAACCAAAAGGTTGAGCGGTTTTGGGTGTCTAACACCTTCCCAAAACCGTACCTTAGCACTAGACTTAAAATCCAAGGCTAGTACCTTTATGCATGGATTCAATGTTGGTTCCTGAACCTAAACCAGGTGTCGACTCCATCTTCGCTGCCCTTGTGCTTGAGCCAAGTGGCGTATTCCCGAGTCCATGTGCAAGATGGGCTCACACAGCGCAAACACGATCCCCCACTTAATGGTCGTGTCATACAATTCTGAAAGTATGAGAGGCGTCTCAAAAACCCCTAGGGTCGCGGGCGCTCACAAGAGGTAATCTTAAAACGGTGCACCAGTATTGACGGGTACTGAAATAATTCAGTCCCTATATCCAAATCTAACAAAAATACTACAAAATCAAACCAAACAAAAAAAGAATTATATAGGAAAAAAAAAATTTGCAGATCCCACAAACAAATAGACATGGGCTTTCGATCTAGGTCATTGTGGGGTTAGGCTTAAGTCGAGGCAAGTTGGTCCTGGGTTCACTGTCAATTTGGTCGTCGGCTCATTGTCAATTTGGTCGTCGGTTCGTCACTAGTTCGATCTTGCTCTAGTTGATTTGGGCATTTGGCTCATCAATCTAAGAGAGAGAGAGAGAGAGAGAGAGAGAGAGAGAGAGAGAGAGAAACGATTTGGCTGGGCTCAACAGACGATCAACAACAAGGTGGTGCTCAATAGTGGGAGGATTAGCGACGGCGAGGTGGTGGGTTGGGATGGGGTTCACAAACTACTATTGTGTGCAGAAGCGAAAAAAATTTATGTCAACCTGAAAATGTTTTTGAGTTGACCACCCATTTACGTTTACGTCGCTCCAAACACCTGAAATGGGGAAAACGTTTTTATGAAACCATTTACGTATAAAAATAAATAAATAAATAAATAAAAAAGGGAACCTTAAACTATACGGTTTAAAATATAATTTACTCCATAAATATTTTTCCAACCCACTAAATAAAAAATTATGGAATAAAAATGTTGGATTCGATTTGAATACCTAAGGTGGGGTTGACTTTTACAAAATATACTAGGATGGTGAGAATTACGAGATAAAGATGTAGAGAAAAAAAAAAAAAAAAAATTATATTCACCTAATTGTATTTTCATTTCGTATTAAAATTTAGATTAAAAGTTATAAAAACCGTATTAGATTCTATTTTTGTTTGGTAAAAAAAATGAATGAAATATTTCTATCAATCAATAAAACTTAGGTGCGTACGAATAAACTTGAATGTGTACGCACCTTGAAGAGAAATTATTCAGTTCACCAGGTGAACCACGTTATCTATCCACCAATCCATTAATTAAATGACACGTGTTTAATTTAATTACTCAGCTGCTTACTAAGACAACAAACAAATATTAAAAGACCAATATACCCACAACATATCTATTTACCCCCAATCACCTCAACTAGCTACAAAGGCAAGCGGCGGCAACGGTTTTCACCTCTCTGGCGGCTCCTAAACAATAATGCTCTAATAATTTGTTATCTTCTTCTTCTTCTTCATGTAATCTCTGCAACTTCTCTATAGCCCTAACCTGACCCGAACCTATGGCATCGCATGTCGAGTCAAGTACCTTGTTGGCTTGCCCGAGAACATCTAGGCCTGCCGCGAAGACGCCCACCAACAAGAGCTCGAGTTTGACCCCATCTACGTCACCATTAATGGAAATTCTCGCAACGAAGCTGTGAGTGGTAACTGGAGTGAGGGCTTCCGATCTCGCTTACACCGATCCATCCTAACCAGCTTCTCTCACTCTTCCTGGACACTAGGAAGTCATGGATTTCATGAGATTAGGTTGAATCTTGATGTGGGTTTGTGAGGAATTTGTTATCTGATTGACAAATCTAGGATTGTGATGGATGGGAGATATACTAGGGATTGAGTGAATTGATTGATGGTGTTTATAAGGTTGTTTTTTGGTGAATTGTTTGTAATTTGGGGATGGAAAAATATTTAACTCCACCAGACACAACCAAGGAGATGAGCTTAGACATGGGAGATTCTCTTCCTCATAGCCCTTTCAATGGAGAATCATCACCCATCCACGATCTTTTCCATTTGTTGTTTGTGGGCTTGCTGTGACTCAATTTATTTCTCTCTCATGGATGTTTTAGAGCTGCCACCGTCGCTTGCTTGTGTAGCCTGTTGCGGTAACCAGATATGTTGTGGGTATATTGGTCTTTTAATATTTGTTTGTTGTCTTAGTAAGCAGCTAAGTAATTAAATTAAACACGTGTCATTTAATTAATAGATTGGTGGATGGATAACGTGGTTCACCTGGTGGACTGAATAATTTCTCCTGAATTAATGCATACACAACCTCAATCCTTGCATACACATTTGCCTTTTAGAACCACAGAACCCTAGTCTCTTTTTTTTTCATTCATTTTTTTCTCTCTTTTTCTTTATTTATTAACTAATAACTAATAACTAATAACTTGTCCCTCATATAACGGATTGATATTGGAACAACAATCACCATCATATTATCACTTGACCACATTATTCTTCTCTTCCCTCTATCTCAGCAATCACCGTGATATGATTAAAACTATATAATGATTAAAACATTAAAACCATAATGCTGTAGTTAAATCCGCTTTATACGCCTTTCCTTTCATTTATTTACTTTACTCTCTTATTCAAACAAGGCAAATAGAACCAGTACAGGTGTTGCATAAGAAAAGAAAAGGGAAGAAAACAAAATGCTAAATCAACCTTGGATTAATGACAAGGTATATATGACATTTCATTAATCATGTTGCTAATTTATTTCAATGGACCAGGTTACATGCGATGCTCGTGCCTCGTGGTAATGGTATACTATAGTTTTTGCAGGTGTGGGAATTACATATGCATAATTATCCATTATTTCCCTTGAGTTACATATTAGATCATTACTTATTGCCATGTGTCCTATAATTTACATTGAAATATGTGGCTTCTAACACTACCATCACCATTCACTTGGTGAACCTTGTTGGTCGTTAGAGAGACCACGTCTATCTTTCTTTTGGACTGTAATTGCTCTCCAGCTACCATTTTTCTCTGCACAATAACAAGAAATTGCATAAATAAACACAAAACCATGTGTTATGAGGAGATATGCTTGCATTAAGGTACATATTTTCAGACTCGCATGCATGCAGGCATGCATGCTTAAACACATGTAGTGCACACATGTAGAAAACGACTTACTGGTTCGTAGGACGATGTTAATGGGTTTGGCAACCACTGCTGCAGATGAGAGAAACAAAAACAGAAGCAAGGAGATTACGATAACCCTAATGGACACCTTGATATCCATTTTGGTTTTAAGAGACGCATGCAAGTTACTTACTCCTTCCTTGTCTCTCTATATATATTATGTGTATTCTCACTGTTTTCGACCATTATTCAAATAAATTTTGTGGAAGAGCTACACGTTCAATTCAAATGAATGGTAGTCAATACACGTTTTTCTGCAAGATATTTTCCGCAATGAACATATACACCTAGTCAATTCAAATGAAGTTCACACCTAAGAAGCACAAGAGGATAGATAGAAGAACCTGACCCTTATGACGGGAAAAAACATATATATGAAGGAGACCCATGTGCATGCGATTTTAACTATATTTTAACTAATTGTGGCAAAATTTCAAACTCATTGCATAAAGTAAATATATGAAATTGCTAACAACTAATGTTGCTGTCGTTAATTTCTGTGGTTAAATGCCAAAAAAAAAAGACTTTTTTTAAATAAATAAAAAATAGAATAAATCAATTCTAATTAAGGAATTGTTCTTGGCTTACTGTAATTTCATAGAGCAAAAAAGTAGAGAAAAAAATTATAAGATTTTAAAAAACGAAGATCTTACCTTTTTCTCATCCCAGCTCCGTTGATAAACACAAGTTAACCATTACATTATCAGCTAAAAAAAATTCTGAAAAAGAAAAGGAATCCACTTCTGAAACATGCCATGTGTTTCAGAAGTGGATTCATTTTTTAAAGTGTTATTATCCCTTTGTTCATCTTGCAATTTTACATTCCGACCCCTGCCTTTGAATTATAAAAGTTGAAGAAACTCGGTCCATACTCCATAGTAGAAAAAAAATGTCAGTTTCTACCATACCATGTTACATGACTCCAGCTGTTAACTCACAAAGCCACAAAACTACATAAACTTTTTTCTTCATGTATCATTTGCATTCATAGATATTTCTTTCATACTAGGATCTAAACAAATCGAAGGGTTATTTGATATCGGCTGTCAGGAAGAATATTGATTTGCAGCCTTATATCAGGCAGATGCCATCTTTTCTTTTCTTTTTTCAAATTTGTATGTCAGTGGTTCAATTAGTACTCTACTTTACATTTTTCTCAAATACTTTTATGAGCAATGCTAAAGGTACAACATTTTTCCTAATATTTTTTACAAATTTTTAAGGTGACAAGGTTTGATTAGGACAATATTATTTTCACATTAGTCTATCACTAATTAACAACACTTGTATAAAATACTAATTATAACCTCACGCCTCATCAGTTGTGAAAAAAAATTTGTGGAACTTTGTGTCCCAAGACTTCCTATATTTTTCAAGGTCTTGGATTGCTTGGATTCCTTAATGACATCTTACCCTTGCAGACATATACGAAGCACAAGTGCAAACTGAATTATTATTATTATTCTTACGCCTTATATAAATTAGTTTATATTTAATTGACTACCACCAAAAATCATTAATATATACCCTAAATTTCTATTTTTCAATTGAAATCTCTATAACGCATTCCAAAATAGACAACCAAACATATATCACAGTGCGGCGGTAATCAATTTTTATCGTTAATGGGGAGTGGGGACTTTGGCTTGAGAGTCTGTTCTTCGATTGGGCAAAATGCACGGATCAGGTCTTGAATTGTCTGTTTGTGTGTGTATGTTTTCTGGGGTGGTGTAAGATTTTTATATGAATAATGAAAACTACGTCTTTGTTAAGAAAAAAGTAATGGTAGGTTGGTTATTTAGATGACGCACTAAAGTTGATTCAACCAAATTTTGCTGATAAGAATTAGTATTATATATATTATAATCGTAAAGGAAACAAAAATGCTTTAATGTAATCAAGAGTCCTTTGTGTCCAATGGCAGAAGTTCGACCTCATCGTCTATGTCAATTTGCTATCCATTATGGTTTGAGCCACTGGTGCCGTACGTGGAAACAAAGTGGCAGTCAAAGGTTCTAATACTGAAACTAATGGAACTCATATATTTCACATATGAAAATCTCATAGTACAATAGACTCCGAGGTTTATTAAATGATGAATGATTATTGAGTTATAAGATTGGGGGGTCATCAAAAGTTTATGATAAGATGACAGTGTAGCAGCTGGTGCGTTTCTTTCTAGAGGAGGTGCATATGCTCCCTCTCGACCTTTTCCTACCACTGATATGGCGGCTAACTTAAAAACTAAGTTATTGTTTTATATTGTACTTGATCATTCAAAACTTTGATTATCTCTTTCAAATAAGTTTAAAGTAGCTTTAGAAGCAAACTCTATTAATTTATTTTGTAGGAATTTGCCATTAAAAACTCTCTTTGGACGTGTATAGTACAACAATATTAATCCTTTCCATTATGTCAATGACTGTGAAGTCTATTCAGCAAAAACTAAAAAACAGACTGGGAAGTCTTTTTCTTTTGAGAAAAAATGACCGCGATAAATAACTATTGACACAGCTTGCTTAAGCGATAAGTTATGAGTGATTAACACTCAATTTACAGGGTCTACCACTTAAACCACCTTTGAATTCCACCAATCCACACAATACGCTTCAACAAATTGTACCAAAAGTTATCGTTCGAGACTTATTCTTTTTTATATTCCAAATATGTCACATAAGGCTAGGAGTTCTCATTAGAGAAATTGCCAGTATTTTCCATTGAGCATTGAAAAAATGGATTCAAAACGACCACACTTTACTTTTTTTCCTTATGGTTCTTTTTCTATTTGTTGGTATGTAAGTTGTTGAAAATTTTTTCCTTTATGGTTCTTTTTCTATTTGTTGGCATGTAAGTTGTTGAAAATTTATGTTACATAGGTCATGTATGTAAGTGGATCATATACCTAGCAAAATTGGACCAAGAAAAAAATCCCGTCCAAACCCAAATGAAAAAAAATAGGGTATGGGTACCATTATAATCCAATAAATTTATGATCTGTACAAGATTTTGACTTAACCCGGTTGGGTCGTACCCATACACATATCCTAACTTGTTTATCGAGCCTTTATTATAAAATCATAAAATTAATTTTGTTATTGACTCTCATTTTTTATTGTAGATGAAAATATTAATAACATTTCTCGTCAACATGACAAACAATGGTCAAATATAAATGCTTTCAGTGTCAAATCGATCCTAACATTGAGTTATGACTAGTTTTTTTTTAATAAGTTCATTATAGATTTTTTTCCTAATTTTTTATTTTTTTTCTTTACTGAACATGTTATATTTTAATTTTTAAAACTAAATATATTGTATGAGATTGGATTACTTGTTTTCTTTTAGCTTTTTAGCCTTTTAACTTATTAGCTTATGTAGAGCTTTTTAAAATTCTCAAAAAGCAAAATTTCAAAGTACAACGTAACCATTCTTTTGTCAACTTTTAGCAAATAAACTTAAAAAAATAAAAAATAAAATAAAAAAGTAAATCCAAAAGCACATTTAGTTTATAAGTGATTTAACTTTATTTCTTGAATCATGTATATGCATTTTCTTTTCTTTTCTTTCTCTTTTTTTTTTTGTGGAATTATTAGATTAGTAGATAAAAAAAATAATAATTATTATCAAATTAAAAACTTATTAAGGATTTATGTATTATTCAACTTTAATCTTTGAGTGTTTTCTTTGTTTCTTTAATTGTATTGAAAGAAATACAAAGGAATATATATATATATTATATATATATATATATATATATATATTATATATATATTATATATATATATATATTTCTTTTTGTATGTGAAAAATATACAATTTACTTCCGGGTTGACCCGATTCGTCAAATACCAAGTAAAAAAAAGTAAGGGTTATGGAATAACAACTTGGGTTAATCCAATAAGTTTATGACACATACCCATTAATGCTATGTTTGGAAATTTGGAGGGAGAAGAGAGTAGATGAGAATGGAGGAAAGGAAATGAAAGAGGAGGGGAATGGTTACCTATTCCTCGTTTGGATGTTTTAAAAATTAAGAGGCAGGTAGAGTAGATACATGTCTCCTTTGTTTAGATTTTTTTTAAATGAAGTGGAGAATGAAAGGAAAGATGAGTGGTCATACAGATTGACAATTATGACCCGTATTGTTAATTTGAAAGAAATAAATATGAATTGACATTATAAGGGCTTAATTGACAATTTGATTATTTTTTATTATATGTAGAACCACTCCCCCTTTAAATTCTCAAATTTGGGGGAATTAAAAATTAGGGGTTTGGAGGTGTATCCTACCCCTCTTAATTCTCTCAAATCTTTCCTCATCCCACTTAAAAAATAAATAAATAAATTCTAAACAAGGTTCATTAAACCTCTCTCGTTCCCTTCCTTCTACTACATTTTTCTTCATCTTCATCCAAATATAGCATAAGTCTCAGTGCATCCCCATCCTCCCCTCAACGAGCAAAACCAACGACCTAGCCATCAATGTGTTATGCTTCTTCCACACGAAGTCAACCAAAAAAAAATTAAAAATAAAAATATAAAAACCCAATTGAATTGAATCGTAAGCAATTACTTTGTAGATGAAATTCAACACCCCATTCCTTATTTATCCTAATTAATGCAATTGAGTTACAAGACTCCAAACGTAAATTTAACACTATATACTTCAAGAAAAATTATTGAATAGTTTCGGACTACAAATAAATGTATAGTCCCCTCTTTCATAAAGTGGTGGGTCGTACCATGAATTTAATTAGTGGGACCCACTATTCATGTGAGAATGAGACTATGCATTTATTTGTAATTTTGAACTACTGAATAATCACTCATATTTCAAATGACTAATGAATACAATATTTAATTGCACTCAAATTAGATCAGGAAATGCAACTAGAAAAGGAAAATGATTTGAAGGTATTATAGGCACTTCATTAATTAAAATTCATATAAGGTTTTTGGATGGCTTATACTGATCATATTACTCTATATTCATAGATGAATCGTAATCCTTATCGATATTCGTATTGTGCATCGTTGTTAAAAGTCTGATGATCCAGATCGAAGAAATTTAAGATCCTATAATCCTTGTTAAACAATCCGGTTCACAATAGGATCTTTAATTATGATCCCACCCAATCCTAATTTTTTTTTTATATATATGGCCAACTATTTGGAAATTTAAACTCAACTTAATAAATAAATAAAAAGGCTTTTATAAGACCTTTTGTAACAAATGCATCAGTTCTCAAGATAAATCCCTACCTCTAATTGACATATTACATATTAGAATTTTTTGCTAACTCTAATTTTCATCATTTGTTAAATTAGTCACCAAGATAAGAAACTCTATATTCTATTCAGTTAGTATATTAAAGACACATAAGAGAGATAAGAAACTCTATTTTTCTATTCAGTTCGTATATTCAGTTAGTATATTTTCTGTTTTCTATTAGTGATCATTTGAATTATTGTAGATTATTATCCTTATTTTCTATTAAAGAAGATATTAACACTGATGTTAATGATTCTTGAACACTTCATATTAAAAAGTAGAATCTTATAATTTTTTATCCGATCCAGAAAACCCTTTTAGCAATGTTATGTCGGATCCCGATTTCATAAGCAATCGTGACAAGCGAAAAGATCGTTTGAAAGATATTGACCAATATCAACACTTATAACAGCATACTGTGATAATTTATTAACAGTTTATGGAAATTCCTATGAAATTATAGTTAATACTCACGACTCACATTGCAACATTAATTATGTCCAATTTTGTCTATCAAAAAAAAATTCTGTCTCATTATTCACTACTAAAACTTATTTGATGTCAAGTTAATTCCTTCTTTTTTTTAATGAGTCAATTTATTCAAATTAAATTTTTAATCTTTCCTAATCTGCCAACTCATGAACCCTAATTAAATCATATAGACTGATAAATTGTATAATAACTAATTTATCTTTCAATTAACATATCAAAGTCATTAGCAAGCAAAATTCAAACAACACACTTTTAAAGATTATCTTTCTTGGAAGTCAACCTCTTTTTTCTTTGTGTGAACAGTTCAATCGAAGAGCTAGCATGTGATACCTTATAAAACCACAATTGCATGCATAATTAAATCTTTCAGAATACGCGTTTATATTCAAACAAGTCAAATGGAACCGCTGTATATTTCACAATAAAAGAAAGAGAAAAAATCCCTAATGAACCTTGGAATACAAGGACAAGGTATACTCATTTCATTAATCAGGTCGCTATAATTTATAAGTAAATAGTGGCTATAATTTATTTCAATGGATTTGGTTGCGATACTCATGGTGCTATACTGTTATGGCCTGCCGGAACAACTCCTGATGGCGATTTTGGTGAAGGTACACGCGGGGGAAATCCTCCCTGTTTCATTTGGACAATTATCGCTCTCCAGCTACTCCTTTTCTCTACAACAAAAAATATATATATATATATATATATATATATATATATATATAACAAGAAACACATAAACACAAAATCTTGTTGTGAAGCAAAAAAATTTATATTCAACATTTGAAACCTTACATCTCTACATATAAAATTATGTATCTCTTTACTATTGTCAATTGGTATTGAGTTGAATACTCTATTTTAATATGGTATATATTCACGTGTTTGGCTGGTCCTCCTCACACGTGAACTTAAAACCCTATATCTTTACATATAATCTGTTACGGTGCTACTTGAAGTCAACACGAATAGCTGCTACATGTTAGATTGTATTAGGATTGCTATGTTAGGAATTAATATTTGATTAGGATTTATCATTGTTAGGAGTTATGTGCAAGAAGAGCTTGAGGAAAAGGTGCAACAGGTTTGAAGACTCTTTCCTCATCTTCTTTATTTTCCTTATCATTAGGCCCATCATCATCCTTAGTTTCTTGATTTTCCTTAGAAGGTAAAACCTTCTTAGGGATATCTTTCTCTATCACTTTTCCACTTCTAAGGGTGGTGATTGCCTTAACATGCTCTATGTGAGGGTTTTGAACCTCATTGACCACAAATTGGGTCTTTGGGTTAGGCTGGGGTTGGGCTGGAAAAGTCCCTTTTTCCCTCACATTCAATTTTGAGTCAATTCGACCAACTGAGTTTTTCAACTCTTGAATATCTTGCATTACAGCTTGGTTAATCTGAGTTTGGCCTTGTATAAAGACCTGCAATGTATCCTCAAGGCTCTTCTTATGTGGTGGTACATAGGGTGCATGTGAAGAAGATCCTTGGGATTCATTAATGGAGGGCCCATTCCTCCAACTAAAATTGGGGTGGTTTTGCCAATTAGAATTATAAGTTTCAGAATAAGGCGAACTAAAGGGTCTCCTATAAGCATTGGCCACATTAGCTTGCTCATGTAACACTTCCTAGAATGCAGGAATTGTGGGACAGTCTTTGGTTAGATGAGAATTGGTTTCACATATCCCACTGGACACTACTCTCAAAGTAAGTAGGTGCTTTACTCTTGGTCTTTCCTAACTCAATGGCCTCTACCTTCCTAGTCAATTTGGCAATTCGAGAATTTACATCATCCTCCTCCTTGAAGTGATATAAACCTCCTTTAGAACTAGGTCCAGGTTTTGCCCTCTCTATTGTGTTTGTGGTCTCCCAAACTTGGGCATTCTCAGCCAAGAGATCAAAATAGTCCCAGGCATCATCTGGTGATTTACTTATAAATTCACCGTTGCACATCATCTCCACAAACTGCCTCATGTTTGAGGTAATACCATCATAAAAAAAACTGATTACTCGCCATATGTCATACCCTTGGTGTGGACATGCGAGTAATAAATCTTTAAATCTTTCCCAGCATTGAAAAAATGTTTCATTCTCCTTTTGAGAGAAATGCATTATGTTCTTCCTAAGAGTATTAGTCTTATGGGTTGGGAAAAATTTCTTCAGAAATTCCCTAGTCATCTCTTGCCATGTTCTAATGGTATTAGGCCTCAAGGAGTGTAGCCAAGATTTGGCTTTCTCCTTCAATGAAAAGGGAAAAAGTTTTAGTCTCACAACGTCATCAGTAACATTGTTGTACTGTAAGGTAGCACAAACCTCATCAAATTCCTTGAGGTGCAGATAAGGGTTCTCAGAATCAAGCCCATGAAACTTGGGGAGTAATTGGATTACACCCGGTTTCATTTCAAAATTTCCCACAACATTAGGGAATACAATACACGAAGGTGTACTGGCCCTAGTGGGTTGTAGGTAATCCCTAAGGGTTCTAACAGGTACTGCATTATTATGTTCATTCTCCCCTTGGTTAACCTCATCATGATCAGCCATAATTATCAGATTATTAAAAGGCTCTAGATTAAAGTCAGGTAAATCACGGAAAATTGTTCCAATTCTACTCTATATAAACAATTTGTATGATCACGTTGCCAAATGCTCATACAAATCTAAACATGCTAAGTTCAAATAAATTGGAACCGTTTACCTGAGAAGCTTTTTTTTTTTTTTAAATTGATGGTTTTCCAAACTTTGCTTCTTGATGAGAATTGGTACCTACAAGAAAAACAAAAACAAATAAATTAATTAATAAAAACTAATTAAAATTAAAACTTGGCAAACTAGTAAAAATAATAGAAATTAAAACAATGTGTTCAAGACACATTCCCCGGCAACGGCGCCAAAAACTTGTTGCGATTTTTTAAAGTGCACCCAAGTGCAGGTTTCGCAAGTAGTAATAAAATCTCGGTAAGTCCGAGGTCGAACCACAGGGAATGGTTGACACAGTGTAAAAACTCCTATTATTATGAAAAGAAAAGAAAATAGTAAATTGATTTGGTTGTTTCCACCTGAAGATGGAGCAAAATATTATGAAGACTATAATTAAAAGCAGATAAATAAAATTGGTTGAAATTAATGGAGAAAGGCACTAGGGTTTTAAGGATCCACCTAATATATATCTATGTGAACTTGGATTATTCTTTTACTCAACTAGGTTAGAGATGCCACTCGCCTAATTGGAAGATTCAATCATAAAACACTTGATAAGGGTAATGTAGATAGTATATGGGTTGATTTAGCTAATAAATTCAAAGGCATGCTACAGGGGAGATTAAGCATTCAGCATATTTCGAATCATAACTATAACGCCCCGAACCCAAAGCATGAGTTCGACACGTGACAACAGCTGCACACCTATAAGGCGTGCCTTACAAGTGTGTCAGGCCTTACTAACAAATTCTAAAAAGAATGATATCCTTGGTCTAAAATCTCCAATTATACATATTAACCAGTAAGTTCACTTGATATAAAAATCTCCAAATAACACTACAAGAAAATAGGTCTATGGCAACAAAACCTTTTCGTCGCACAAAAGTCTCAATTTCGTCGCTTGATGTACTAGGCGACGAAATAGTACATTAGGCGACAAAAATTGTTTCGTCGACTAATGTTGGTAGCCGAATAGTCCTGGCGATGAAATATTTTTGTCGCCTAATACTTTCAACATTTAGCGACGAATTTTTTCGTCGCCTATTAATTTCGTCGCCTAAATAGTATTTGGCGACAAATTTCTTTTCGTCGCCTAAAGTTGATTTGGCACGAAACATTTGTCGCCTAACGAAACATGGTTCGACGAATCGCCCAAAAAACTATAGGCGACGAAACTTATTTTTGTCGCCAAATATTCTTTACGCGAGGAAATTTATATCCTCGCCTATTGAATTTCAGGCGACAAAACATTTCGTCGCCTATTGTTTTTTTTTTTTTTTCCAAGCTGTTAGGCGACGAAAATGTGGGTCGCCAAATGATATATATATATATATATATATATATATATATATATATATATATAATATAGGTTTTTGCATTTTTAATATTTTATACCTACTCATTACAACCTGTCATTAACAAATCAATTCATTTTCAACAAAATATCCATAAACAAATCTTCCATACATTCCAAAAGTAAATAATATTTAAATTTAAAATTATCATAAATACAATCAGTACAAATTTGTTAATTATGAAAAGCTTGTCAGCCCACAAAAGCAGAGGAACCAAACCCTTAGCTCATTCCTTAAACACAAAAAAGAAATGAAAAAAATGAAGGTCATCTAACAATATTAATACAAATAAAAAAATGTCTTTTAAAAAAACAAAAAAGACTTCACACGAGAAAATATGTCTTCATTCCCCCAAGCTCATACAATCTGCACAAAACATAAAATAACATTAAGAAACAAGCAAAAACATAATTTGTAAGAAATATGAGAATTATTTTTAAGCAACAATAATGACATGTTTTAGTGCTTTTACCCTTTCCCCAATTTCTATATGAAACACATTTGCATGCGCAACCTCTCTAGTGAGTCAATATTGTAACACTTTTACTTTGGGCCAGTGTCATGTTCGTGTTGGTCACCGCCTTCCATGGTCTTTTTACTAAACTAAAGTGTTATTAAACACATTTATAAGTTGTGCTTATAACACCATTCCACAAATTCCTAAATGCTTTGAACCAGAGGGTGTGGTCTATAGGTTCCACCGTTCCGTGAATGTTTTTTGCCAACCAAATTTAGCAATTTGCGCATATCAATTCCAAGTTTTGTATAAGACGTTGGATAAGGATCGTGTTACGGTCCACTGTTCCTTGGTCTTTTTATGTTTTTGTCCCTTTGCCCTGAATATTTAAAGGTTAAAGTGCAAGACATTTGGCATAACTCTTTAACTGTATTCTATCAACGTTTTTTTAATTTACACAAAAAGCAATACATCCCAATACCAACTAAACCACCTTATAACACCATGAGACCACAAAACCAAATTTAGCAAATATCAATTCCAAGAGACCAAAAAGGGTATGTTTTTTTAATTTTACAAGCCAAAAACAAGCTCCATGAAATTAGCAAAGAAGTAAATTAGTTAGTCATCATTTAGTCGAAAAAATTAAATAACTCCAAACAAACTTCATAACAACGCTAATTGAACCTCTAAATAAACAAACTCCAATTAAAATCCATCATCCTAGCAACCCACATGCAAAACCCAACACAAATCACTTAGCTAAAAAAATTAAGCAAAACCCATGTTACAAAAACAAAAAATTCCCTCAAATCATTCACATAGATATAAGCATATGTATATATTTTGAGCAACCCACATAGAAATTCCCACACAAAACCCCCAAAAAATAGGATTCGGAATTAGACCGGCATGAAAATACCAAGTCACTATATAAGAGTAGCATGTGTCCTAGAATTTTCAGCTCGAGTTAACATTTCTGTAATTTATTAAAATATTCACAAGTCTGTAAACTCAATTCTATCAAACAGCTCATTCCAAAAGAGTGTAACACACTTCTAAACATCATTTTCACTATCAAAACACATCAACATTTGATACTAATTTACAGAGACCCTTCATTATGTGTCTCAAACACAACATACAAATTTCAGTTCTAAATGAGCATCCTATAAGTTTCTAAAATTCATACAAGTCATCAATAACGAATTCGTCTGACAAATTCTAAACTTTTGTAAATAAATTCACTAAAAATCATATAGTCATCCGATGAGTATAAAACTTGTTCCAAATTAATCTAAAGGGTGTTATATTTCATTATACACATAATTGGTCTCAAAATTCCTCTTTGGAAATTTATGGAAAATTTTACAACACAAGGTGTACAAAACTGTCCAGTAGTCAGATTTGACCCGTTTTCTTGTAAATTCACAAATAAATATCAAACGATGGTATTTTCTTATGAAATTTAATGAAAATATACTAGACACATGATATAACAATTCACAACAAACCGTTTTAGCATATCTATTTTCAATAAAATCAGAATTGCAATTTAAATTTACTGTTCACGCAGCAGCAGAAAATTCAGCAACAAATTTGGTTCACTTTTAATAACTTAATAAATATTCATATATATGACACCAATTTCACCAAATCTCAACAATATAAAATAGATAACATATTTCTTAATTCCAATTTCAAGAATCCTTACAAATCAAATTAGCAAATTGATTTTCCCCAAACTAGAACCCAAATACTCAAATCAATCTTGATTTTCGGTTAAAAAACTAGATTTGCATCTACAATGCACCAACCATTCTCAAAATTTCCAGAATTACTCTAAATGAGCATACGGACATTTTTCGTGAAGGGTCCGTGACCCAATTCACAACCATTTAGAACTTGGTTCTCAATGGTCTCCGCAAATCAATTTTCGGTTAAAAAACTAGATTTGCATCTACAATGCACCAACCATTCTCAAACTTTCCAGCATTACTCTACATAACCAAACAAACATGTTTTGTGAAGGGATCATGACCCAATTCACAGCCGTTTAGAACTTGGTTCTCAATGGTCTCCGCAAGTCAATTTTCGGTTAAAAAACTAGATTTGCATCTACAATACACCAACCATTCTCAAACTTTCCAGAATTACTCTAAATGAGCATACGGACATTTTTCGTGAAGGGTCCATGACCCAATTCACAACCATTTAGAACTTGGTTCTCAATGGTCTCCGCAAGTCAATTTTCAGTTAAAAAACTAGATTTGCATCTACAATGCACCAACCATTCTCAAACTTTCCAGAATTACTCTAAATGAGCATACGGACATTTTTCGTGAAGGGTCCATGACCCAATTCACAACCATTTAGAACTTGGTTCTCAATGGTCTCCGCAAATCAATTTTTGGTTAAAAAACTAGATTTGCATCTACAATGCACCAACCATTCTCAAACTTTCCAGAATTACTCTACATGACCATACAAACATGTTTCGTGAAGGGACCATGACCCAATTCAGAGCCGTTTAGAACTTGGTTCTCAATGGTCTCCGCAAGTCAATTTTCGGTTAAAAAACTAGATTTGCATCTACAATGCACCAAACATTCTCAAACTTTCCAGAATTACTCTAAATGAGCATATGAACATTTTTTGTGAAGGGTTTGTGACCCAATTCACAACCATTTAAAACTTGGTTCTAAATGGTCTTCACGAATCGATTATGTCAAACAGCCAATTCCAGAAGAGTGTAACACACTTATAAACTTCATTTTCACTATCAAAACACATCCGCATTGGATAAAAATTTACAGAAACCTTTAATTATGTGTCTATAACATACCATAAAAAATTCGGATCAAAATGAGCTTCATATAATTTTCTAAAATTCATACAACTCAGCAACATCGAATCTTCTGTACAATTTCTAGAATTTTGAAAACAAATTTACTAAAAATCATATATTCATCAAATCACTGTAAATTTTTTTCCAAACTAACCTCAAGGGTGTTAGCTTTCATTCTACACAGAATTAGTCTCAAAATTCCCCATGTGGAATTTATGGTAAATTTTACAACACACAATGCACAAAACTGTCTTGTAGACAGATTTGACTAGTTCTCTTATAAATTCACAAATAAATATCAAACGATGATATTTTCTCATGAAACTTAATACACATATACTAGACACATGATAGAAGAATTCCCAAAAAACCATTTTGTCATATCTATTTTCAATAAAAACAGAATTTCAATTGAAATTTACTGTTCACGCAGTAGTAGAAAAATCAGCAACAAATTTAGTTCTTCCTTTTGGTAACTTAATAAATCTTCATATACATGAAACCAATTTCACCAAACCTCAACCAAAATCAGCCTAAAAATGTTTTAGAGTCATTCTAAATGGAAAAATAAACATTTTTCATGAAGGGTACATGACCAAATTCTTCACCATTTGGAATTTGCTTCCAAATGGTCATTTAATCAAACACTTGGTGGACAACTTTGCATATTACCTACACATGAGTTTTCTTCACAAAACCCATTCTCCCTACATACATTTATAGAGTTTAGACACATAATATCTACTCTAAATGTGTTACAAATGCATTCTCAAACAACAACAACACAAACCCATCACAAAGTGGAATACAAAGACCCAAAACATGTAATAATCAACTCCAAAAAAACAAAATACCCATAAGTCCGAAAATTACATCAATAAATCTAAAACATTTTAAGTTTGAGTGTTTAATAATACATACCTCACTTCTAGCACCATTAGAACAATGTTTTCGTATGTTTTGAAGCAAGGGTTGAATGCCAACTTGAATCTCTTATTCTTTACCATATTTGACTTTGAGGAAGAAGTTGAAACCATCAATGGTGGGCTGAAATTTCAAGAGAAAAACACAAGAAAATGAGTTCTTGGTGAAGAAGAAGAAGGAATGTGGAAGAAATTTGAAGAAGACAAGTAATTTGGAGAAGAATGAAGGAGGAAGATAAAAACTAAGTATTCTTCCCTCCTTCACTTTGAATTTTGGCTAGAACAAGGGGGGCGGGGGTTTCCCCCCTTTTCCAGCGTGTGTTTTGTATTAAGTGGGTCTTGGCCCCCACATAAGACGTTGGTCAATCCCACTTACACTTAAAGCCAATTTTTGATTATTTTTGCTCTAAAAGCCCCAATTTTGATCCAAATTAGTTTATGAAAAATCCTATTGCTCAAATATTTTTATTTCTAAGGTATTAGGACCAAAATTTTATTTTTCAAAATGGTTTTAAAAAAATATGGCCAAGCCAATTAAATTTATAGACCTGATTTTTTGAAAAAAAATTGGAATCACACTTTTTTGGCTAAAACTTTCTGACACAATTCTAATAAGAATTTTCACAACAACAAATCAAATTAGTTTTTGCATAGTAATGTAAAATTATATCCAAAATTTACGAATTTTTTTGGGTTGTTTTCTACAGCATAATGTGGTCTAACTTTGAAATATGAAGAGTTTTTTTTTTTTTTTTTTTTTTTTTAATGTGAGCAATGAAAGATGATTTTTTTAATGGACTCTTTGATTTTATTTATTGAAAGAGAAATTGTTGTGACGTTTAGTACAAATTTAATTATAGATGATTCCAGTAATTGGAGTGACAACGTCTAGATCAGAACTGCATCTTGAGGGAGGCAAGAGAGAGATAGAGAGACCATTCGATCCACATGTACTTTAATCACATGACCTATTTAATGAGTCATATGACTTTTTTAAATAATACATGTGGATGGTCTTATAAGCTGCTATGTAATAATGGGTTGTAGCAAATTGATTACAAACCAGTTTATAGCCAAACCTTGTCCTTTTAACTCATAGCATAGCAAATTACCAAATTATCTTAATTTAAATAATAGAGAAGTAAAAAACAATATTGCAATAGAAAAAACCTATAAACATATTGAGCAACTGTACCAGCTTAATTAGGAATTGGGGTAAGGGTCGACAATACGTAGTATATCTATTAGTATTTCAGTACGTAATATATCAATTAGTATTTAAGTCCGTAGTACGTAGTATGACATTACCTTTTTAAGTACATAATATATTTACTAGTATTTAAATACATAGTACATAGTACATATATAGTATATCTAGTGTTTAAGTACAAGTATATCTACTAGTATTTAAGTACGTACGTAGTACGTAGTATGACATTACCTTTAAGTACGTAGTATATCGATCTAGTGTTTAAGTACAAGTATATCTACTAGTATTTAAGTACGTAGTATATATATTTACTATAGTATTTAACTACGTAGTATGACATTACCTTTTTAAGTACGTAATATATTTACTAGTATTTAAGTACGTAGTATGACATTAATTACCTATTTAAATACGTAGTATATCTACTAGTATTTAAGTACGTAGTATGACATTACCTTTTTAAGTACTTAAATACATTTACTAGCTAACGGTCATGACCGGATATATAACATTACATTTTTGTCAAGATAGACATTGGTTTCTTTAACAATTGCCTACCTTTAATACATTTGGCGACGAAAATTGAGTTTCGTCACCGAATTGTAATTAGAAATATTTACATATGGCGACAAAACTTGATTTTCGTCGCCTATTTTCGTCGCCTAATCTTAAAAAAGGCATACTTTAGGCGACGAAAATAATTTTCGTCGCCTAAATGTTTAATGAAAAACCGGTTATCCATTACATTTGGCGACGAAAATCAAATTTCGTCGCCAAAAGTGTAAACTAAAGTGATATTAGGCGACGAAAATTGAGTTTCGTCGCCGAATTGTAATTAGAAATAACATATGGCGACGAAACTTGATTTTCGTCGCCTAAATCTTAAAAAAGGCATACATTAGGCGACGAAAATAATTTTCGTCGCCTAAATGTTTAATGAAAAACCGGTTATCCATTACATTTGGCGACGAAAATAAAATTTCGTCGCCAAAAGTGTAAACTAAAGTGATATTAGGCGACGAAAATTGAGTTTCGTCGCCGAATTGTAATTAGAAATAACATATGGCGACGAAACTTGATTTTCGTCGCCTATATTCTTAACTATATGATTAATTAAAGCACCAAATACCCCTCTATTGTGCTATTATGTTTCACTTATCATAGGCAAGGAAACAACTCATTTAACGTCGACTAAATAATGCATCGCCTATATTCTTAACTATATGATTAATTAAAGCACCAAATACCCCTCTATTGTGCTATTATGTTTCACTTATCATAGGCAAGGAAACAACTCATTTAACGTCGACTAAATAATGCACCCTTCTTTCGCACATTATTACATAATCACCCTTTACTCACGTGGAGTTATAAACTTATAAACCTAACTTGATCAACACATTTTTATGCCCCTTTGATTCACTATATGTGACTTATAAAAGAGAGACTAAATATTTAAAAAAAAAAAACGGTTATTCTACATTCGGCGACGAAAATCAAATTTCGTTGCCAAAAGTGTAAATTCAAGTGATATTAGGCGACGAAAATTGAGTTTCGTCGCCGAATTGTAATTACAAATAACATATGGCGACGAAACTGGATTTTCGTCGCCCAATGTAATCTATGTTTTGGAATGTAGCGATGAAATATAAATTTCGTCACCTAAGATTTATATTTGGCGACAAATAAAATATTTTATCGCCTAAGATAGATATTGGGCGACAAAAAAAAATTTGGTCGCTAGATTTCGTCACCAAATAATCATCTTGTTGTAGTGTAAACATATTAACCAGTAAGTTCAAATGAATTACATCCATGCATTACTATTCCGAATCCTAATAATCAAAAGTCTATCATAAAGTCCTTAATCAACAAATAAGAAATACTATTGTTATTCATGCCTAGAAGTCTTTCTCACACAACTCCCAGCAACGTCCGAGCTAGCTAATCTTCAGAATCTGAAATGGGGAAGAAAAGGGGGTGAGCTGGGAGGCTCAGTAAGTAACTATAGTTTGAAAATGGTGGATCAAGCATTTATTCAAATAAAATATATAAATGTTCATAGGATAAATCTCATAGACTTATTCAAATAAAATATATAAATGTTCATAGGATAAATCTCATAGACTTAAGAAATATAACACAATGCAGCGGAAAACTATATATAAATTTCAATAAGTTTGAAACATCAAAAGTCTCAATTTACATAAAATAACGAAATCAATTAGATTTCAAATGTTTAAGTAAGACAATATGACTATGGTCACGCTATATCCCCGTGACTAGGCCCAGAACCACACATAGGCCGGTGGTAAGCCCCAGAAGAAACTAGTTTCTGTGCCAACGTTTACCCCCATTGGCGGGGTCCAAAGCATAGTCAAATGGTTCAGATTCAATTTCATATCAGTCAATGTCAAAAGATCATATTCAATAAAATCACAGTTCGAACAATGTTTGGTTCTTTTCACAAAATTTCAGTCAATGTCAAAAGATCATATTCAATAAAATCACAGTTCAACAATGTTTGGTTCTTTTCATAAAATTCAAAAGTGCTTGATCCCAGTTGAAGACACAAATCTTTCTAAATAATCAACTAATTAAATCAAATACATTGTAATATTCCAAAAAGACAAAATTCTAATTCTTTTCTTTAAATCAATGTATCTAAAATAATTAAAATAATAATCTGTACTGAAATATAATGAATATTTAATAAATAAAATAGGGAAGTTTCGGCAAAATATAGTTAGTTAAGAAAACGTTACTTACCTCTAGTAAGCAAGAGATCCTCTCTATCTCTTCTTTCCATAATTTATAAATCCGTTCCTAAATCAATTGTACATTTACACTACTATTTACTTAACAGTTGGTTGGTTACACGGCCATTTGGAAATCCTCTAAAGTGTCCAATGGTGCTCACTAATAGCTATCTCACTAGAATTAAATACTAAGTGCGATTCCCAAATATACCAAAGAATAAATGTATTGAAATCCAAACGTAACTTAGAGGTCCATAACTTTGCAGTTTATGGAATAAACACCACGACATAACCTATACTTAAAAGAATTAAACTTACAAATTGTACCTTGTACATCCCAACGACATAGCACCAAGTTGGCTATTAAACTTATCTCCACATCATGCGCTTGAATCACCACAATACATAATATAGATTGTTGGATGCTTATTTTAACAACGTATGATCATGGTAATGTTTATTCTAGTACTACAGTTATGATTATTTTTACCATCTAAGAACGCTTAATTCATACTTCGTAGTATATGGACTTGAAAAGAGATCTGGTCACACCCACTAAAAATATTACCAACCACTACTTTTGATCAGAATCAACCTCATCAACGTGGTTTCTTTCCCTATACCTCAATGACAATTTCCAAAATCAACACTACGCTACGTTGACAACCAAGAGCAAACAATTGAGTCTGAAATTAATAAAACTGAAACAGTTGAGCATCTATTAGGCACAATCAGACCTTTACCAAATCTCACACTAAAATATAATGTGATTACAACAATACCTATTGAACTCTTAGATTGCTTCACAATTGGCCGGTCACCAAATTTACTAAAAAAAATTTTTTAGAGTTCTTACCTCAGAATTCTTCAACTTATCTTTTCTTGAAATCCTTCAAATTCTTGCCGTCAAAGAGTGTCTCTTGGTATTACAATAAGGTTTAGAAATCTATTTATAATACTAGGGTTATAACCCATTTATTTTTATTCCTAAAAACTCCTAAAATAAATGATTTATTTATATTTTTACCCTACACTTGAAATTTACTAAATTACCCACTTAAAGCAAACTCTTTTTCTTTTTGAATCCTTTGGGACCGGGTATTACAATAACAAATCATGGCATTCATGCATTTGATATATTAAAATCATACTGAATCAAAATAACTTGTCAACACAAAGTAATTTCAAATAATGAATCAAACCCAATACTAATCATTAATTCAAGAAAATACATCCTCTAATCCAACTCACACATGGAAGATATATTAGGATTCACCCTTAACCCTAGCTGGAGATTTAGCTACTCATGGTATTGAAAAATAATATTAAAGTGCAGAAAAATATCAAAGCACAAGATAAACTCATGTTCTTGATTTTCTTCTTCTTCTCTTTCTCTGTTCAGCACTGTCCTTTCTCTCTTGCGGCTTAGACTATCCAGGGAATAAAACTCAATAATCCCCCCTGCTTGTTGCCGCCTCCTTTTAGGTTATAATTTATAAGTCATTAACCTATATTAAATAATCTTGCCGCCACATGTGCACGCTAACCTTAGGCTATCAAATAACCTTAATACCCATGTATGTTAAGTTATTAACCAATTTCTTTTTCCTTTCTTCTATCCCACGTGCACCTCCTGAAGCTATTTCTTTTCTTTTTGTTTCTTTCTTTTATCAGTTCAGCTCCACCTTTTTTGTATAGGATCTCTCCCTTGAATTCCCCTTAAATCACCTCACTAGGCAATCAATTGCATCCACTTGGCACTTTGTAGATTTATATAAATGACTAAACTTTGCACCAATAGTCCAGACAATAAGAGTACTTCAGTGTGCTCCATTGAGAGTGGGTCTGCATTAATAAATTAAGTACAACTGAGGCATGTAGAATTTTTAATGAAATAATACACATAAAAGAATAAATTCCATGTTATGAAATGGTATGAAAGAATTGTCCTAATTTACATGTAATTGAGAATTGGATGCAAGAAAATTCCATTAAAGTCATATGAAAATAATGTTAATGAATCATAATTCATGACTCATCAAGATGTTAAGTAGGACTTTTTATTAGGAGTTGATGTGTTTGATTACGTTTGTAATTGCTTGGCTATTTAAAGCCCACCTCTAATGAGAATAGAAATCAATCAGAATATTTATCAGTAAAATCAAGCGTTGCTTGTTTAGAAAGTCTGGACTCCCTCGAAGTAGTCCATTATCAAATTAGGAGGTTTTGGTTCCCTCGAAACAACTAATAAAAATTGGGTTCATAACAATTGGTATCAGAGCCAGGTTATGGAGGCCTTTCGCATGGAGCAATTAGAAGCTAAAGCTAAAAGTCTAGCTTCAAAACAACAAAGTATGCTCAAGGAGATGCAACAAATACTTGTTGTAATGCTTGCCCGCCTTGATCAATTTCTTGGTAATCCTACGCACCTAGATCGAACTGTTGGTAATCAAAGTTGTGATCCTACCAAAAGCTCACACAATCAAGGTGAGATGGAGAGATCCAACAAAAAAACTAAATGTGGACTAATGAATTCAACGTGTGTTATCAATCCAAAGGTACAAAACTTGATATTTCGAGTTTCAATGGCAATGGAGGGTCACATAATACAAGTAAGGATTGCAGGTAACAAAAAAATAAAAAGGCTCAAGCCTCTATATCTAATGTCATGCACCTATGAAGATTGAAGATTACTGGAAAGGAGAGCCAACCAAATCCAAAAGGTTGATAATTAAGAAACAAAAGAGAAGTAGTTTGTGGCGAAAGAAGAAGAAGAAGAATCCATTGAGGACAATAGATGATTTTAGGGGGAGGGAATGTTACGGTGCTACTTGAAGTCAACGTGAATAGCTGCTATATGTTAGATTGTATTAGGATTGCTATGTTAGGAATTAATATTTTATTAGGATTTATCATTGTTAGGAGTTAGATGTTAAGTAGGACTTGTTATTAGGAGTTGATGTGTTTGATTACGTTTGTAATTGCTTGGCTATTTAAAGCCCACCTCTAATGAGAATAGATATCAATCAGAATATTTATCAGTAAAATCAAGCATTGCTTGTTTAGGAGGTCTGGATTCTCTCAAAGTAGTCCATTATCAAATTAGGAGGTTTTGGTTCCCTCGAAGCAACTAATAAAAATTGGGTTCGTAACAATAATGTTACGGTGCTACTTGAAGTCAACGTGAATAGCTGCTACATGTTAGATTGCATTAGGATTGCTATGTTAGGAATTAATATTTGATTAGGATTTATCATTGTTAGGAGTTAGATGTTAAGTAGGACTTGTTATTAGGAGTTGATGTGTTTGATTACATTTGTAATTGCTTGGCTATTTAAAGCCCACCTCTAATGAGAATAAAATCAATCAAAATATTTATCAGAAAAAGCGTTGCTTGTTTAGGAGGTTTGGACTCCCTCGAAGTAGTCCATTATCAAATTAGGAGGTTTTGGTTCCCTTGAAGCAACCAACAAAAATTGGGTTCGTAACATAATCACACATGTAAAGAAAGAAACTCACTAATTCGTAGTATGTCGACGTTTCTGGTCGGTTCAGCAGCCATTATTGCTGATGAGAGAAACCAAAAAAGGATCAAGTGGATTATAAGAATCCTTACGGTTGCCTTAAGCTTCATTTTGGCTTCAAGAGCATAAGTTAACACTTGCTCTCTCTCTATATATATAGATTATATAATCTAAGAAGAACATAAAATGTTTCTCACGAGGCAAGCTATACGTTCAAGTCAAACAAATGGAAGTCAATACGCGTTTTTCCTCGAAGAACTTTCAACAAATTTATCTCAGGGTTTTCTTTTAGTTCCACACCTAACAAGAGCAAGAGGATGACTTCATCCTAATTTTATTATATCTTTGGCATAAAAGTTAAGATATTCTTTCATATAATCTACATCTTACATCACTTAAACATGGACAATTTTTTTTATAAATTTGAAGATACTCACAAAATGTGTCAATATTGTTCACATTTTTAAGTGGTGTGAAATAATAATATAAAATGATAGTGTGAAAATGTAAATCTGTGAGTAAAAACCTAATATTCTTTTGTCTAGAGCATATTGTGATAGATATAAGATTGAGTTTAGCTAAAATTTGGCTAAAAGTGTAAAATAGAGGACCCCTAATGCTAATGCTCTAGGTGGCCTATCAAAAGTCAAAACCAACTACCAAAGAGAGGAAAACCATCCTCTCACTTGTGTTTTGTTTTCAAGTTTGAGCCTCTAACCTTATGTGAAAAGACCAAGAAAAAACCACTAACAACACTACACTAATCAAGATGCTATAAATCCATCATCAACAAGATAACCCTAATCATCATTATCTCCAACAATTAAGAAAATCTTTTTCCTCACTATATTTACTTCAGTAAAAAGGCTTTTCTTAAGCAACGGAAAAAACCCTCATTGAGGAGATAATCCTTCCAAGCAGTAAGTTCACAATGGGACTTGGCCAATGTGCTCATGCACAACTAGTCACACACTCTCCCTCTATTCACACTTAAGTTATCTCTTTGATATGAGAATTAATATCATGACTAAACTTATACGTATATACTGGTTTACAATTAATCTCGCTATCAAATTCGTATCATTTTACTAGTATCTTATTGAGAAAATTATTCACTATAGTCCCAAACTACAAATAAATGCTTAGTCCCCTCTCTCATAAAGTGGTGGGTTCTACCATGAATTTAATTAGTGAGATCTACCATTCATGTGAGAGGAAGACTACGCATTTATTTATAGTCTTGAACTACTGAATAATCACACATCTTACCACTAGACTTAAACCATTTTTATGGTTGGATTTATGATAAATTACTATTTCTCTACCTCTAAATTTGCAATTGTTATAACAGTTAAACGCGAGTTAATTCACCATTACTATACTGCTAGATGTAAGGGAAAATTATTTAATAGTCTGCCCCGGACTATAATGCGTAGTCTCCCCTCTCACATAGTGGTGTATCTTACCATCAATTTAATTGGTGAAACCCATCATTCATGTGGTGAGACCCACCATTCATGTGAGAGGAGGACTACGCATTTATTTGTAGTCTTGAACTACTGAATAATCACTAATCTAAAACCAAAGATCAATCAATTTTATAGACCCAAAATCTATATTTTACATTTGAAATCTCCATAATGCATTCCAAAATAGAAAACCAAACATATATGTACCTACACAGAGCCCAGAAATGTTGGTGTTATTACCAGCAACTATATATAGATATTTGCAATGAAAAGTTCTAGTATTACTCATGGCATTACATTCTCTTAAACCAGCAATTGCTTTTAGCAAGAATAAATTTTAAAGAAAATACATTTCCTACAATTCATATCCTTGATTGTCCTATAGAGACTGTACGTGTGGATGGCTCTAGGAAATTATTGCACTTGGGATTGGGGTTGATAACACCTGAGAAACCATGTGCATAGTTGGTCTAGATTCAGGATTAGCAAGCAAGCATGCAAATGCCAACTTTATGATGAGCATCAGTTGATTCTCAACCTCAAGTGTGGGAGGTGGAAGGCGTATATCTAACAAATCTTTCAACAATAAATTCTCCTCCACAATTGAAGTAGATAGAATAGAGATGCTTTCACCCGGATGCCTTCCTTTGATCACTTCAATAGCCAAAACCCCAAAGCTATAAACATCGCATTTCTCAATTATCTTCATCGTATAGGCAAGCTCTACAAACAAACATTGTCACGACCCAAATCCATAATATGATTCAGAGTCGGACCGGCATGCTAATACCAAGCCTGTGCTTGATATTAACACGAACCAACTAAAAGGAGTATGAATTTTTTTTCTTATTTCCTCTCTTCTCTCATCTTGATTCTTTAACTTCTTCTTGGGTTGAAAACTCCCATAATATAATAACATACTCCTTTACAAAATAACTGAATATAATAGTCCACCTAAAGGAAGTGATAGTAATCAGAGCATCTATAACTGTTTATACAAAATATATCAATATGTGGACATAAAAACTCTAATACAGCGGAAGACTATTTAAACCTATACATCACTTCTGTTTTATTTATATAAAAACTCAAAACATCTAAAACTTGTTCTAGATACCACAAACTTGCTCCTCCATGCTGAGACTCTTGGCTGCACCATAGGATGTTCCTGCAATCTGAGCAATCCACTTTGCTCAGGAAGGGAATTGTGACATGAAGATTTAACAGTATGCATGAATGCATGATAAACAGAATAATCTTTGTGGATATGACTTGCGTATAAACAGTTCATGCTAAAATGATTTCATGAGTTTCTTGCACATATATATTTCATACTGATGAACATAATATCTGATAACTTGTAAGGCATAATATATTTATTGAAATCTAAACATATAGCATGATTCTTTTATATGTAAACTAAACATGTTCCCTTAAACTGTTCTGAAGAGAAAACTTATCTCATACTATTGCATAAAATAGCAAAACTATATGGAACATGTAACTGAACTTTATCTTTAAGACTTGGCACCTTGTGACTTTACTTGTGCCATGTCTACAGGGAAATTATCCCCTCGTGGCCTTTCTGCTTACCAGTCTACAGGGTATAAAACCCCTCGTGGCCTTCCTGCTTGTCAGTCTACAGGGTACGAAAACCCCTCGTGACCTTCCTGCTACCAGTCTACAGGGAATACAACCCCTCGTGGCCTTACTTGTTGCCGGTCTACAGGGAATAAAACCCCTCGAGGCCTTCCTGCGGTCACAAGGCCCTCACACTGAAAACCATTTTAGGTGTTCATAAAACATATCATGCTTGTTTACTTTTCAATCTCTCTCTTGCCTTACTAAGCCCAAAAATCCATAGCATATCCACAGTTTGCTTCTCAAAACTGTCTTAACTGTATCAACTCAAAACTGTTTCTAAATCAATGCACATTTTTCTTTATAAACAAGTATCAAACTAAGTTTACTAAAAGCATTGATAAAACATATATAGATATATTCTTAAAACATGGACTATTAAATTTTCATGGCACATTCCCTTACCTCGATCCAGCAGCAGCACAACAGTCTCAAAGCTTGCAGTGGAGTTCTCTACTTTCCTTGTTCAATCCCTAGACCAAAGGATATTAAAATCCAATGATTAGCAGACATTCTAACTCACAAAAGCACTCATGGTTTCCCTTAACTATCAATTCTATAGGTTTTCTAATCCTTCTCACATCCTTACCCTATTTAGGTTCCTAGGAGTCTCTATATCGCAACCCAAAGGCAACCAAACAAGCAAACGAAGCAATAATGGCAAAACATCAAAACTAGTTCTATTTACTGCCTAAATCAGAAACCGTATTGCAGGACTCAAAATATTTCTTTTCTATACTAAATGGTATAATTAGGACATATAAAAATTCACCCATTTAGTAAACACATTAGTTATCATGCATACCAAATTTCAGCTCAATTCACTTGTCCAATTGCAAGAATAAATTCTTCAAAGTCTCACTATTTCGAGTTGCTGTAAATCTGATTACCTACAGGACAGTCCTCTTATACAATTTATTTGACCAACTATAACATTTTAAAACACCATGAAATTTCATAGGGACACACTAATATCAGTCTAATATACATAGTAAAAGTTTCAGAATTATTTGATCTCTGTAAAATTTATAAAAATTGCCACAACTCAGTGTACTCAGATATATCTTGACAAATTTAACGTCCTAGAATAAAATTCATAACTCATTCAATACTAACCCAAATGATGTAATTCTTAATTCTAAATTCAAGCTTGTGTATTAGCTTCAATTCTGTTCAAACTTGGCATCCAAATTCCACAATTACAATTTATTACCTATTTTATAAACTTCAAACACAGAATCTGTTCAGGTGACAGATTTGCACAGTTTTATCTTAAATTCCCAAAAAATACCAAAACTCATTATTTTTCTATGAAATTTTATATACATAACCTAGACATATGATAGATTACCCTAGAGAAAACCGTTTCTTAATTGCTCTTCTCAGAAATTCCAGAATTCCCACGAAAGTTTACTGTTCACGCAGATCTGACAGAACAGTAAAATTTCTCAACAATTCACCTCAAATCCAACACATGCAGCACCTACTTGAGCTTAATCTCATCATACACAGTCCATAGAACTCATAAAATCAACAAGCAAGTCATACAATCCACATCCAAGACATATTTCATCATCAATTGCAAGAAACTAACATGGAATCACCCAACTTCATACCCAACAAAATTTTTAGCAACTACCACTTCAAATCCCACATGCATGTCCATAAAAATTCAGTTTCCCTAACCCAAAATCATATTTCTACAAACCCATAACCTCAAAGAATAAAAATCATGAAGATCAATCAACAATTTTAACTATACCCATTTCAAAACATACATGAAAAGCTAAGATTTCACCTAATCTATCACATGCATGAAATTTCAGTTGAAACCCCCAATTAAACTCCATGGAACCCTAGAGAATTTGAGGAATTTACCTTCTAAGTTTTGGGAATATAAGCCCTAACAAGAGCTTATCCTTTTCTTGATGGAGGGAAGCTTGAAGGAGAGCAACTATGGAGGTTTTTCCTCCAAGGAATTTCGGCCAGCAGAAGGAGAGTTTCTCTCTCTTTCTTTCCCTTTCTTTCTTCTTGAAAATAAATGAAATGAAGTGAGTGCAATACATGGCCGGTCACTAAAGGAGAAAATGGGCTGACCATGGGGTTTTATTTTAGTGGATTACACATGTCATTTTGCATGTGGTGCAATTAAAAGGTGGGACACATGGCAATTTTCCATTGGGCCACCAATTTAAGTGTGCAATGACTCCTTTGCCCTTATGTTTACTATCAAATACATAGTTTAAGGTTTATCTATTAACAATACTAATGCATCTAAGTTAATGTAGTGTGGTAATTATCCAATTTAAATTAACTTACCATAAGAATTTATTAAATCTATAATCTCTTAGTGACTTAGCACTAATATGATTAGTCTAAAATGTGTAGGGGTGCGGGGCATCACAAACATAATATAACTATACATAACACCAATGTATTTATATATATGTTCTATGTTCTATATTGATTGATCAATTAAGTATATTACCTGGTGCAATATATCCATAAGTGCCAGCAAGTGAAATTCAATTGGATGAGTCTCGATTAAGAAGCTTAGCTGTGCCAAAGTCTGAAACATGAGCCTTGTATTCAAAATCTAGCAAAATATTTTTGCTTGATATGTCCCTATGAACAATTGGTGGTGAGCAATCATGGTGCATGTAAGATAGGGCGTGAGCCACACTTTTAATGATATTCACCCTCTTATTCCATTCCAATTCTTTTGCTCCTCCATCATTGCTCAAAAGTATAGCCAAGCTACCCATTTCAAGGTACTCATAAATCAAAAATGAGTGTTGTGAATGTGAACAAAAGCCACGCAATTTTATAATATTCGGGTGACATATTTTTGTTAATGCCCTTATCTCATTTAACAAATCTTTTTGTTGTGCAATCTCACCATCACGAAGGGGTAAGGGTGACATATTTTTGTTAATGCCCTTATCTCATTTAACAAATCTTTTTGTTGTGCAATCTCACCATCACGAAGGGGTAAGAGCTTCTTCACGGCTACTATGTTTCCAGATGTTAGCTTTGCTTTGTAAACAGTTCCATATCCTCCTTTTCCAATGCAAAACTTAGCATCAAAACCTTGAGTCGCTTTAATGATTTCTTTGTACATTGCTCTTCCATTGAAAGTTGATATCGAAAACACTTCTACAATGTGCGCTTCATTTGTTTGTTCTATATGTGGACGGTTCCTTTTTCTTTGTAAAATGAAGAAAATTCGAAGCAATACCAAGACAAGTAGAAGTGTTCCCAGGAGAGGGAAAATAATCAAGAAAATTACTATGTGTCCCTCTTTTGACTTATGTTTTTCTTCCACACAAGGTTGCAATCCTGTAACATTTCCGCACAGTCCATTATTTCCTTCTAATGCTTCTATAGGAGCATCTTGAAATGCTTTGCTATTGGGAAGAGGACCCCCCCAACTGATTATAGGATATGTTGACATGCAACAAGCCATACATTTCTTCAAAAGTAGTGGGAATTAAACCAGACAAGTTATTGTGGGAGACGTTCAACAGCTCCAAGATTTGTAGATTGCCAATTTGTGAAGGTATCTCTCCTTAGAGTGAGTTATAACATAAATCAAGTTAGGACAAATGAGGTAAATTACACATTTGAACTGGAATGTCTTGGCTAAAATTATTGTTGCTTAAATTCAAATAGTTTAGTTTCAAAAGGTTCCCAATATTTCTTGGTATCGACTGGCTGAATCTATTAGTGGATAGATCCAGATACTCAAGACTTGTTAATGATTCAAGCTCTAGAGGTATAACACCCGAAAGTTGATTTCCATTCAACATCAGTCTCAACAGAGCCGTCAACTTTCCAAATTCCTTTGGAAGCTCCCCAACCAACCAATTAGAAGAAAGATCAAGTAATTGGAGTTGAATTGAGTCTCCAATTTCAGGCGGTATGCCACTAGTAATATTGTTGCCAGCAATCCGTAGGGTGGTTAGTTGTGGACATCGACTCCAGTTGTATGAGATTCCACCATAAAATCTATTGAAACTTAGGTCCATGTACAACAAGCTTCTGTAGACACCAAAATCTTCAAATATATTTCCAAAGAGTTGGTTTCTTTCAAGGCAGACTCTGATTAAGCTCGTGCAATTTCTTAAGGTTTTGGGTATTGGACCTATAAGTTGGTTGTTGAAAGCAGTTAAATTTTGAAGAGATCCACTTAGACCTAAGTTTTGGGGCAAAGAGCCAGTGAAGTTGTTTGTATCTAGCTGTAGAGTTGCTAACTTCATCAAATTTCCTATCTCTTAAGGAATGAGACCAGAAAGTTGGTTATCACAGAGAAATAGAAATTCTAAGTCGCTCAAATTACCCAAAGAAATTGGAACAATACCATTTATTTGGTTACTGTCCAGTTGAAGGCTAGTTAAGGACTTCAAGTTTCCTAATTCTTTCGGAATGGTGCCAGAAAGTTGATTGTGGTTCAGGTGTAAGATGCTTAGGTTGCTGAGAGCACCTAATGATGTGGGAATTGAGCTAGAAAGGTTATTTAATTGAAAGCTTAAAGAGAAAAGAGACTTCAAATTCCCCATTTCTGAGGGAATAGAACCAGAGAGCTGATTTTGATAGATATGCAACCATGTTAGCTTTTCCAAGCTTCCAATACTAGAAGGGATGGAACCTGTTAGACTATTGTTTTTCATGTCAAGTTCAACTAAATTGGAGAGGTTTCCGATTTCTGGAGGGATGGAACCAGAAAGTTGACTATCATAGAGGTACAAATAAGCCAAGTTGCTCAAATCACCTAAAGAAGCAGGAATGGAACATGAAAGGAAATTATTATTGAGTAACAAATAAGTCAGGTTGCTCAAATTACCTAAAGAAGCAGGAATGCAGCCATGGAGATTGTTGGCATACAAAGAAAGGCCACTGAGGGACTTTAACTAACTTAATTCTGGAGGAATTGAACCGTTTAACTGATTTTCACCTAGGTGCAACACCTCAAGATTGGTCAGTAGTCCAATCTGTAGTGGGATTTCCCCCAATAAGTTATTAGATGACAGATCAAGATGTATGAGTTTGGACAAGTTACTAATTTCAATAGGGACTGTACCAAAGAGTTCATTCATGCTGAGATCAAGAAATGTAAGGTTGGGGAGAGATGAGAATGAAAATTCATGGAGCGTACCTTTCAAGCCTAAGTTAGTCAGGTTTAATGTAATAATACTCCCTTCACGGTTGCAAGAAATGCCAAACCAACTGCATGGGATTGAGCTTGTATTTTGATTGTTGGAAGAAGTGGTTGCATTATTTGGGAGAGTCCATGAAGGCAGGGGTGACTGTGTTTCATTTTGAAGACTGGCTTTCCAATTAAGTAGAGCATCTATCTCTGCCTCTTCATTCACAGAAAGAGAAGCAACACCCAATGAGGAATATAACATGGCCAACACAACCAAAGAAAAGAGGCGAAATACTTCTTTCAAGACAGACATTGTCATGGTCTTTGTTTTACAAGCTGCAAACTGATTCAGAACTCTATCTCTTGATGTGTCTAAGCTTGCCCCCATTACTTTCTTACACACTATTTACACGTTTAAGATGTGGATGTGTGTCTAGCAACAATTTTGGTCGTTGATGACCAATTGGAAAATGGATTTGATTGAGATTATGGATCATTGACTTTGACTTTCACAATGCAATGAACTTTGTTTGTAGATGTCATCATATGCCATTATATTTAAATTACTTTTTTTGTAATTTTTTATTCAAATGGTTGGGTTTTTTTTTTTCAAAATATTGAAGAAAGTTTTTTCTTTCAAATTTTCAAAGAAATAATAATATTGGCACTTGAAAGCTAACCATATTCTTATCTTGTAGTCGAGAAGATTGCTCTAGTCAATAAAGTACAGCCAATTATTTCTAATCATTTAGACTTCTCGTTTTACAAAAATAAAAAAATAAAAATTAGATCGACTTTCAATATGGAACTCAAGAAAATTGGATTTTTTTGAGCTAGTCAATCAAATCATGTACACTTTTCGTTGGAAGCAGGTAGACTTCCATTATGGAATTGCAAGAAATTTTGGATCTCACATATACAACATTATATATTTTTCGGGTACTTTGATTTTGTCAAGCATTGCCCAGAAGCAGATAAATGAGAGAGTTTGTATATAATTGTTAGATAAAATACTTTTTCGATTATGAGAGGCACTACACATCTTTGACAAATAGAAACTTTGGCGACTTCTTCTTATAGTGCTTATCTTCTTTCCTCAGGACATATGTTCTAGTGTGATAGCCTCAGACATAAATCTTTAGATAATGCTTATTTTCTTTCATCAAGAGTCAGGTCATGTTTTAGTGTTATAGCCTCTAACCTTGTTAATAGTCCTTCGTGTACTTGAAATACGGGATAAAATCTTCCTTTCCGGACATCATATTGCTCTAGATGTTGGCTGATATCCCCATTTCAGTAACCATTTGGAAACCAATAATCAATGCTTGATTTTTAAATCGAGTAAATGAGATAAAAATGAATGTCAAAATATTTCTCAAGAAATTACCCATAAAAATGATTGAAGGCATCATGTAGAAATCATATTTAGGGTTCCATCTTAGTATTATCACATGATAATGAATTTTCGTGCACAATAACAATGTTCATCTATTTGTATGATTATATGCACTTAGAGAAACCATAGGTGAGAAAATACTTGAATGACAACGTATAAGAGGTGTATTGTGTGAAAGCACGCGTGCGTGCATGCATACCATTTTTATGTGAGAACAGTTATTTTTTGGTTATATTTTTGTGTCTAGAGTGAATTAAACAAGTTTTTGGCAAGTAAATTAGATAAAGTGCTTAGAGAATATGAAACATTCCATGCCAAGTTCCCTGGATAAATTTGTATTTACTATATTAGATAGGTGAACCAAATGGTATGACTTTCTTGGAGCTTTTGTGTGTGTAAATGTGGGGGTGAGAACATTCATCATTTGTTAATTCAGTGTAAGGTGGTGTGTGAGTGGTGGCGTTTTGTTTTCTCAATATGCGGAGTTCCTTGGGTGATGCCTAGAGGTGCATACTATTTCAGTGAAGGAATTAAGTTCCCTAAACATTGAAGCACTCCTGTTTGGAAAGTATTTCCACTTTGATGTTAGATAATACGGAGGGAGAGAATTAATCACTTTTAATGAGGTGATGCTATCTGACATGAGCTGAAGTCATTATGAGATACCTGTTTGAGTGGTCAAGGACATATAATATCACAGATGCACAATCTATATATTGTAGATATCATAGATTATTTTTCTTTTCAAATGTAATTGAGTATTATAATTTTTTAGGTGAACTTTATGTACACTTATGTCCATGAGGTTCCCTCTATTTCAATAACATTCCATTTGGGAGGGGGAAAAAGGAAATTGGAATGGGTTGATAGGAACTTTTTTAAGAAAATTTCATCCATTACTATGTTTGGAAGTTTAATAGGAAGGAATGGATTCCCTCCTAAGCATTCCTCTCAAAAGTGGGAGGAACACTCATCTCTTTAATAAAATTGAGGTGAAAACCGTGAAATACAGATTTTAACTCTATTTTGAGAAGAAAAAACAAATAAAAGGTGAAAGATATAAAAGTAAAACTATATATTTCTTTCATTTCCATTCATGAGAAAATCATCATTTGCCATTCCTTTCTTTTATGATTCTATCTTTTTTTCTTCCATTCTCAAAAACTCCCCAAACATAGTGGAGAGATTCTATTAGGCAAAAGGAAATGTATTAATCCATTGATTGTTTTTCTTTGAATGTAATTATTGAGTATTATAATTTTGTAGGTGAACTTTATGTACTACTGTGTACTGAGGTTCCCTCCTTCAAGATCTTTGTAACCAAATGGGTGCAAATAGGTTCAAGGCCGCTCATCTTTTGGATGATCAAGCGACTAACTTTTGATCTTTTGATATTTTTCAAAGCATTGATGTCTTCTTGCTTCCCCTTGAATTCCAGAAATTCCCCAAGAAATGCTCCAACCTGCAAAAGAAATTAAGAAACCGTGATAACCATCTAAAATTTGAGAGCAGAATGGGAATATGACCATATTTAATAGCAACCTCACTTGAATTGGAATAAGTTTCAACAATGTTGCACTCTTTTTCTTCTTCTCATTAGAGATTTTTAAATCCATTACGATGTTCAAGGCCGGCTGAAGCCCAACTGATGAAACACCAAATAGTTTTTACATACAGTTTGATGAAACATAATGTTTGACATAATGTCCCCATTCCTATTTTTTATTTTCTGTTTCTATTTTGTTTACTTCAATTTGTGTACTCGCCAGGCCGCTTGCTTCTCTCTATCTTTCTTCACTTTATTTCCTTTTTGGGTTATTTTGAATTTGTTAACAGGGATAGACGGAAGGACCAAATTGACAAGAATCTGATTATTATTATTATTTGATCAAGTGTCAAGAATCTGAGACTATAGGGTTGCTATTGCCAAAATTAGAATCACAGCGACCAAATTGAGAATGGTTGCCACCTCTCCCAGGACCAAAATTCAACAGGAAAAAGAAAGTTGAACACAGTTTCAAGTGGGGATCATAGCAAACTTAAGGGTTTTAAAATAATATTATAGATGATTATAATAATACAGAGAAGAGATTACTAAAAAAATCACTTAAACAGCTTGAGTAAACCATCATTATCTAGATGATAAAGCCAGATTTATAAAGCACAAGTACATAATCCGAAAAGTTATTCTAGCCACCCAATGCTTTTTTCTTTCCTTGGTACTAGCCGTACGATAGACCCAATACTGTTTAGCAACTTATATGGAAAGTCAATGATGAGAGATGCAGAACTGAAGAAAGTATTTTAGCCAGACAATACTATGTTACATAATTAGTATGACTTTCAGCTGCAAATATATGGTATAATTAGAATGACACTGTATAATCACTGCTCCCAAGCTAGTAACACAAGCGAGTACAAAACACACGACAACTGATCATATATATAATAGCCACTCCAACCAATTTTCCCATTTTCATACTTTTGCCTTGAACAAGCACATAAGCATCCCAAGCACTTTTAACTAACAGCCAAACCTTTTTTTTTTTTTTTTTTTTATAATGTAGGGAATCTTTCTAAAGAAGAGCCATTTAGACTCACCTCTAGATAGTAAAACCTACGAGCAACTGACCTCACCCACCAGAACCAGTTGCCAGGTAATCCAGGGGCATTCACCCCTGACGGGCTAAGTAGTTTATAACAGCCAAACCTTTATAACAATTAGTTCATTAATAATTTTCTACATGTTCATTATATCTTGAACTAGCACCTAATTAATTTATGCTTTTTTTATAAGTAATAAAAAGGTATTAGAATAGACAACAGAGGGGAAACTTCATGTACACAGGATAGGTACACAAAGCTCTCCTTAAAAAAATACAATAAAAATAATTATAATAAAAAAAAAGAGGGGTGGGGGGGGCCGCGTGTATCAGTAAACTCTAAAAACGAAGCACATTAATCTCAAAAGCACTTATTTCAACTCAATAATAGACAGCTCCACACCACTAAAGATACAAATATTTCTTTAACTCCAACAGTCACCATGAAATGCATTTCAAGTAATCAAAATAAATTTTCAATCATGCTTCAAAAGCAAAGGCAGGCTCCAGCATCCAGTCAATTAAGGTGTCTCAAGTGTAGTTTAATATCATCCACCAGGATTTGACATTACACACAAATATATAAGAATATGCAAACAACACATCAAATTTTAAGGTATAGATAGCAACGCACCTATCCCACATTGGAGCTGTGCTAAGGATGAAATTAAGGTTCTGATGTATTGATTCTTGCATCTCTTTCTTTCCTCCACTCTTTCCTCCACGAAAGGCGCCTTTAATCCAACCAGAAAACATGCTTTTCGGTTCTGGTTTAAGTTGTACCCATTGGTCATGGGTAATGACTTCAGATGGAAAATGGCCCGATGGGATGGTACTACATGGAAATTAAAAAAATAAATACATAAATATAAATTTAGCTCAAATTCAAACGATGATGTATGAATTTAGTATTAGCAGTGAAGTAAGCTACTATTTATTTTTCCTCAAAGCAGAAATTTTATAGCATAACTAGTGAATTAAATTCTAAATTATGTGAGCTTCATTTCTGAAACCTTCCATCAGCTTCCAACCTAAACACAACTTAATCAAGAAATTCTGCTACGACTTCGTAAGCAGCAAATGCTTGAAAACTTGCAAGGCCTTTAGAGAAGAAAACAACAAAAAGTTAAATGTGCAAATGCTTCCATCTAGTGAACCACACCCAAAAGTGAAAGCCCCGGAAGATCCTCTCAAAAAAGCTCAAGAAATGAGTACTAAGCACATAAACATTTATAATTTTAAATAATCTATAATCTATAATCTATTATATAAACTAATAGGTGAAGCTTAGAGATTTTTTTTTGTCTCCTCCCAAACTTGCCACGTCAGATTTGCTCTTCCCATATCATTCCCAATCTGATGGCCCACTTTCCTCTTTATTTTGTTGGGCTTTTGTGATCCGGCCCACTTCCTTTTTTATTTTGTTGTGCTTTTATTATTGTAACGTTTTTACCCTAAGTTTTCTCTCTCATCCCACCTTTTCTCTTCTCTCTGCCTCACCTCCGCCTCCATCATCTTCAGCCGTTAAACTCCCCCCATCTTCCCGTGTGATTTTTTGACTTCCCCATTAAATCCAACCTTTTCTCTTCTCTCTGCCTCACCTCCGCCTCCATCATCTTCAGGCCGTTAAACTCCCCCCATCTTCCCGTGTGATTTTTTGACTTCCCCATTAAATCCAACTCGCCGTTTCGCCCCCCCTCCAACCCTCTCTCTTTCGACTCTTCCTCTCCCCATCGTTAATTCCCTCTCTTGCCGCCCCTCATTAAAATCGTAGAGGTTTCCTATTTAAACCCACATAATCTTGGCTATGGGTCGTGGGTCTCGGTCAACAGTGATTATCGGTGATTAAAAACCTTTTCAGTGTGTGCACGTTTTGTGTTATGGGTCGTCATTTTGTGATAGCTTTGGCTTTTTAGGCCAATGGATTGAGCTCTTCTGATATTGCTTGCAAGGTGTTTGTCAAAATTCTTGACCATTCCACAACAACCCAAGGTGAGTCTTTTTTATTTTTATTTTCCTGCGAATATATAACTATTCGCCTGTTTGTTTGGTGGCTGGATCTTGACAACGACCGTGACACAAACTGGGGATGCTTGCTAGCTGAATAAAAAATTATGTGTCCATTGCAAGCTCGGCTTGAAGTTTGGAAAAGATTGGTACACAAACTCTAGAAAACCACCTTCTTTTCTCTCTCCCTCCAATTACGCATTATTATTTTGGTGTAGACGAAACTACCAAAACTTTTTGTTACACGCATGCAATATGTTTGATAAAATAGCTAAGTGCTTTGTTATTCTTTTATAATTTGATTTTGTTCTTTTGGTGGTTGTAAAATTGGGTTATATGTCCGGAGAATAGAGTCAGTGCCTTTTTTCCAAACTTCTAGAGTGAGTAGTTATTTATTCTCAAATACCCATGGCTTATTTAGTTACCCCAATTTCACTAATATCTATTCCTTTGATATGTGAGTAGAAATGTGGTTCGTTTTCATGTTCATATTTATTTTCGCCTATCTGCTTTGTAAACTTCCAAGTAAGCCAAATAAGAGACAGCTGAACATGATTATATACCAAGATGAACCTTCAGCCCAACTATAGACAAAAAAAAAGAAGATAAAATTTGAAGTTGATCATGTAAGACCACAGACTATGCTTTATGATAAAAGATTTTCCTCATTTTAATGGAATTTTGCTTTCTAATAATATCTTTAGCTTTCATTTGACAATTCTTCATTCTTGCTTCAATATTCTTCAATATCTCACTAATAGAAAGAATAGATAGTTAAGAAAGGACAATTCTTGGTCAAGTTAGTATGAAAATAAATTACGCATAAGGGGTTGTTTGTCTTACTATATATTTTTATATTACTTGAACCCAAAAAATTCTGTTGGACAAAGAGGACATTTGCAGAACTTTGAGCAAAGACAAAGAAGTTTGGTCCAGGAACTTGAAGGCTCTCAAGGTATGGGGGAGGCTATGAAATGAGGAGTATATGTTTTAATGTAAAAGAAAAGACCAACTTTGATCTTAGTGTCAGAAGTGAGGTTGAATAGGTCTTTTGAGGGCAATAGATTTTGCAATAAAGATCTTTAGAGATTCCATGATTAATCATGTGGAAGAAATGTAATTTTTTCTGTACCTTTCTGCTGGGGAGGACAAGAAATATGATTGTAATTTCTGACTAATATCTAAGATGGGATGCCTATAAAAGTTTGGGGTTCAGACCTCTCTCTTTCCATTCCCTCTTTAGAGTATCATATGGATAGAAACCTGGATCCATTGGGGTGATTGCTTGCATATACATTTGAAATCAATCTCCTTCATGATAATACATTAAATAAATCATGGTGTATGTAGCTTTGTAAGAGAAAATTATATTAAATAATTGCAAGCATTAAGTTAATTGAGTAAATATAAATCTAATTATAGTAAAAAGGGTGTGTTTCCACTTTAAGATACTCTAATCATGGGATGTCTGTACCTTTCTGCTAGGGAGGACAAGAAATATGATTGTAATTTCTGACTAATATCTAAGATGGGATGCCTTAAAAGTTTGGGGTTCAGACCTCTCTCTTTCCATTCCCTCTTTAGAGTATCATATGGATAGAAACCTGGATCCATTGGGGTGATTGCTTGCATATACATTTGAAATCCAATCTCCTTCATGATAATACATTAAATAAATCATGGTGTATGTAGCTTTGTAAGAGAAAATTATATTAAATAATTGCAAGCATTAAGTTAATTGAGTAAATATAAATCTAATTATAGTAAAAAGGGTGTGTTTCCACTTTAAGATAACTATTGAGCTATTTGATAAAATGTGCTTGAGCCACACCTTTTGTTCTGATTCTAGAATTGTAGTACATGCTTTTTATACAATTGCCATTTTGAAGGCAAGATGCTTCATGTCATGTAAATCATTTTCATGCATAGTTAAAGTGCAACCAAACTTGCATTTATCCTTTTGTTCCTTAACAAATCTTGGTGAAATTCTTAATTTATTGAATACTCCCTGTTTTCTTTTTTTATTTAAATAATTCTTTTATTCCTAGGGACAAATGTTTATGGAAAAATGTAGCAGCATGAATGTAGTAGGAAGTACTTGGTACTAATTCTGAGGAACATCTTGCTCTGTCCTATCTGATTGTCAACTACTTGCAAGCATTTTTTTACGTTTTCTTTATGAACTCAAAATCGTAGGATAAATTTAATTTGGAGCATTCATTTAGTTGTAAATTATTTTTAAAAAGAAATACACGAAAGATAAATAACAGAGCTAAAAATACATGAAAATACAAAGAATGTAGATCTTTAATTCATATGTACCATTTTAATTCATCTATGAAAGTATGCTTTTAAAACATAGATACCATAGCCTAATTTCTCGACATTGTAACAGTATTGCTGCTCTCAACAACTTAAGCAAGAAACCAAATGGGACACTACCCTTCTCTGTGAGCAGTAAATGCACTATTGTCTCTTCAGAATCTGTATCAAGTTGTACATTGTCTTTTTTGAGCGAGTTTACATAACCGATTTGTAATATATATTATAGAAGTACTTATATAAAAAATATATATATATATACTCTGGAAGTAATTGTTGTGGTTTGCTTAATTACCTTGCCTTACATCCCATGCTGGACTTTAGAAAAAGAGATTATTGATGTATCTTCTTTAATCACATAGTGGTAGTAATTTTTAGATGTGAGTTCTTGGTTGAAATTATGATGCATAGATATGCACTTGGATATTTTGCTGAGATTCTGTTTTGAATATCTAAGTTACATTATATGCTAAATGATCCTTGGCATTTCAGGTAAGTATCCTGCAAAGCAATCAATCCATCTTCCTGAAGGAGCTTATGCAAGTAGGAATTGGTAACTTCATATATGAGGCATTGAGGAACTATTTACGTGCTCATTTTTCTCATTGTCATAATGTCATCCAAATATCTATTGTGGAAACAGTGAACAGTTGCTGGCTATAGTGGCTTTTAGATTTGAGGGGTATTACATATGCTTTTTGGGTATGAATGGAAGAGGATGATTGCAATATCTTTTCTTGCACAAAGTATTGCTCTTTACTACATTTTTGTTTTGTTGTCAATATAAACTGGTAGTCTAAACTCTCTTAATTCTATACTTTTATGTAGAGTTGCGGCCTCTTAGAACCTTTTGTATTGAGGGAATAAAATTTTTGGTTATTCCTCACATAACCTTTTGTATTGAGGGAATAAAATTTTGTAAATGTCTACTTATATATTTCAATGTGCACAGTCAAGAAGAAACTGATAACAGGTGTGCTTTGCCCAGTCTGTCACCAATGCATGGATTGTCGAACTGCTCTGCCACTTTAAGTCATGATTCTTTGAATCCAATGTAAAGAATAAGTGAAAGTGGTGCTAATTATTTCAATGATCTTGATAGAAAGAAAAATGATGTAATGAAAAATGCCATGGCCCGTATTGGTTACCATCTCAGCCAACATCCCATTTTTTTTTTCTTTGGTAAGATCTGCAATGTACACAACACGTGTTTGATCTGTTCCAGTAGAAAACCTATATAAAAAATGCAGTTTTCTCATGTTAATTGATTGAGTGATATTTATAAAACAATTTAAGCTAGATAAATCACTTAAAGAAATAATTATCTTGATTAATATAAGAAATCAACAAATCAAATCAATAACATTGTTCTAATAAAATCTGTTTCAGCCTTATATACCCAAGAAAGATGTTGGACCATGCTACCTGGATACTTCAAGCTTGACACTTCAACTTCCTGCATCTAAAGCGACAAAGATTTATATTTTCTAATCTTTATCATTCCTATCTTTTGTTCTTTTGTAGTAACTATTGTTTCACAGCCTTTGTGCAAATGGGATTAAAAAAGAATGTAAAAAAAAAAGGGTGAAGTATGGTTGTTGGCAATTTGACTTTATATGTATCATTCCATTTATACTTAAATGGCCATACAATATTTATTCCATTCGAATTTATGTTCTGTCAATTTTTGGAATGGTTAATGGACTTTCAATTTCCTTTTTGAATTCGAGAATTTCCTTTTTTATTGTTCCTTTGTTTGGAAAGCATCTAATACAAAATTGTCGAAGGATCCTTCGTCATACTACTTTAGGAACAAAAAAATTCCGTCTATCCAACAAACAAGAATGCAATAAGGAGGGAGTTGGTCATTGGGACCGTGATTTTCCATACCCTTATGGAAATGATGAATTATATGTCAAATGCAAGATGTGTTCAATCGACTTGGAAATTTATAAATTAGCAAATAAATTATGGTAGGATTTAATGTAACCTTATGTTATGCCTTGAATTAGAATGATTTATAATGTGTCTGAATAATTCACTCTTTATAGCCCATTGTTTTTTTATTGAAGTTGTAATTTTTATTAACTACGTAAAATATAGATATGAATAGTCACTTTAACAAATACATTATTAAGGCGGATTATTGATTTTCCCATATGAAAAAAAATCCGCGCATCGCGCGGGTCCCACGACTAGTATAAATTAAAACTCGAAGCAGAGAGAAAGTGTTTGCCCTCCTCCAAACACTGCCACATCAGAATCCCTGCATCCACAGGAGTCTAAGTCATCCTTCTCTCTCTCACGCCTAACGCTAATTGATTTTAGATAAATGCTAATTGATTCTGACGTTTAACTATTGCCCTCTCACCTATTAATAACCAATTTAAATATCCCAAAAGTCATTCTGCCGTTTTAACCTCTTCATTATCATTTAATAAAAGTTACATTTACTACCAATACAGTCTCCATTGTCTCTCCTTGCATTTTTATAAAATTTGAACTATTATAGAGAAATGTGTATTGTGTGTGCATCTTCTTCTTTAATGCTTCCAGACTTTCCAGCTTCCCTATAGCTTTCTAACGCCTCTAACTCTCTGCCACTCTCTCTCACACCTTTTTAGTTACGGCTATTCACATCCTTCAATTGATAAATGGAAGAAAAGTAGTTTCTAAGATTGTATGGTTTTTTTTCATCCTTCCCATTTAATTGGATACCATAACTGCTCTGTTAAAATCAGCTCTTCATCTTCTTCAGTTGCCACATCCCTAGAATTAAAAATATAAAATCACACTGTCCCCAAACATCTCTCTTCACACACACACAAACACTAATCTTTTTTGTTCTTTGTGACATTTGTTTCGTGTGGCAGACCACTCATTGAATGTTTAGCAGGCAGCGACCCAAGGTGACTGGAACCTATCAAGCATTCAATACCACACCCGGTTTGTTGCTTGCTATATTGGAGGAATTCTCAATCTTCTCTTGAATCTTTGGTAATCTAATTTCTTTTATGTATCAGTATTTTTTTTTTTTGTTTAGGTGATTCACAATGCTAAATTCTCACTTAATTTTTGTTTGTAATGCAAGCTCTAATTACTTTTTGAATGCTTAATCGTTTTATGACCAAATGCTAATTTGCTCACCACATGCTTGATGTTTTGTTTCTAAGAGGTAGCAAACCAATTAGGCTAAGTCATATTGAGATATTTATTATCATACTTCTCTGTTTTTTTATTCAATCGCCAAACGAATTGCTAACCATTATTTGGCATTAGTAATTACACTAGAATCTGCATATGCTATATACTGACTTAGCAATTATACAAATGTGAATCTTAAGGAGAGTATTTATAAGAAGTTAATTCCTTATCTTAGAAAATAGTTATCATGAAATTAATAAACTACTCTCTTTATTTGTGGAGAAATCATGGTATTAGTAGCATATTTTGATAATTTTTTGAATTGGGGTTGGGGCCTCGATCCATGGGTAGTTTTCCTTAAGTGAATCTATTTGCCTATATGTGCCAAAGGTGTAATAGACATTGTGTCTCAGGCATTGCTATATAAAATTAATGTGCTGCCCAAGGTGATGTACATTTTAGAATGTTAATTTCAAGTTCAAAACTCTGGTAAACAATTTTAGATCTATATTGTGGCTATTTATGCTTTTTATGTTGGTGTTCCAGCTCTGCTTGAAATTGTAACAAAGGTTTAATTTTAGAGATCTGGCAAGCCAAGGCTTTGCATTTGGATGGTATAATTTCTAATTCTTTTTCTCTGCTTGGGATCTAAACATTTTTATTTATATTAGATCTTCTTTATTATACTTTTGATATGGAATTGTTGATGTTTTCTAGGCAAAAGTTTGATTCAGGATTTGTGTATCACTTTCCATTTGGATGATCCTCTATTGAGTAAATTCATAATATTATTATGTTCTTCCAGCAGTCTAAGAGCCTTTCCAAGCATAACTGTCATACACTAAGCATGTAGATTCCTTTATTATAATGTTATCTTTAGTGCAACTACTCATTTGTTTTAATTCCATTACTTTTAGATGAATTGCGTGAGGTTGATTAATGATATTTCTCTATATGTATTTCTTACCTATGATGATCAAAGTTTATTTTCAAGTGGCATTGTGAGATTAACATTGTAACTTTAACCAAAATAAATATATGTTATTTGTATTTAACTATCCCGTGCATCGCACGGGTTAACGACTAGTATAAATTAAAACTTGAAGCAGAGAGAAAGTTTTTACACTCTTCCCAACACTGCCATGTCAGCTTTGTTTCTCCCTAATTGATTCTTTCTCACGTTAAAGCCTCTCTCACACGTGTATTCACATTAAACTCTCTCTTTAATTCAATCCTATTTTCTCACTCTACTTTTGCCCATCTAACTCCTACGTTTCAATCCTATTTTCTCTGTTTTTTGCCCATCTGACGGCTGCCCTTCCTCCTTCTTTAACGCTTTCTCTCATGTCCCTTTTGCTTCCCATTGTTCCCTTAAATTTTCCACCGTTTCTGCCTTCCTCTAACGCTCTCTCTCACGCCCCTTCTGCTTCCCATTTTTTGCCTTCAATTTTCTGCCCTTTGAAATTAAAACCCATTGATTCAATTTTTTTTTATAAATTTCCAGCTTCTCTCTGGCTCTCTCAACCTCGCAGGACTCACCAACGTACAAGCAAAAAACAAAAAGGTCCGTTTCAGGTAGATAAGCCTCTGACTGCGAAATCTCTCTGGCTCTATCAACCTCGCAAGACTCACCAACGTACAAGCAAAACACAAAAAAGTCCGTTTCAGATTGATATGCCTCTGACTGCGAAATTGATGCTGTAAGTACATTGATTGTTTCTTTTTTTTTTTTAATCAGCATGATGCTTTCCTGAGTGCTATTTGATGTTCAGTTGTAATGTGCTTAGGTGTGGAGTTTTTTTTTTTTGGTGGATTCATGTAGCAATGCGTTCTTTTCATTCTCATTTTGGAATATGCACACCGTGTGTTTGACAAAATGTCTCGCTCATTGTTGCATTATTTTTAAGTAAACTTCATGGTCTATTTGATAATTCATGGATTGTTTTTTGAAGTGAGTTGAAAGATCTTGCTATTTTTTTAACTCCCTTAGAAGTGTCAGCATATCGATGAGGTTCTCTTAACACATTGTTGATCATCTTCTTGATTGCAACGTGCTAATTGGTTTCCCATTGAGCAGTAATGTTTCCTTATGAAAAAGGTTTCTTGGATTTAATTATGTATACACTTTTTGTGTCTCTTATAGACATTATTTTGAAGGAGAGAAATAGGGTTGGTGAATTGGAATTAAGAATACTCTTTTCATTTTTTACAGCATGGGCACGTACTTCTGGAGATAATTTTTGGCAGTCTAGAATCCGACATGGGCACTTTTTGTCTGCCTTACTCAAATCAGGATGCTCCTGTTTGTCAATTGAGACACATGGCGAATGTGTAAGAAATAAATTAGTGAATTAAAGTTATCATGAACTTGCTTCTTACTAATATTACATTGAGAATGTGCAAGAATATGTTTGGCCCTGCATCTAATAGCATTAAGCCTTGAAACTTTTGAAAGTATGTGGCAAATTGGTTCTTATCAATCCTTCACTTTGCTTTAGTTCCATGTATGGTATTTAGTAGGATACCTTAAGATAAGTGTTGATTGCCTTGCAAAGGCCATCATGTTCTGGCCGAGCAATGTCTGGCAATGCTTCAGAAAGAGATACAATCTTTGATACTGGCATGTTGACATCCTTTGCAGCCACTAGAAGATAAGAATCAACGAGCTTTCCAACCTTCCTAATAGATGCCATAAACTGGCTGGTAGCTGCAGGAGATATTCTTCTCCAAAGCACCACTAAACTTTCTAATACTGACACAACTAAGTCAATGTCATAAGAGTGCCCCTCAGAGGTCGAGTGTAAGGGAAAAAGCAAGTCATTCACTGTTGCCTCCTCAAATTGCAGGCTAGATCTCCTTATAAGTTCTGCCTTAGTCATTGGAGAAGCTCTTAGATAATTTGCTATGCTTAGCAACCTCAGCAGAAAGCCAACTGAAACTGATCCTCTGTCTCCAGGAATCATACTCACTATTGTTTCAAGAATTCATCTATTCTTTTCCATAAGTTCTTCAGTTTGAGAAACTGAAGTCTCTGGAGGTCTATTCTTTGTCAACATTCAGTAAGAAACATTAAAAAAAAAAATTAGATTTATCAACAAAGGAGATCTATAATTTGCAAATAATGAAGCAATGCTGTTGTGGAAACTATTTTGTCATCTTTCACATTTCAAGTCATGCTCCCCTTACCACTCACTAGCTTCACCAAAATCCATTAGAATTAAGTGAGCATCTACTTTTATTTAAAGAATGTCAAGCACATTGCACCCTGCATTTTGAAAGAAAGGCGCAAAGCCAACTCATTATGCTATAGGAGTTGACATCTTGCTCTCTTCAAATAAATAAATAATATTAACACTATTTTTTTTATGCAGTGTGAAGAAGGCGATATATTAAACAGAGGGAGGAAATTGATGTTCATAGATTGGTCCAAGATGTTACACTAGGTAATGTCCCATTTCAGATGGTAATGACTAAACAATAAGTGTTAATTTCTCTAGAAATAATCAAGAAAAGTACGTTGTGTTTAATAACCATACTATAGAAACAGATATCCTATGAGATTGGCATACAGTCAATTGTGTTTTTGTGCATGAAATACAAGTTTCTTGCATTAGTTCTTCCATGTAAAGGATCAACTTAATCAGGCACATGGCTTATATATGTTGAACGTCTTCTAGGTCATGGTATCTAATATACATTATTTTCTTTGCTTTTTTGTCTTTGATCTTTGCGTGTTAACTTTTAAGCTTTTATGCAGTTGTCAAAGGAATTTTTTTTGTGCATCATTTGTGTCTAAATGTAAATGAATAAGAAAAATTTTCTTATTGTCTCTGTTGCTCAAGTAAAAGAAATTCCCAAACATAATTTCCCCTAATAATAATGATTAAAGTTAAAAAAAATACAAGCTTTATTATTTTTTCATTCAATTACATAGCCCATGTCCGTGAAGATTTTAAGACTCACTATTCATATCATCTACAAACTTATCAAACATTGCCTTCGCAAATTAACTGTTGAGATATTTGGAAACCGGTTCCATGAAATTCATATTGCAGGCTACGCACTAAAAAAACACAAGAGGCAATTATCATGCAGTTACAAATTCTAGGAAGCTGGAATAAGTTCAAGTATATTGAAATACAAAATACCAAGAAGCAGCCCACCAACAATAAGTGGATGAAAAGTTTACAAAGTTGCAGCACGTACCAAACAAAAAAAAAAGTGTGAAATCAAGAACAGAATCATTTCATACAGCTTACAATTTACAAGATCATTTTATAGAACAAGGAACTTGATTTCAATAGAATATAGAGCTTGAATAAGCAATAATGACATTGTTCCCTACAAACTGTACCCGTAACATCAGCCCAACTCCAACCTTAAACATTTTAATTGGAATAATAACATCAAACATACTAAAATAAAAATGTTCAATTTGTTAGTATTCTTCTCATTGATTGATCTTTGTTGAATTTTGAAAGAGTTATATATTATGGGATTTGTTAGTTTTTTCAAATGAAGTGTTTAGTGGTTCCCCAATTTGCAAAGCCCTCCTTGAAACAATTTACAACATTATTGAATTAATGACTATATACTTCCACACATACAACTAAATTTTGTGCAGATAACAAAAAAGAAATAAAGTAATATATATTAACCTTTTAGAAATTTAGAATCCATTATGAAAATAAACAAAGAGATGAACCTACACTACCTAAAAGTAATTATGAAAAATATAAAATTGAGATAGCAATTGCAATTGTTTTAAATTGGAACAAACAAATATGCTTGCACACTCTTAATTTATTTCTTTTAATAGTTCCAACTTTGTAAAATAAAAAAAAAATAGCCTTTACTAAATGTCCAAAAAATACTGCAAAAAGGCAAAATAAAGTTCTCTTATATATGATATATGAATAGAAAAATAACAAATTTATTCCTTCTTTCCTTTCAAAAGATTCTGAGAAATGAATGGTTACAAATAACATTTCAAGAATAAAGACACATCTGGGCTCTAAAAGGTGAAAATTCAGAACCCCATCTCCTCACATCTTTACTGTATTAATACAAAGCAAACCAAATTCACAATTAAATCTAGACCATTATTAAACCAACGATTGTTTTCATATCCAAAGGCGTATCTTGCAATTTGATGGACTACAACTTTCAGAAACACAATTGAAAAATCATGCACTATATGAAATAAAAAAAATACTTCAACGGTTTGGGAAATCCCTAGGAGACTACGCACAAATGCCACAACCTGAGTTTTCTATGATATATGAATAGAAAATACATTATGTTACGCTATAATTTTAATTTAAAATACTATTTCAAATAAAACTGGCTTTTCTAAATTACAAATTCTATAATATATCATTTCAATTATGCTACATTTAAAATAAAAACATCAAATTATCCGCGCAGCACGCGGGTCTACGACTAGTAATATATAATAGCAGAAGACATTGGCATTAAAACCAAGAATGCATTATATAATGACAAGTGGCATCTCAATTAATTGATGTGGCATTGATGTGGCATACTAACACATCAGCAATTAAAACACGTCAGCATTAATTTAAAATAGAATAAAAAAAAAAAACAAGTGTATTAAAAACTGATGTGGAACAGCAATTAAAATAACAAATTAACCATCAAAATAAATATAATAAAAGTGTATTAAAAACTGATGTGGAACAGCAATTAAAATAACAAATTAACTATCAAAATAAAATATAATAAAATTGTATTAAAAACTGATGTGGAACAGCCACATCAATTAAAATAACAAATTAACCATCAAAATAAAATCTAATAAAAGTGTATTAAAAACTGATGTGGAACAGCAATTAAAATAACAAATTAACTATCAAAATAAAATATAATAAAAGTGTATTAAAATTAAAAACTGATGTGGAACAGCAAAACAATTAAAATAACAAATTAACTATCAAAATAAAATATAATAAAATAAAAAAACAAGAAAGAAATCACAGCAGCGGAAGAGGTACGCCTATCGGCAGGTGCGGCGGCCCTGTGGTGGTTCTCTCCTCTCACCGCGATGCTAATGGACGCCATCCAGCGATGCCTCATGTTTGAAGATCGTGATGAGACGGCAAGGCAGGGAAGGGCAGTGGCCGAGTGGTTACGCATACCGCCAGGGGGCGGCGGGCCTGTAGTGGTTCTCTCCTCTCACTGCGAGGGTATTCTCGACTTTTCAAGTCGCCGTGGAAGACAGTTCTGGGTGGAGGACGGACTTTTGATGAGAAAAAGGAAAGGGGCACCGATTGTTTGTACGGAAGCTTGGAGATTTTAGAAAGGTACTCCTACGAGAATTTCATGACACGCGGTTTAAATATTTTGTTAAAGATTTTGTTAAATTAATGTTGTCAAACTAATTGGGTGTTTTAATTATTGATGTGTTAATATATGCCACATCAGTTTGTAAGACAAGCTCATTTTCATGCTTCAGCAGTAACAACGTTTGGCTTTTCCATTTTATTTTGGGTAGTTATCATGTTTTCTTCAACTGTCTTCAGATTTCTTTTTCCTTTTGTTTTCCTGTTTTACGTTTCCTCCTTTATATTTTCTTCAACTGTCATCACTTTATTGTGAATTTCAATTTTCTTCAATAACAGTGACAAGGTTTTGATTGCTATTGCTGTTTGGCCAACTTGGGTAGCCGTTGCTGTGTCTGAGAACTTACGAAAGGTATGTCTTGCGTAAATGCCAATTGTATTTTCCTTCTTAGACCAAAATTTTCTCCATTTATATGTTCTCTGAGGGAATTCTGTTATAACAGTGACAAGGTTTTGATTGCTATTGCTGTTTGGCCAACTTGGGTAGCCGTTGCTGTGTCTGAGACCTTGCGAAAGGTATGTCTTGCGTAAATGCCAGTTTTATGTTTTACGTTTCCATCTCCATCCACTACCATTAGGCTTTTCCTAATATGTTTCAAATATTGTTGTATTGGCATTGTGCTATTGAGAGGAATAATGTTTGTCTCTTAAGATCATGAGAAAGGGGATGGAAATAGTTGGATTTCTTTCTATAGTCATATTTTGGGTTGCTTTGTCAATAGTCTACACTGTCTGGGCGTCAGGTTTGAATTAGTAGTTGGTGAATTGGATATGAAATGAGCCCAATGCCTTTGCTGGCTGTACTTAACTGCACTTAGTTGACATGGAAATTATTTGCACTTTGATGTGGTCAAAGTGACCATGTCCTTAAATTACATAATGACATGATTGTAAGATGCAATGAGGTTGGTATTTCAAAGAAAGAACATTTGAAGTCTGAGAAGATTTGAACAATACAAAGTAAAAAATACTCTGGATCCAAGGTATTACCCATTTGGGCTCAGGAATGTGCATTTACTATGTAGCCTACTGACTAGAAATCAAACAATATACTCTAAGATCAAAGAGGTTATAGTGTTTGATCTTTTTATAGTGCAAAGTATTTGGAACAAACTTCTGATGAAAGCACATATAAAGGAATTTATTTGAAATAAAGAAATACTCTGTATTGGACTAATAAGTTGTACCTTTTTTGTAACCAAAAGGGTAATGTAGGTTTTAATTTCAAGGAAATTATTGTTGTATACATATTGTTGATCTGGAACAGCATGTCTGATCTTGAAATTTTAAAAGTTTGGAGTTCATATTGGTTACTGCAAATATAGTTGTAGTGAAACTTAAAGAAGTATGATACTTCGATCAGCTGGTGACATATCCTTTTTGCATGTGTGGATTTAATGGTGCCTGATACAGCAAGTTCTGACCCAAGTCCTTGAGGAAGCAGTCTACACAGAATTCTTTGTTGGGTTTATCTGACTTAGCTAACTCTGAGTTGTATCACTGATAGAATTCCCTGCAAACCCCCAGAAATCTATACACACTAAATCAATGTGGAATCAATATTGTGAAACTCCATTGACATCCTCAATAGACTCTAAACCCCATCTAAAAGACCATACGCATGCTATTAGGGTCTTGATTTTGTGAGAGTTGAGATAACACCTTCGGAGAGTCTCTTTGCAGGGCTTGATACAACATGTTGGAACACCAGGTAAATCCTAAAAGCTTAAGCCAATAGGTTTGGGGCAAAAAAATGTTATGCTAGCCACTCACTTTTGTCACTACTATTTGATGTGGGACTTGACCACAACCACAACACCCACACATGCCCTACTTTGATTAGGTCATATTACATAAGCACCACAACCCACAACACCCACACATGCCCTACTTTGATTAGGTCATATTACATAAGCAGGAAAGGCAACTATTAAGCTAAACTTTTTCAGAACATAATCACAGGGTTGTCTTTAAACACATTAGTGCAAAGTATTTGGAACAAACTTCTGATGAAAGCACATATAAAGGAATTTATTTGAAATAAAACTACATAGTAGTATAGTACCTTCATGAAGTCAGATAAACCCAACAAAGAATTCTTTGTGTAGACTGCTTCCTCAAGGACTTGGGTCAGAACTTGCTGTATCAGGCACCATTAAATCCACACATGCAAAAAGGATATGTCACCAGCTGATCGAAGTATCATACTTCTTTAAGTTTCACTACAACTATATTTGCAGTAACCAATATGAACTCCAAACTTTTTAAATTTCAAGATCAGACATGCTGTTCCAGATCAGCAATATGTATACAACAATAATTTCCTTAAGAAATTAAAACCTACATTACCCTTTTGGTTACAAAAAAGGTACAACTTATTAGTCCAATACAGAGTATTTCTTTGCATCATCACCCATCTCATAAAAAGATCAAACACTATAACGTCTTCTGCCAGAGTATATCAGCATTTAGAAAAAAGTATTAAATTAGACAAATGCTTCGGATTTCAAGAGCATACTATTTATGAAAGTGGCATCTGTTCTTAGTCCCTTTAATGTTCCTTCTTGCTTTTGTGTCATAGTGTAGATAATTTCCAATAACCATATCATTTACCATGCAATTGGAGATAATTGTAAGACCTTAGAAGTTTAAAGCTTCAAATACCATTGTACTTCCAAATTCTAGATCCAATATTTCAAAAGGCCACTGGAGATAATCAATACAACTCAGTTTGGCTTTGGCATGTTAAATAACCTTAGATGATAGGTAGTCCACCACAATAAACTTTACAGAGAGAATAAAACTTTTAAGCCCAAGATTTACCAAAAAAAAAAACTATTAATTATTAAACCCTAAGTATTGGAGACCTGAGCCATTAAAAGAAGTAAGCTTTTCTTATATAAATTGTATAGCTCTGCACCTTTGATGGAAGGCAATTAATTTGATGATACATTCTTCAAGGATTTTCTAACAACAACTGACCTCCCTCTGTTGTTCAGATATATATTGTCCTGACAAATCCCGCAAAACTTCCAACATGTCATTGAATGTGACTCTCCCATTGCAATCCGAATCATACACCTTAAAAATAACTAGGAAAAAAAAGAGACGCCAAATTGAAATTCAAAAGAAGAAAACAATCAAACACATCTAGAAATATGGCTTTACAAAACTATAGCAAAAATGAGTTGTTACGACATTATATTCAACTTTCTGCTGCAATGTGGCACGAGAACTAAATGCAGACAAGAATGCCAAGAATTCCTTGAAGTTCAATCCATCCAACATCCTCAACAATCTCTGGAAGACGAATAATGCAATAAACATTATTAACATCCCATTCAGCACAAGAAAAAAATAATATTCATAATGAAACCAATTGCCAAACGCAAAGAGAACAAAAGAAAAAAAGAAGTTGAACTCTATTAACACCACACCTGAAACAAAATCTTGACACGCTCAAGAGGTGCAACCACGGTCTTGGCAAAACCACCAGCAACTCCCCCAGCAACCAGTTCTTTTACAAACAAAGGCATGGCATCTATAACCCCATCAAAGAACATGCCCATGTCTCTTTCTTCTCTCTTCTTCTCACCAAATCTGTCAGTGAATCAGAAAAGAAGAATTGATACGTTTCTGAGGAGTGCAGAAAGTTGTGGTTTTTATATGTTTTGGACATCTGACAAGTTTTGGAACAGCTCATCGTGCTTTTTTGAATTTTTTACTGTGTGTCAAAAGATGACAACTCATTGGTTGTTAAGTTTTGTTAAGGTATTTCCGGTTCTATTTGGTGTGCAATTGTTGGCAGCTGTAAATTGAAATATGTCAATAAAAAAGACGGTAGAAAACAGCAAAACAAAAAATTATTTTAGAAATACAGTGAAAGAGATAGAATTAAACAAAAGCTTAGAAAATACCTTCAAAGCATCTTCAATGGTAGGAGTGCTTTCATTGATGAAACTTCTGTGCAAGTTGATCTAAATAAAAAACATAAAACAAGAAGAAGTCACACTTAAACAATTTCACAAACAATGCAAGACATAAAAACTAAAATATATTGTTGACTCTTCTCTTCTATTTTTAAGGTTTCTATAATTTGTTTTGTAGACAAAGTTGCGCATTGGATTGGCAGAGCAGACCCTATTAGCTGCATTGAGTACAGCTGCTGTATATACTGAAAAACATTCTACACCACCTCCAAACATCCAGTCTCCTTTAGAAGAGGTCAGTTTCTGTTCTTTAGATCTGGAAACATGCTGCGAATTAATTGATAAGTTTTAAATAATATTTCGCTAAATCTCTCTCTCTCTTTTATTCTTTATGTCAAAAACCCTTCTTTACAATTATCGTTTCTCATTTAAAATTTCTTTATAGAAAAGAATAATGGAAATTGCAAGAGTTGCACGGCAAAGAAGACGGATTATTATGTATAAGAAACGACTCAAGAGAAAAGGGTATGATGGCCTAAGAAATCAATCGAGGATTAGTTTCGTTAGTCCTATGTCTTTATTAAGCCAAAATACTTTCAGAAACCTACGTGATACAAATGGTCAATCTGTTATCACTCTTGACAATTCGTTGCATTTAGCTGGTCAAAGTTCTAACATTTGTACGACAAAAGGTTTGACAGTGCTTTAATTCAATTTACTAATTTATTCTTAAAACATTCATATTTGAACATATGAATCTTAATATATTTTCATCTACGTTTTTTAGAGATTGATGTTGATATGGAAGAATTTATTGGCGAATCTGATTCAAACATAGTTTTAAATGAAAGTTCAGAAGAAGATGGATTCAACTATTTTGGAAATTCTGAACAAAACTATGATGCAGGCAGTGATAGTTGTTATGAAGACATCCCAAGTAAATTCTTGAACTAAATTGATTCAGGAAAAAAAAATTATTAACTTATGTAATCTTTTTACATACCATTAGGTTTTATCCAATATTATTTTTTTTTTTCATATAGGAAAATTTACTGAACCTTGGAATTTTGGACGACCTTCTTATGTATGTGAGTATTGTGGTGCAATATTATGGTATGAAGAAAGAACGATAAAATCTAAGAAGCCTGTTATCCCGAAATTCTCTCTGTGTTGTATGGAGGGTAAGGTGCAGTTGCCTTTGTTTAAGAAACCACCTACTGTTCTTGATGAACTGTTAGATAATGCTGGTGGGGAACGTTCCAAAAAGTTTAAGACACAAATAAGAAGTTATAATGCCATGCTTGCAATGACATCAATGGGTGGTAAGGTGGATACTAGAGTTAACGATGGAAGAGGTCCTTACATTTATAGACTTAATGGTCAAAACCACCATAGGATTGGAACACTTATTCCTGCTGATGGTCAGAATCCCCATTTTGCGCAGTTATATTTTTATGACACAGAAAATGAGGTTCAAAATAGAATGAATGCCTTGCGTAGTAGTCAATCTAATAGCAACCTCGATCCCTCTATTGTTGATACATTGGTTAAGATGTTGGATGAGTCAAACATATTGGTAAAGCTATTTCGTATAGCTAGAGATCGTTTTAAAGAAGGTGATATTCACCACTTAAGATTACGTCTTATTGGCTCGCGATCAACTGATGGAAGAGAGTATAATCTTCCCACCTCTTCTGAAATTGCTGCAATTGTTGTTGGTGATATTGGTGTTGAAAATGAACATCGTGATGTTATTGTGGAGTATAAAGATGGTGGATTAAAAAGGATCAATGAGTTGCATCCATCATACATGGCATTACAGTATCCTTTACTATTTCCATATGGTGAGGATGGTTTTAGACTTGGTATTTTGTATAGAAATGTTAATGGAAGGATACATAACACTAAAGATTTTATTACAATGAGAGAATATTATGCATACAGATTACAAGAACGTGAAGGTGAGGGCCATACTTTGATATATGGTGGCAGGTTATTTCAACAATTTGATGTTGATGCTTACACATGTATTGAAGGAGCTCGACTTATGTGGGTCAGGCGAAACCAGCGTAGATTAAGGATTGAATTGTATAGTGGATTGAAAGATGCAGTTATGAGAGGAGATACTACACCTGCATCTACTGGGAAAAGAATTGTTTTACCTTCCAGTTTCACTGGCAGCCCAAGATATATGATTGAGAATTACCAAGATGCAATGGCGATTTGTAGATGGGCAGGTTATCCAGATTTATTTATTACATTCACATGCAACGCAAAATGGCCAGAGATTAGAAATTTCCTATCTATGAATACCTGGACAAAAAACCGAAGATCGACCTGATGTAGTTGCAAGGGTTTTTAAGATAAAGCTTGATCAACTGTTATATGATTTGAAGCATGGTCGACACTTTGGAAGAGTCATTGCTGGTAATATAAATTGATTTCTTTTTAATAATTTTTAAATACTTTATAACTTTCCTGTACTAATATAATTAAAAATGTATTTTTCTTCCAGTGGTCTACACTATTGAATATCAAAAGAGAGGACTCCCTCATGCGCATATATTGCTTTTCTTACATCCTGATGACAAACATCCAACACCAATAGAAATAGATAGGATAATTTCTGCAGAAATTCCTAATTGGAACAAGGATCCTCAAGCTTATATTGCTGTCAAACAATACATGGTCCATGGTCCTTGCGGTTCAATAAATCCAAGTGCAAGTTGTATGATTGACAACAGATGTAGCAAACATTTCCCTAAGAAATTTTATTCTGAGACCACTATTGATGAAGATGGATTTGCAATATATAGGAGAAAGAACAATGGTAGATTTGTTGAAAGAAACAGTGTCAAACTCGATAATCGATTTATAGTTCCTCATAATATTGACTTATTGGTGAAATATCAAGCACATATAAATGTTGAGTGGTGCAATCGTTCGAGGTCTATCAAGTACTTATTCAAATATATAACTAAAGGTCCTGATCGTGCTACTTTAATTCTTGAAGAGAATGTACATGTCGATGCTTCTACTGGAATACAACATGTGACAAATACCGATGAAGTGAAAGCGTATTTAGATTGCAGATATATATCTGCCATAGAAGCATGTTGGAGGATCTTTCAATTTGACATCCATTATAGACTGCCTGCTGTTGAAAGACTAAATTTCCATCTTGAAAATGAACAACCAATTATGTTTGATGATTCTGATTACTTAGATAATGTATTGGATAAGCCAGATATTGGGAAGACTAAATTTACTGAATGGATGAAAGCAAATGATTTGTATGAAGAAGCAAAGGAATTGACTTATTCTGATTTTCCTTCCAAATGGGTTTGGCATAAAAAAGACAAGGAATGGAGGTTGAGGAAGTCTGGAAGATCTATAGGGCGAATATACTATGCTCATCCAGGAAGTGGGGAACGCTTTTATATGCGAATGCTACTTAATGTTATTAAAGGACCTAGATCTTTTCAGGAAATAAGAACTGTAAATAATGTGTTGCACCCAACTTTCAGGTCAGCCTGTTATGCACTAGGTTTGCTTGATGATGATAAAGAGTGGCATGAAGCTTTAAATCATGCATCACATTGGGCTTCAGGGAAGCAACTTCGTGAACTTTTTGTCACAATTTTGATTTTTTGTGAAGTTGCTGACCCTTACAAATTATGGATTTCAAATTGGAAGATATTATGTGAAGACATTCAACATCGTCAGAGAACAATTTTACGATATGGCAACCTACATCTTGATGACTTCCAATTACAGAATTATGCACTTTGTGATATTGAACAAATATTGATAAGAAATGGAAGGTCTTTAAGAGAATTTGAATCAATACCATATCCAGACACATTGCTTCTCAGACAAAGTAACAATCGAATGTTGCAGGAAGAATTGGATTATGATAGAGATTATTTGGCAGAAGAGCATACCAGACTACTTAATGGTCTTAATTATGATCAAATGATAATATATGATGCAGTACTTGAATCTGTTACAGAAAATAAAGGCGGTGTTTTCTTTGTTTATGGACATGGAGGTACTGGAAAGACTTATCTATGGAAAACAATGATAAGTCGATTGCGTTCAGAAGGAAAGATAGTCATTGCAGTTGCATCATCCGGAATTGCTGCGTTGTTGTTACCTGGTGGGAGAACTGCTCATTCGAGATTTCAAATACCAATAAATGTAACAGATAGTTCGACTTGCGGATTTAAACAAGGTTCACAAATAGCAGAATTAATGAAAAAAGCAAGTCTCATAATTTGGGATGAAGCTCCTATGGCACACCGAAATTGTTTTGAAGCTGTTGACCGCTCCTTAAGAGATATTTTACGTTTTAGTGACCCAAACAGTACAGACAAACCTTTTGGAGGAAAAACAATTGTTCTTGGCGGTGATTTTCGACAAATATTACCAGTTGTAGCTAAAGGACGAAGAGAACAAATAGTTGAGGCATCAATTAACAAGTCTTCATTATGGAAGTATTGTAGAGTTTTTATTTTGACAAAGAATATGAGGCTTGAACAAAATCCGGGTGATAATGCTGCAAGAGAATTTGCAAAATGGATTTTGAAAATAGGTGATGGTGAATTATGTGATACTGAAGGTGAATCATTGATTGAGATACCGTCTGATTTAATAATTCATGTAGATACTCATCCTATCAATGATATCGTTAATGCTACCTACCCTGACATCCAAGCTAAATACACTGATGCAAAGTATTTAGAAGAGAGAGCAATTCTAGCCCCAACAAATGATTTTGTGCAAGACATAAATGACTTCATGATCGATCTTATTAATGTTGATGAAGAAACATATCTTAGTGCAGATTCAATATGTAAAGCTGCAAGCAACATTCCAGAACAAGATGCAATGTATCCAATAGAATTCCTAAATTCATTGAAGTTTCCTGGTATTCCAAACCATAGACTCAGACTGAAAGTTGGATTGCCTATAATGTTACTTCGCAATTTAAACCAAAGTGCTGGACTTTGCAATGGTACTAGACTTTTAGTTACTCAATTGTCAAAATGGGTTTTAGAAGCTCAAATCATATCAGGAACTCATGTTGGAGATAAAGTATTCATTCCACGAATAGTTTTATCTCCTTCTGAATCTAAATGGCCTTTTGTACTAAAAAGAAGGCAATTTCCGGTATCCGTATGCTTTGCAATGACGATTAATAAAAGTCAGGGTCAATCATTGAAACGTGTAGGCCTTTTTCTACATAAACCAGTCTTCTGTCATGGACAATTATATGTTGCAGTCTCTAGAGTTACAAGTAGAAATGGTCTTAAAGTACTCATTGCAGAAAAAGATTATAATGATCATTTCCATACAAAAAATATTGTATATAAGGAGATCTTCGGCAAATCTACCTAGAGGTAATTATTGTCATTTATTATATGTAATAAAATCTACATTACAACTTATGTTGTACTTAGTAGATGTTTCCTACCCCTCAATGTAAATTAAACTTACTAATGTACTTTTTTTTGCAGATATAACTGAATCATATCAACATGGCTGACACACCACTGAATCAGATATCGGTGGAGAAAGACAATTGGAATGTGAAAATTAGAGTTATACGAATGTGGGATGCAATTAACATAGCGAATGACCATGAAATTATTAGTCTCGATATGATAATGGTTGATAGAGAGGTAATTATATATTTATTTCTTAAATATATATATATATTTATATATATATATGGACATTTATTTATTTGTGTGGATCATATTTTGTAGGGAACACTACTACATGCAAGTATAAGAAGGAATCTGGCTCAACGTTTTCGACCACTCTTAAAGGAAGGATGCATGTATGAAATCAAGCATTTTTTAGTCGAGGAATACAAAGGAAAATTTCGCCCAGTACATAACAAACACAAAATGCTTTTCATGTCAACAACATCAGTCAATCAAATCGATCAAATTCATAATTTCATACCTCAATATCGATTTGAACTTGCAGATTATGAAACTATAGTTAGCCGGTGCTTCGACACTACTTATTTGACTGGTAATACTAATTAATTTACAAATTAATTCACATATATCATTTACGTCAAATTTATTCTCAATTCAGCATATTCTTTCATGCATTTGCAAATATAATTTAAGAATTTAACAAAATAATATTAAATGAAAAATTAATACTAACTCTATTAGAACTCTTTTCATGCATTTGCAGATGTGATTGGCATATTGGAATCAATTGGGCCCATTGAGGAGGTTATGTCAAGAGGTCGTCCAACAAAAATTCGGAAAATTCAACTGTTGTTAGAAGAGTAAGATTTACTTATCTTTGTATTTCAAATGTAATTAGATAATGCAAAACTATATAAAATTAAAATGAAGATTTTTATTTCTAACTCAATTATAAAAATTTCAGAAACAAGTCTATGCAAACTACTCTGTGGGGATCTACGGCATTGCAAATAGATGATGATTTCTATAAAAATAATCCTGGCCCATTCATTGTAATAATCACTTCAACAATCGTGAAAACTTTCAGAGGTAAGCTTTCAGTTAACAACTTAGAAACAATAGAAAGATGTTATATTTATAATCTTAATCGATTTTGTTTAACTATTTTGTAGGTGATTACAATTTATCATCAACAAGTGCAACAAAAATCTACATCAACCTTGAGATTCCTGAAGTTGAAAGACTTCTTGACAAGTAAACACACTATCATTCTTTATTTTTATTATAACAACATTATGTAAACTAACAAATAATAATATAACATTTTCAGGAGTATATTGCACAACACCACTGTATCGAAAGTTAAGGAAATAATGGTAGAACGACCATTGAAAGTTTCAGATAGAGAACTGCACTTACATAATAGGAAAACAGTGGCTGAAATAAAGGAAATGGAATGGAACTCAGAGACAAAGGTATCAATTACAATAAATCGTTTTAAATTAAATGTCATATATGAATATTAAATTGTATTATTAAAAATAAATAATCTATATATTGCAGGAAATATTTGTGACATGCATAGCCAAAATCATAAATGTCAACAACAGATTTGGATGGTATTATATTGCATGTATTATATGCAAGACCAAGGTTAAACCTACAAAAAGTTTCTTATGGTGTGAGCGTTGTAAAGCTGAGCCTAAATTTGCAGTACCGAGGTAAACAAGAAATTAGACTAAAAAACAAACAAATTTATATAAATTACCAAACTTATATATATATATTCCTTCTACTAACAATTTTGCAAATGAAATAGCTATAGGATACAAACTGAAGTAGAAGATGCAACGGGGTCAACAACATTCATTCTGTTTGACAACGGGGTTGAAAAGATTATACCGAAGACTGCAAAGGAACTTGCAGAAATGCAAGATGAGGTAATTATGAACTCAAAATTTTTAATTAAATCTATACATCATATTCTATCTTCTTATAACTTTATATTCTATTTGTACAGAATTTGAATGATAATAACCTGCCAAAGGAACTGGAAAAAATTATTGGAAAGGAATATATATTCCAATTGCGCCTTGATGAATATAATTTGAAATATGGAAGGGAGAATTACACCGTCTCAAGAATATTTGATCCTGATATATCAGAGAAAAATAGTACCTCAAATGAAGCTGAAATCAAGAAGGTAACAGTTCAATACATTTATCTTATAATGAATTCTTTGGTTTTTTAATGCCATAACGAATTTGTGACTTTAACGCATATAAATATGTATCTTGGCTTCTTTTTTTCTTTTTTTTTTGAGAAAAGGTTTATAATGGCTTTTTAACTTTGATGATTCTTATTTTGATTTATTGTTTTTTGTGTCTTCACATTCAAGGAGATTGACCAGTAACACAAAGTCGATTATGGCTTTGGACTAGATTTATATTTTTCATGTTTGGGGTACTTTTGGTTGATTAATTTTTTGAAGGTTTGGGTTTGATTATGTTTTTAACAATATTAATTGTCAATCATTACAGGAAATTCCAATTAGATGTGTCGGAACTTCAAAAAGTGACAACTACTACAATAATCAGAAAACATATGCTGACAAAACAATGGATGAATATTCTCCAGTGAGATTGCCAATAAATGTGGAAAATATGCAATCAGATGATGACAACATGACAATACAAAGGATTCAAAAGCGTTCAAAGGCTACTCAAGAAAAGTCATCAAAGAACAAAAAGCTTAGAAGTGCAAAAAATAAAGAAAAGTGTTAAAGATGAAAAAATAAAAAGTTATTACAAACCGTTGTTATTTGTTAACACAATGTTTTATATTTACTCTATACAATGTTTAGTTGATTTATGGAGGTCTCAAACAAGTAATATTATTGTGAAGTAAATCTGTATTGTTTGGGTATTTTTCTATTTGATTATAATGGATTGATTGATTATCTGTATTGTTTGGGTATTTTTCTATTTGATTATAATGGATTGATTGATTATCTGTATTGTATTTCTAAATATTAATATAGATGATTCCGCGCTTTACGCGGGTTATATGCTAGTATTATGAATTTATGATACTAACCAACAGCAAAGCAAATTTTCTCACAGGCCAACGAAATTATTAACAGATAAAAATTATAGCAACAGAACACAGACATAATGCAGCCTAATCATAAATACCACTAATTGCAGACATTGATAGTTAGAACATACGACTACATTTCAGTTTCAATTAGATAAACTAAATCAATTTAAATAACCACGCCATCAGGGAAAATTCCATGCATACTGGAATTTCGGATTAGGCAGTACAACTTTGCAAGACAAATATCCTTCTGGCAGAGCAACTCCTCTCTGTTCAAGATATGATTCAAGAATTGACGCTTGTTTTTTAGTCTCCGCCACCTGAAATATAAAAAGTTATGGAACCAGTTGTAAGAATGTTTGGTGGACAAACAGACAACCAAATCACATCCTTCTACCGGATTCTCATTATCTACAAAAGTAAAAGAACCAAACCAATCTAGAAAATCGTAAAGAAATGTTTTTTTTTAAAACAATTACTTAGAAAAAAAAACAAAACAAAAAGGCTTCCCACACAGACTAATATAAATGGAATAGAGAATGAATACATTGGGTCTATCCTTTAAACTTTTAAATTTGCTTAATTTAAAACTCATAGAGCTGGAACTATGTACAATCTCATAATCTTATTTCCAACTTTATTCATTAAAAGTATAAATGAAGTAAAACACCTTGATGCCACATCCATTGCATGGCTTGAGAGGAAATATCCTCTTTGAAAGCCAATTACTAAATCTATGCATCCCATGACATCCAAGACCTTTAGGTCCCCAAAAAAATTGTCCATGGTAGATTCTTAGGTATTAATTACATATTTTGCGAGTTAAGGGTTTTTTAGCAATTTCCATCATGGTTGAACATGCGCCATAGTTGCAAGCTATGAACTTGTGAGTCTAATTTAGTGAGTGGGCCTTTATATAAAAATGGAGGACTCAAAAGTGGATTTCTTTTATTTTATTAGATAAAGGTGACCTCAAACTAAGGATTTGTTAAAATGTTATTTTCCTTAAATAAATAAATAACCTGTGAAAACTCTTTCCCTAAAGAGTTGTACTTTTTTTAAATTAGATTTTTAATAAATTAGAGAACTTTTTAACGTGGGAAGTGGAAGAGAAAAAGTGTAGGTGGTTTTTTGTTGTTATATTTTTATTTGGATAAGAATGGTGGTTTTTTTTTTTTTTTTGATCTAATCCGAATGTGATTTTAATTGAATAGTAAATGTAAGGGTATTTTAGACCATTTGCAAAAGTGAAAATCAAAATCTTTTATGTAGAGGATTTAGTGAATTACTTTTTCACCCTCGTTTAATTATTTTTTATAGCAATATTTTTTAAATATTAGGGGTGTTTTGGGAAGTTCATTAAAGTGGACATGATGGAAAGGAATCCTCTTAATAGTAATTGATAAATTTTATTTTACGTTACTAAATTTTAATGCACACCTAGAGCAATTTAATTTTCATTAAAAAAAAATTGCAGGGTCACGTGAACGCACAATACAAATCCTCTATCCCAATTTTGTGTTCCGCTTTATACTCCACCAACTGCAATATATCATATGTCAGATTGTGTTTGATTTTTTTCTATTTTAAATCTGAGTTATTTTATAAGGAGAAAAAAAAAAATGACAAATTGTGATCGAAGGAATATAAAGTGGAACACAAAAAATAAGATAGAAGATTTGTATTTCACTTAACCATGTCATATTTTAGAAACAAATTATAGTCATCTATATACCAAACCCAAAACCCTAATTTTTATAATTTCTTCTCCAACAACTGTCTCCCCCAAAAGGCCAAACACAAAATGTCTAGCCAAGCAGTGGGCTTCCACGGAAAAGGGAGATCGATGCACTATGTGTATCGTGGAAAATCGAAGTATTTGGATGATTGGATCAAAATGTTTTAAAAAGGTTGTTTTTAGTGGATCACATGCTTGTTAAGAAATAGTAGTTTGAGAAACAGTGGCTAAAATAGATGGTAAACAACTTTGAAAGCATCTACATAGTTAATCTTACAAGCAACCGTATAGAAAAATTTTCAAAGAAAAGTTATAGCATTACTCATGGCATTACATTCTCTTAAACCAGCAGTTGCTTTCAGCAAGCATTAATTTGAAACATAATACATTCCATACGATTCATATCCTTATTTGACCTACAAATACTGTGTGGAGTGGATGGCTCTAGGAAATTATTGCAATTGGGGTTGATAACACCTGAGAAACCATATTCATAGTTGGTCTAGATTCGGGATTAGCACGCAAGCATGCAATTGCCAACTTTATGATGAGTATCACTTGATTCTCAACCTCAATTGTGGGAGGTGGAAGGCGTATGTCTAACAAATCTTTCAACAACAAATTCTCCTCCACAGTAGATAGAATGGAGATGCTTTCACCCGGATGCCCTCCTTTGATCACTTCAATAGCCAAAACTCCAAAGCTATAAACGTCGCATTTCTCAGTTATCTTCATCGTATAAGCAAGCTCTACAAACAAATGGAATATAAGTATATAACACCAATGTATTTATATATATGTTCTATGTTCAATATCAATTAATCAATTAAGTATATTACCTGGTGCAATATAACCATAAGTGCCGACAAGTGAACTCCAATTGGATGAGTCTCGATTAAGAAGCTTAGCAGTGCCAAAGTCGGAAACATGAGCCTTGTATTCAGGATCCAACAAAATATTTTTGCTTGATATGTCCCTATGAACAATTGGTAATGAGCAATCATGGTGCATGTAAGACAGAGCGTCAGCCACACCTTTGATAATATTGACTCTCTTATTCCAGTCCAATTCTTTAGCTCCTCCATCATTGCTCAAAATTGTGGCCAAGCTACCCCTTTCGAGGTACTCATAAATAAAAAACGAGTGTTGTGAATGTGAACAAAATCCATGCAATTTTATAATATTTCGATGCCGAATTTCTGTTAATGCCCTTATCTCATTCAAGAACTCTTTTTGCTGTGCAATCTCACCATCACGGAAGGATTGGAGTTTCTTCACCGCTACTATGTTTCCCGATAATAACTTGGCTTTATAGACGGTTCCATGGCCTCCCTTACCGATGCAAAACTTAGCATCAAAACCCTGGGTCGCATCAATGATATCCTTGTACATTGTTCTTCCATCCAAAGTTGATATTGTAAACACTTCTTCCTTGTCTGTGTCGTTTATTTGGTTTGTCTGTGGATTTTGCCTTTTTCTTTGTAGAATGAAGAAAATTCCTAGGAATACCAATACAAGTGAAAGTGTACCCAAAAGAGGGAAAATGATTAAGAAAATGATTTTGTGTCCTTTTTTTGAAATATGTTTTCCTACCACACAGGGTTGCAATCCCGTAACATTTCCACACAATCCTTTATTACCTTGTAATGTTTCTATGTGAGCATCTTGAAATGCTCTGCTATTGGGAAGAGGACCCTCCAACTCATTGTAGGATATGTCAACATACGACAAGCCATGCATTTCTTCAAAAGCAACTGGAATGAAACCGGAGAGGGCATTGTGAGAGATATTCAACAGCTCCAAGCTTTGCAAACTGCTGATTTGTGAAGGTATCTTTCCTTCGAGCAAGTTATGACTCAAATCTAGCTTGGACAAATGTGGTAAATTACATAATTGAACTGGAATAACTTGGCTAAACTTGTTGTTGCTCATATTCAAGTAGTTTAGTTTCAAAAGGTTCCCTATATTTATGGGGATTGACTTAATGAATTTGTTGGTGGATAGATCCAAGTACTCAAGATTTGTTAATGATCCAAGCTCCAGAGGTATATCCCCAGAAAGTTGATTTCCATTCAACTTCAGCTTCAACAAAGAAGTCAACTTCCCAAACTCTTTTGGGAGCTCCCCAACTAACTGATTAAAAGAAAGATCAAGTAATTGGAGTTGATTTGAGTCTCCAATTTCTAGAGGTATGCCACCAGTAATATTATTCCCAGCAATAACTAGGGTGGTTAGTTGTGGGCACTTGCTCCAATTGTATGAGATTTCACCATAAAATCTATTGTAGCTGAGGTCTATGAAGTTCAATTTACTATAGACACCAAAATTTTCAGATATATTTCCAAAGAGTTGGTTTCTTTCAAGGCGAACTCTGACTAAACTCGTGCAGTTTCTCAAGGTTTTTGGTATTTGACCGATAAGAAGATTGTTGAATGCAGTCAAATTTTGAAGAGATCCATTTTGGCATAAGTTTTGAGGCAAGGAGCCATTGAAGTGGTTTGTATCCAGCTCTAGCGAAGCCAACTTCATCAAGTTTCCTATCTCTTGAGGAATGGGACCAGAAAGTTGGTTATCGCGGAGGAATAAAGATTCTAAGTGACTCAAATTGCCCAAGGAAACTGGAACAATACCAGTTAACTGATTTATGCTTAGTTGAAGACTAGTTATAGACTTCAAGTTTCCTAATTCTTTAGGAATGGTTCCAGAAAGTTGATTGTTGTACAGATGTAAGACAGTTAGGTTGCTGAGAGCACCTAATGTTGAGGGAATCAGGCCAGAAAGATTATTGGTTTGAAGGGCTAAAGAGATGAGACACTTCAAATTCCCTATTTCTGGGGGGATGGAGCCAGAGAGTTGATTTTCAAACATATGCAACAATTCCAGCTTTTCTAAGCTTCCAATACTAGAAGGGATGGGGCCTATTAGACTGTTGTTTTTCATGTCAAACTCAACTAAATTGGAGAGGTTTCCAATATTTGAAGGAATTGAACCAGAAAGTTGATTATTACGAAGGTACAAAGAAGCCAAGTTGCTGAGATTACCTACTGAATAAGGAATGCAGCCATGGAGATCATTGGCATGCAAAGAAAGGATATTGAGAGACTTTAAACGACCTACTTCCAGAGGAATTGAACCATTTAATCGATTTTCACTTAGGCGTAAGAACTCAAGATTGGTCAGTAGTCCAATCTGTGGTGGTATTTCACCCGATAAGCTATTAGATAACAAATCAAGATATATGAGTCTGGACAGATTACTAATTTCAATTGGGACTGTACCAAAGAGTTCATTCATGCTGAGATCAAGAAATGCAAGGTTGGGGAGAGATGAGAATGAAAATTCATGGAGCGTACCTTTCAAGCCTGAGTTAGTAAGGTTTAATCTTGTGACACTTCCTGCTTGGTTGCAAGAAATGCCGAACCAACTGCATGGGATTGAGCTTGTATTTTGATTGTTGGAAGAATTGGTTGCATTATTAGGAAGGAGAGTCCATGAAGTCAGGGGTGACTGAGTTTCATTTTGAAGACTGGCTTTCCAATTCAGTAGAGCATCTATCTCTGCCTCTGAAAGAGAAGCAACGTTCAATGAGGAATGTAACATGGCCAACACAACCAGAGAAAAGAGGAAAACTACCTCTTTCAAGACAGCCATTGCCATGGTCTTTGTTTTACAAATTGCAACCATATTCAGAACTCTATATATATCAAAGCTCCCCATTAATTTCCTTAACCACTATGTAGACTGTAGAGGATCTAAGATTTGGTAAGTTTCTGGCGGTCAATTTCGTGATTAATGGGGAAGAAAAACAGGGATTCGACATAAAGGAAGGATCAATGAATTTTCTTTACGTGGAAGAATTGTCATTTTCTCCTAGTCTAGAAAAAGGAAGATTTGAAAGTCCAAGTCTTTTTCATTGTTTAAATAACTGAGAAGAAATTCCAAGCAAAAATGGGGAAGAAAAACAGGGATTCGACATAAAGGAAGGATCTAATGAATTTTCTTTACGTGGAAGAATTGTCATTTTCTCCTAGTCTAGAAAAAGGAAGATTGGAAAGTCCAAGTCTTTTTCATTGTTTAAATAACTGAGAAGAAATTCCAAGCAAAAAGGAAGATTGGAAAGTCCAAGATTGGAAAATGAGGAAGCTTTTATTGTTTTTAAAGACTAGCCTGGGAGTTCTCTCTGGAAAAATTGCAACTCTATAGACTATACATGGACATATATATATTACGTTTTGAGTATAGTGCTTATTTCTGTTGTATAGCTTAGGTACGTGGAATCGGTTCTATTGTCTAGTACAAAGTTTAAAATTATGTATTTCTTTTCCTAATGGAAAAAGTGATGATGCTGATGCCTGCTCAAAATGCAAGTGAAAGTCTGATACTATAGTTAGATTGTGACCCTTATTTGTACTTGAAAACAAATAAAGAGAATAGGGATTAGTAGCCAAATCCCCCCTTCCCTGTTGTTATAAATATTAAATAAATAAACTACACTAATTCTTTGAAATTAATAGGGATTAGGACCCATCCACACCTAAGAGGGAGAGGAATCTGTCGCGAACCTAATAATTTCTCATTTTTAAAGTCTTATCCTGAACTTTTTCATGTGCTTGCCTACTAATTTGATTGGTCATTAATTCTGGAATAATTGAAAATGCACCTATTCCTCAAAGCATGCCTAGGTTATCAATATTGTATCGTACTGGTATAGCTGGTATTCGTGATATTAGTAAGTGATTTGGTACATACGATCCCCATAAAATGTATCGCTCTAAATACCGCTCCCTAGTCCCTACTAGACTTTGCTGGACATATCGGAAAATACTGGCCATTTCGGCCAAATTGAAACTTGCCGGTACAAGATTTAAGCTCATCAACATTCCCCTGTCTTCTTACTCTTCTTGGTGTTTGTTACCCACTTTTCAGTTTTAGTTGCTTCATTTTTAAGCGTCGCACACAGCAATACAGACTCATAGGCTTCATTAGGGAGTTTAGAAGAGAATGGAATGGAATGAATAAATTATAAGGGAATAGAATAGAATGGAACGGAATAGAATGAAAGTAAGTAATGTCGTTTGGATGTTTTAAAATAAAGGAATAGAATGAAATGTAATGGAATCTAAGTAACCTTATTTGGGAATAATATCAAAAGGAATTGAAATGAATCATTTTATGACAACATTACTATAATACCCTTTATTTTTATAAAATGTAGGATTAATCTATAGAATAATACTATAGAATTACCATACCATATATGACACCTTGTGGTGTCACAGTAATATTATATAAATACCATGGGAGATTGTTTCTATTTTTTTGGCCCTTGCTAATCGAGAAAGAAACCACTACATGACAACAAGTGGTATAAAATATGTTTAATTATAAACAAGTACAAAATCTAAGCAATATAAACTAAAATATAATCCCAATAAATGGAAATTCGAAATTCATTGTCAACAAAATAAACTTTTAAAAGAAAATTAACATTGTTAAAGGTCCATGCATGATTATTTAGAAATACTATGGGAACTGAGGAAAATAAAAGGTCAAATCTATAAGGGTAATTTAGGATTTTTACAAAAATACTAAGGGTATTTTGGGACTTTTGGTGAAAAATCCATTTAACCTAAATCCATTCCCTCCTATTTCTCCCAATTTTGGGGAGAATGAAAATTTGGAGTTTTGAGGAAATAGGAAGAAATGAGTGTTCCATTCCATTCCCTTTACTTAAACTCTCAAACAAGGAAATGGTCTTTCCATTCCCTCCTACTTAAACTTCCAAACAGGAGAAATAAGAGAATATTCTTAAAATATTCTCTCTTTTTTCATTGCATTCCATTCCTTTCCCCCCTCTCAAACAAAGTGATAGAGTTGTAGTCTTGTTCTTCATTTTAGTCTTCACTCTTTCACTTTCTCTCTCTTATAAGTTTCTACATTTAAAACACTTGGAACCTGGTTTGTTGAGAACAGTGGTGGCTCCAGGAATTTTTTCCAGGGTGTTCATTAAAAGTCACTTGAACTGCTATAACTATTGGCTAGTTTGAATCGTGGCGGAGCCAGAAAAAAATTTATAGGGGTGCCAAGTTGAATATAACAAAATTGAAATTCATAAGTTAAAAATAATAATAATAATAATAATTCATGATTCAAAACAAATACTTTTTTCATAAATTAGCTTGAAATGTAAGTCAACGAACAACATGGATGCAAACACTTCCAAATCTTGAAATTTTTTTATTTATTTATTTTGATAGTTACGATAGCATTTAAACTTTTAGCATTCATGACACCAATTGGTTTTTGGTGTAGATAAGATTCGAATTCAGAACTCTTACTCGAGGACAAGAGATTTTACCAGTTGAACTAAATTTTATAAACTAATTATATAACCAATTAAAAACATGATAAATACAAGACAATAAGACAGTTACTCAAACAACTATTAACAAACATAAATATAAAATAAACAATATCAAATCACCACTGTTTATCATTTATATAAATATAAATATATAATAAGCAACATCAAAACCATAACAATTTTCCAATATAAATATATAATATAATAAATATTAAATATTAATTTGGACCAATATATGTTTATGATTTGTTAATTAAGTCCATATAACTCTTGAGCTACACGTGGTGCTTATTACACCACATGCCTACTGATTGTACTACAAAGAACATGTGGTGGTGAAGTATGACAAATCATGTGAAGAAATGTAATTTCAAATTTCCAAACGAAAAACCAAACCCAGCAAAAAAGAAGCATCCTAGAAGGCCAGAATGAAGAAGTGAGTTAAGACGATAGTGCCAATTCGAAGTGAAGAAGAAGAAGAACTGATGCCGGCAAAAAGGAAGAAATCAGAGTTGACAACAATGGCGCAAGATTTGTTGTTGTACCAAATCAATTTTGTATGGTTCAGTTGTTTGGGTTAATTTTTGTTGTTATTTGTGATTTTTTTAGGGGCTGAGTAGGTTAAGTCTATTGAAATCTCAAGTCAGGGTGTTCAATTCTTTTATTTGAGAGTGTTCAATATCTATATAATTTTTTTTTTTCCACATTTTTTTAAGCCTTTTTATGCATTTTGTAAGAAGTCAGGGTGTTCATATGAACACCCTGACCAATGAGTAGCGCCACCACTGGTTGAGAAAATATTGGGTCCTCCCACCCTCTCACAATGGTGTCGGCCCCTATATGAGAAGGTTCACACCCATTGTCCCAATAATTTCTCAAGTTTGCTTGCCTATGATGACTGTACCACTTACAAGAGAAGGTTAGCTTTTTCTTTTCTTTTTTGTCCTTTCAAATTTTGTTTTGATTAATTTTTTTTAACTTAGTCAAGTATAGATGAATGAATGTACATTTTTATGAATAGAGTTTACTTTAAACTGAGTTGGAAGAATATTCTTTTAACCCATTACGTGATGATTCAATAGACTATCCACATGTACTTTAAATCACATGACTTATTTAATGAGTCATATAACTTTTTTTAAATAATACATGTGGATAGTCTATTGAATCACCACGTAATAGATTAAAGGAATTTTCTGCCACACCGATCTGGAGATAATCTCTATCCAACTTTTCTTGGGCTTCAATTGTATTTTGGACAAAGGTTGACATACTGGGTAGGCATGAGTTTACTTATTAATTTAATTAATATATATATATATATATATAGAGAGAGAGAGAGAGAGAGAGAGAGATGGGTTCAAGTTACACCTAGTGTAAACCAATTATTTATTACCTTCAAGGTCAACTAACCTAATTTATAGCATTATTTTTCTCTCTCATTTATTACGTTTATATCTCTCTTCCCTCTTATCTCCTCCAAGATTACCCCTCTCTCTCACACAAACTTCTAAACGTACAATGTCTTCTTTTTTCTTGAATCCTTTCGCAAACTCTATCCTTATTATCCAGCCTGATGTGGCCTGCACCAGAAAAGTCAGAGTTCATAAATATGTTACCAGATGCAACTAAAACTGATCAGAAACCTGGCAATTAACTCATTTTCTATCTTCATGATCATTTACATTCAAGAATATAGAATATTGGTATATATGATGTAAAGTCCTCAACAATATCTACGTTTAACCATATTTAAGTTTTACCAGAATTAAAATGAAGGACAAAGAATATTAAAAACATCCTTCTAAACTGCATTATTATTTCTATTATTTACCGATGGATGTGGAGGTGAAATCTAATATTCATTTCACCTCTCACATCTTTTTAAACGTTGTGAGAAAGAGTGAGAGAGGGGTAATATTCCTGGAGGACATAAGAGGAAAGAGAGAGATAAACATAATAAATGAGAAAGAGAGAAAAATAATGTTATAAATTAGGTTAGTTGACCTTGAAAGTAATAAATAATTGGTTTATTTTTAACTCTTTTTATCTATTGGAAATTAATGGCTCAGAAAAGGTGTAACTCTTTTGGAGTTACACCGGGTGTAACTTGAACCCATCTAATATATATATATATATATATAGAGAGAGAGAGAGAGAGAGAGGTGTAGACACCCTATTTTGTATTTACCAATATCAGGAATTCTCAGTCCTAATGATGATACTACCTCAGTCTATCAAAAGAAACTTAGTGTAGTGAGCCTGAAAGGAGACTTTGAACAACCCAAACTCAAATGAAAGCTTAGGAGTCCAAACCAGACAAAGTGAGCATATATATGTCTCTTCCTTAGAGGCATATGCCTCCCTCTGGAGGCAAATGCCTAAGCCATGCGCCACAAAGAGGCGTATGCGTCTCACTTATAGGCGTACGCAACTTTGAGACAAACACTCAAAATCACTCAATTTTTCATACCAATCTCAACTAACTATATTGGAGAGCTAACAATGGTCAGGTAGAGTTTCATAATTCCAACCACACCAACCCCACACTCCATTTCTTATATAAACATCCCAATTTCACCATTTCCAACGACACAGAAAATCCTCCAAAAACCCTAGGCAAATTAAACTGTAGCAAATAGTTTGAGAAAAAGAGTGATTAAAGAGGTCTTTTGAGGATTTGGCTATTTCTTAGGTTCTCTAACAAGAAAATGAGCCTCTTTCTCAAGAGGCTAATAAACATCACTCCTTTTGTTTCAAATCATCTTCTCCTCTCATCACAATCAAAGTTGTGATAGACAATAACCAAGTGACCAGTTAAGAAAACAATCTCAACTTCAAGATTGGTTTTTTGGTGAGAAATGGATCTTTTGCATGATTCATTTTCTCCACTTTAGCTCACTAATTCCTTCTCTTTTGCTATATTATATATGTCTTGATTAATTTATTGCGTTAAGAAATAATTGTTGATTTGTTTGTTTTCACTTTTTTAGTTTAAATATGTTATTCCTACACTATTTCCCACTTTGCCTCATTTTCTGGGTAAGACAAGTGTACGCTTCCACCTAGGAGGTGTACACCTAAGAGCCCAAAAACATTTTTCTTTGCTTTTCTTTCTTCTGTTTCTCATTTCCTTTCATTTACTTGGACTTTTATTAAACTTATAATGAGTTCAAACTCTCAAACTCTAGAAATCTTAGGTTTTCATAAGGAGTTAATGTAGTAAACTCGTTGATTAAGTTGAGTAGTCCTATTTATTTTTTATTATTCATTTTACATTCGTAAGATCCAATGATGAGCCCTTTCGTTCAAACATACATCCAAAATCCTAGGATTTCGTGAAAGGTTGACAAGGTGGACTTTAGGATCATGTAAATTGATCTTACTTATTTTCTTCTTTTGTATAATCCAATGATAAAGCCTCAATCACTCAAACATTTGAGATCTTTTGGTTTCGTGAAAGATTGGTGACACAGCTTTAGGATTAAAATCATTTTATTTTCATTAATTTGATGATGAACCTCATTTTTTCAAAAAACTCAAAAGTCTTCAAATTCCATAAAGGGATTAATGAAATAGGTTCTAGGGTTGTGACTATCACCATTTCATGTAAATATTTATTCGCATATTCGTCCCCCTCATATATATGCTCGTTGTGCTTGTATATTCTTTCATGTGCTATGTTCCATATTATTTCTCGACTCTTGATTGTTATTTGCTTTGATATTACTGCGTGCATGTTAAGGGTTTGATTAATAAATATCATTGTCAAAATAATCCAAGTAATACAAATGAAGGCCAATCGAAAGGTTTGACTGGTGACAAAATCTAACGACAAAATATTTTATTGTTACCCAATATCTATCTTAGGTGACGAAATATTTTATTTGTCGCCAAATATAAATCTTAGGTGACTAAATTTATATTCCGTCACAACATTGTAAAACACGAATTACATATGGCAACGAATAACTTTTTTCGTCTCCAAAAGGTTAAAAAAAAAGGCGCCATTTTTTTTGCCACGCCAAAATAATGGTGGGATATTGGTGACGAAATATTTTTATCGCCCAAAATATCTTATTTTTAGATTTAGGCAATGAAAATCAAGTTTTGTCACCCCATGTAATTTGTATTTAATGTTGGTTCCTGGACTTAAACCAAGTGTCGACTCCTTCTTCTCCTCCTTTGTCCTTGAGGCTAGTGGCATATTCCCTAGCCCATGTGCAGGATGGGCTCATACAGGGCAAACATGATCCCCCATTTCATGGTCATGTCATACAATTACAAAAGTATGAAAAGGGCCTCAAGAACCCCGAGGGTCGTGGGCGCTCACAAGAGATAATCTCGAAATGGTACACCAATATTGACGGGTGTCGAAATGATTCATTCCCTATATCAAAATCTACCAAAAATAATACAAAATCAAACAAAAGAAGAATTATATAGGAAAAAATAAATTTACAGATCCCACAAATGGACATGGGCTTTCAATCTAGGTCGTCGCAGGGTTAGGCTTGGGTTGAGGCAAGTTGGTCCTAGGTTCTCCGTCAATTTGGTCATCGACTCATCATCAATTTGGTCGTCGGTTCGATCTTGCTCTAGTTGATTTGGGCATTTGGCTCATCAATCTGAGAGAGAGAGAGAGAGAGAGAGAGAGAGAGAGAGAGAGAGAGAGAGAGAGAGAGAGAGAGAGAAATGATTGGGCTGGGCTCAACAGACAATCAACAACGAGGTGGTGGGTTGGGATGGGGTTCACAAACTACTATTGTGTGTAGAAGTGAAAAAAAATTATGTCAACCCGAAAATGTTTTTGAGTTGACCACCCGTTTACGTCGCTCCAAACACCTGAAATAGGGGAAAACGTTTTTACTAATAAAAAAAAAACCAACAGAACCTTAAACTAAACGGTTTAAAATATAATTTACTCCATAAATATTTTACCAACCCACTAAATAAAAAATTATGGAATAAAAATGTTGGATTTGATTTGAATTAGGTGGGGTGACTTTTACAAAATCTACTAGGATGGTGAGAATTACGAGATAAAGATGGAATAGAAAAAAAAAAAAAAAATGAGAAAAATTATATTCAACCTAATTGTATTTTCATTTCGTATTAAAATTTAGGTCAAAAGTTATAAAAACCGTATAAGATTCTATTTTGGTTAGGTTTTAAAAAAAAAGGAATGAAATATTTCTATCAATCAATAAAACTTGGGTGTGTACGCATAAACTTGAATGTGTACACACCCTGAATTAATGCATACGCAACCTCAATCCCTGCATACACATTTGCCTTTTAGAACCATAGAACCCTAGTCTTTTTTTTTTTTTTTTTCATTCATGTTTTTCTCTCTTTTTCTTTATTTATTAACTAATAACTAATAACTTGTCCCTCATATAAAGGATTGATATTGGAACAACAATCACCATCATATTATCACTTGACCACATTATTCTTCTCTTCCCTCTATCTCAGCAATCACCGTGATATGATTAAAACTATCATAATGATTAAAACCATAATGCTGTAGTTAAATCCGTTTTATACGCCTTTCCTTTCATTTATTTACTTTACTCTCTTATTCTAACAAGGCAAGGCAAATACAACCTGTACAGGTGTTGCATAAGAAAAGAAAAGGGAAGAAAACAAAATGCTAAATCAACCTTGGATTAATGACAAGGTATATATGACATTTCATTAATCATGTTGCTAATTTATTTCAATGGACCAGGTTACATGTGATGCTCGTGCCTCGTGGTAATGGTATACTATAGTTTTTGCAGGTGTGGGAATTACATATGCATAATTACCCATTATTTCCCTTGAGTTACATATTAGATCATTACTTATTGCCATGTGTCCTATAATTTACATTGTTAGAGATATGTTGGCTTCTAACACTATCCCATAATGGGGAAGTGACTACCATGATCACTTGGTGAACCTTGTTTGTCGCTAGAGAGACCACGTCTATCTTTCATCTGAACGGTAATTGCTCTCCAGCTACCATTTTTCTCTGCACAATAACAAGAAATTGCATTAATAAACACAAAACCATGTGTTAGGAGGAGATATGCTTGCATTAAGGTACATATTTTCAGACTCGCATGCATGCATGCTTAAACACATACAGTATACACATGTAGAAAACGACTTACTGGTTCGTAGGACGATGTTAATGGGTTTGGCAACCACTGCTGCAGATGAGAGAAACAAAAACAGAAGCAAGGAGATTACGATAACCCTAATGGACACCTTGATATCCATTTTGGTTTTAAGAGACGCATGCAAGTTACTTATTCCTTCCTTGTCTCTCGATATATATTATGTGTATTCTCACTGTTTTCGACCATTATTCAAATAAATTTTGTGGAAGAGCTACACGTTCAATTCAAATGAATGGTAGTCAATACACGTTTTTCTGCAAGACATTTTCCGCAATGAACATATACACGTAGTCAATTCAAATGAAGTTCACACCTAAGAAGAACAAGAGAATATATAAAAGAACCAGACCCTTATGACAGGAAAAAACATATGAAGGAGACCCATGTACATGCGATTTTAACTATATTTTAACTAATTGTGGCAAAATTTCAAACTCATTGCATAAAGTAAATATATGAAATTGCTATTAAAGAAGAAGAAGCTCGAAGCTCATCTGCATCAGCTCATCTGCATCTCTGCTTCTGCATTTCTGCTTCTGCTTCTGGTTTTGATTAAGAAGCATGAAACACACCGTTTCATTAAAAGCCTATTGAAGAAGCATGGAGTGCACCGTTTTATTAAACAAGTTTGTTAGTTTATTAAATACACGTGTACATGGTTGATTGGTATTTCTTATAAACTAATCAATTCTGTTATTAGTTTCTGTTATTAGTCAGTTGCAGAAAACAGAATTCAATCCTTCTGTTGCTCTGCTTTCTTTTTCCTATATATATGTAATCTGTTCCTAATGTAAAGATTAACACAATGAATATAGAGATGTATTAACCATTAAACTTGTTAGTCTCTCTCTCTCAATACTTCCAGAATTTCCTTCTTGAAGTTCCTGTTCATTGTACATTTTTGTTATGGTATCAGAGCCTTCCTAAGCTACTTCGAGTTTCAACTCCAAGCTTCAATGGCCTCTGAAATTTCTCACACACAATCAAAGTCTTCCGCTTCTACTAGTTCTGCTATGGACGATCCTGTACCCTCAAGTCCCTATTACCTTCATCCTGGTGATAATTCAAGCTTGATTCTGGTCACTGAGCCTCTAACAGGTGATAATTTTCATTCCTGGTTTAGGTCTATGCACATGGCCTTGACAATTAAGAATAAGCTAGGTTTTATTGATGGTAGCATTAGAGAACCTGAAGATGGATTTAGGTCTCCTCTATATGCATATTGGACTCGTTGTAACACTGTAGTTATAACTTGGATCCTAAACTGCGTCTCTAAGAAAATTCACTCTAGTGTTTTGTATAAACCTACTGCATATGTGATCTGGAAGGAGTTGCAAGAAAAATTTTCCCAAAGCAATGGCCCTCAGATTTTCCAACTCGAGAAGGAAATAGGGTCTCTCACTCAGAATCAGAATTCTGTCAGTGATTATTACACTCATCTTCAAGGTTTATGGGAAGAGTTGTTGAATTACTCACCAAATCCTGTTTGTTGTTGCACTCCTTGTTGCTGTTGTGGTGCTATGAGTAAAACTTTGGAGAAGTATGAACAAAGATGTATTATGCAATTTCTGATGGGGTTAAATGAATCCTTTGGTGCTGTTAGGGGTCAGATACTACTTATGGATCCAATGCCCCCCATCAATAAAGTTTTCTCTCTGATTAGGCAAGAAGACAGGCAAAGATCCATTGGTTCTCTTAATGGTTCGTTGAGTAATCCTTTTGTGGAGTCTACTGCCCTGTCAGTTAAGTCTGAAGGTCCAAGATATGGTGCTTACAAACAATCTAGTGGTCAGAAGAAGGAAAGACCACTGTGCACCCATTGTGGTTTACTTGGTCACACAATGGACAAATGCTATAAACTTCATGGCTATCCTCCAGGTTACAGAACTCGAGGCAAAGCCCCTGCAGTAGCTAATCAGACTTCTTTGTCAAGCTTTGGATCCAATGCTCCTGCTGCCTCAGATACAGTTTCTCCTTTACAACTTTCTCAGATGCAGGCTCAATGTGAGCAGTTCCTTGCTTTTATCAGTAGCAAGAATATGCCAAATACCATGCCAAATACCATCACTTCTCCCCATCAACCTACTGCCAATACAGCATCCTCATCCCAATTTTCTATGACAGGTATGCCTTGTTCTGCATTTTTTTGTTCTAAACCTGCATTTACAGAAAATCCATCTCATTCAGTTTTTTCATCCCATAGTACCTCACATTCCACCATTAAGCACAATTCATGGATTCTTGATACTGGAGCAACTGACCATATGGTCCATTCTCTTTCTTGCCTTACCAGTATCACTTCCATCATTCAAGCCACTGTTGAATTGCCAAATGGTACTCTTGTACCTGTCACACATATAGGGACTGTCAAGTTATCATCCTCACTTATTTTGACAGATGTTTTGTGTGTTCCATCATTTCATTTTAATCTCATTTCTGTTAGCAAGTTGGTTCAGTCATCTGCTTGCTGTCTTATTTTTCTGTCTCATTACTGCTTTATTCAGGCATTCACCCCTTGGAGGATGATTGGACTGGGTAAGCTTCATAATGGTCTCTACCTTCTGGAGTCACCTACTTTGCAGTCTACTTTGCAGTCAAGCCTTATTCAGTCAAGTCATTTTTCTTCTCATTCTGTTAATAACAGTGTTGCATCTGTTAGCAACCTTGCTGGTACAAAACTATGGCACTGTCGATTAGGACATCCATCCCATGATAGAATGCAACTTCTGCATAAGCTTGTACCAGATATTCATTCCATCAATAAAGATTTCAATTTTTGTGATGTTTGTCCATTAGCTAAACACAAAAGGCTTCCCTTTCCCAATGATGGTCATAAAACTTCCCATGTTTTTGATTTGATTCATTGTGATATCTGGGGTCCCTATTTTCTGTCTACACATGATGGTTTCAAATATTTTTTAACCATTGTTGATGATTGCTCTCGTAGCACTTGGATTTATTTGATGTCTTCTAAAGCTGATACTAGACCACTGCTTCTTTCTTTCTTTACTATGATTGAAACTCAGTTCAACACAAAAATTAAAGCCTTAAGAAGTGACAATGGTCTAGAGTTTCTGATGTCAGATTTCTTCAGTTCTAAAGGTGTCATACATCAAACTTCTTGTGTCAAAACTCCACAACAAAATTCTGTTGTAGAGAGAAAACATCAGCATCTCCTTAATGTTGCAAGAGCTCTTAAGGTTTCAATCCAATGTGCCACTGACTTTTTGGGGTGACTTAATCCTTCATGCAGCCTATCTCATCAATCGGTTACCCTCTCCTCTCCTCCAAAATAAAACTCCTTTTGAGATTTTGATGCATACAGCCCCTAGTTATTCTCATTTAAAAGTGTTTGGATGCCTTGCTTATGCTTCCAATCTTTCCCCTCATAAAACAAAGTTTGACACTCGAGCTATTCCTTGTGTTTTTCTTGGTTACCCATTTGGAGTCAAAGGTTATAAACTTTTTGATTTGTCCACCAAGAAATTTTTGGTTTCCAGGGATGTTGTCTTTCATGAGTCCATTTTTCCTTTTTATTCTACAACATCCCTTATCAATCCATTCTCTTCAGATTCTGCTTCTTCAGTTTCTGCTTATGCAGATTCTGCTTCCTACTTGACACATCCTCTACTTCATCCCATAAATTCCACAGAATCTTCTATCTCTTCCCCATTGCCTACTCAAGCTCCTTCATGTCCTCAACCTCCAATTCCTCACTGTCCTGAGTCTACACTTCCTCATAATCTTCAGTCTCCACTTCAACATAGTCATGAGTCTCCACTTCAACATAGAGTCTCCACTTCAACATAGTCCTGAGTCTCCACTTCTGCATGGTCCTGAGTCTTCACTGGTTTCTGCTCCATTTGTGGATCCAGCTCTCACTGCCTCTGCATATCCCACAGACCCTTCTCAGCCCTTAAACACTTTATCTGAGTCAGTTATGGACACTTCAAGCTCCATTCCTTCTGCTTCACTCAGAAAATCTTCCAGACCTGTCAAGACTCCCTCTTATCTTCAGGATTATCATTGTCACTTGGCCATTTCTGCAGAACCTTCATTCCCATTTTCTGTTGCTGTCACTCATCCCATTCAACATAATCTCTCATACTCTCACCTTTCTGATTCTCACAAAGCCTTCACTTTGGCATTATCCACCCATACTGAACCACATTTTTACCATGAGGCTATTCACTCCCCTCAATGGTGTGAAGCTATGTCCAAGGAACTTACTGCCCTAGAAGCTAATCACACTTGGGTCTTAACTTCTTTACCTCCTGGCAAACACCCAATTGGTTGTAAATGGGTTTACAAGCTCAAGTTTAAATCAGATGGTTCTATTGAGAGATATAAGGCTCGATTGGTAGCCAAGGGATATAACCAACAAGAGGGACTCGATTATTTTGAGACATTTTCTCCTGTGGCCAAGTTGGTTACTGTCAGAAGTTTTGTTGCCATTGCTGCAGCCAAAGGTTGGTCTCTCACCCAACTTGATGTAAACAATGCTTTCTTGCATGGAGAGTTAGATGAAGAGGTCTACATGTCTTTGCCTCTTGGTTACAAAGGGGACAGCAAGCTTCCTCACCAGGTTTGCAAGTTAACCAAGTCTTTGTATGGATTGAAACAAGCCTCGAGACAATGGTTCTCAAAGTTTTCATCTACTCTCCTTCACCATGGCTTTACTCAATCTAAGTGTGATTATTCTTTGTTTACCAAGACTGCAGGCTCTACCTTCATTGCTCTTTTAGTCTATGTTGATGATATTCTTATTGCAAGTAATGCTCCAGCTGCTGTCACAAAGCTTACTGCCTTTCTTGATGCTAAGTTCAAGCTTAAAGACCTTGGTAATGCCAAATACTTCCTTGGGTTAGAACTTGCAAGATCCCATCAAGGCATATCTCTCTGTCAAAGGAAGTATACACTGGACATTCTTGAAGATGCAGGTTTCTTGGCTTCCAAACCTGTCAAATTTCCTATGGAACAACACATTAAGCTTTCCAGAGATGATGGTTCTCTACTTAGTGATCCCACTGTTTACAGAAGATTGGTTGGGAAGCTTTTATACCTCACTCTCACTAGGCCTGACATTTCATACTCAGTTAGTAGACTGAGTCAGTTTATGGACCAACCTCGTGTCCCTCATTTACATGCTGCTCATCGTGTTCTTCAGTATCTTAAAGGTTCCCCAGGGCAAGGCTTATTTTTCCCTACTACCAATTCATTACAGCTTAAAGCCTTTTGTGACTCTGACTGGGCAGGTTGCTCTGATACCCGTAGGTCAGTCACAGGTTTCTGTATTTTTTTGGGGGATTCTCTCATCTCTTGGCGTTCCAAGAAGCAATCTATTGTCTCTAGGTCTTCTGCAGAGGCTGAATATAGAGCTATGGCCATTACCACTTGTGAAGTCACTTGGTTGCTCTCTTTGCTTCGAGATTTTCAGATTGATCATTCCATGGCTGCTCTTCTTTTCTGTGATAATCAAGCAACACTTCATATTGCAGCCAACCCTGTTTTTCATGAGAGGACCAAACATATTGAAGTTGATTGTCATTTTATTCGTGATAAAATTCAGGCAGGTATTCTGAAAACACTCCACATCTGTTCTACTCATCAGCTAGCTGACATTTTCACCAAGCCTCTTGGCTTTGTTCCCTTTTCTCATCTTCTTTCCAAGTTGGGAGTTCTTAACATCCACTCTCCAACTTGAGGGGGCATATTAAAGAAGAAGAAGCTCGAAGCTCATCTGCATCTCTGCTTCTGCATTTCTGCTTCTGCTTCTGGTTTTGATTAAGAAGCATGAAACACATCGTTTCATTAAAAGCCTATTGAAGAAGCATGGAGTGCACCGTTTTATTAAACAAGTTTGTTAGTTTATTAAATACACGTGTACATGGTTGATTGGTATTTCTTATAAACTAATCAATTATGTTATTAGTTTCTGTTATTAGTCAGTTGCAGAAAACAGAATTCAATCCTTCTGTTGCTCTGCTTTCTTTTTCCTATATATATGTAATCTGTTCCTAATGTAAAGATTAACACAATGAATATAGAGATGTATTAACCATTAAACTTGTTAGTCTCTCTCTCTCAATACTTCCAGAATTTCCTTCTTGAAGTTCCTGTTCATTGTACATTTTTGTTATGGTATCAGAGCCTTCCTAAGCTACTTCGAGTTTCAACTCCAAGCTTCAATGGCCTCTGAAATTTCTCACACACAATCAAAGTCTTCCGCTTCTACTAGTTCTGCTATGGACGATCCTGTACCCTCAAGTCCCTATTACCTTCATCCTGGTGATAATTCAAGCTTGATTCTGGTCACTGAGCCTCTCAACAGGTGATAATTTTCATTCCTGGTTTAGGTCTATGCACATGGCCTTGACAATTAAGAATAAGCTAGGTTTTATTGATGGTAGCATTAGAGAACCTGAAGATGGATTTAGGTCTCCTCTATATGCATATTGGACTCGTTGTAACACTGTAGTTATAACTTGGATCCTAAACTGCGTCTCTAAGAAAATTCACTCTAGTGTTTTGTATAAACCTACTGCATATGTGATCTGGAAGGAGTTGCAAGAAAAATTTTCCCAAAGCAATGGCCCTCAGATTTTCCAACTCGAAAAGGAAATAGGGTCTCTCACTCAGAATCAGAATTCTGTCAGTGATTATTACACTCATCTTCAAGGTTTATGGGAAGAGTTGTTGAATTACTCACCAAATCCTGTTTGTTGTTGCACTCCTTGTTGCTGTTGTGGTGCTATGAGTAAAACTTTGGAGAAGTATGAACAAAGATGTATTATGCAATTTCTGATGGGGTTAAATGAATCCTTTGGTGCTGTTAGGGGTCAGATACTACTTATGGATCCAATGCCCCCCATCAATAAAGTTTTCTCTTTGATTAGGCAAGAAGACAGGCAAAGATCCATTGGTTCTCTTAATGGTTCGTTGAGTAATCCTTTTGTAGAGTCTACTGCCTTGTCAATTAAGTCTGAAGGTCCAAGATATGGTGCTTAAAAACAATCTAGTGGTCAGAAGAAGGAAAGACCACTGTGCACCCATTGTGGTTTACTTGGTCACACAATGGACAAATGCTATAAACTTCATGGCTATCCTCCAGGTTACAAAACTCGAGGCAAAGCCCCTGCAGTAGCTAATCAGGCTTCTTTGTCAAGCTTTGGATCCAATGCTCCTGCTGCCTCAGATACAGTTTCTCCTTTACAACTTTCTCAGATGCAGGCTCAATGTGAGCAGTTCCTTGCTTTTATCAGTAGCAAGAATATGCCAAATACCATGCCAAATACCATCACTTCTCCCCATCAACCTACTGCCAATACAGCATCCTCATCCCAATTTTCTATGACAGGTATGCCTTGTTCTGCATTTTTTTGTTCTAAACCTGCATTTACAGAAAATCCATCTCATTCAGTTTTTTCATCCCATAGTACCTCACATTCCACCATTAAGCACAATTCATGGATTCTTGATACTGGAGCAACTGACCATATGGTCCATTCTCTTTCTTGCCTTACCAGTATCACTTCCATCATTCAAGCCACTGTTGAATTGCCAAATGGTACTCTTGTACCTGTCACACATATAGGGACTGTCAAGTTATCATCCTCACTTATTTTGACAGATGTTTTGTGTGTTCCATCATTTCATTTTAATCTCATTTCTGTTAGCAAGTTGGTTCAGTCATCTGCTTGCTGTCTTATTTTTCTGTCTCATTACTGCTTTATTCAGGCATTCACCCCTTGGAGGATGATTGGACTGGGTAAGCTTCATAATGGTCTCTACCTTCTGGAGTCACCTACTTTGCAGTCTACTTTGCAGTCAAGCCTTATTCAGTCAAGTCATTTTTCTTCTCATTCTGTTAATAACAGTGTTGCATCTGTTAGCAACCTTGCTGGTACAAAACTATGGCACTGTCGATTAGGACATCCATCCCATGATAGAATGCAACTTCTGCATAAGCTTGTACCAGATATTCATTCCATCAATAAAGATTTCAATTTTTGTGATGTTTGTCCATTAGCTAAACACAAAAGGCTTCCCTTTCCCAATGATGGTCATAAAACTTCCCATGTTTTTGATTTGATTCATTGTGATATCTGGGGTCCCTATTTTCTGTCTACACATGATGGTTTCAAATATTTTTTAACCATTGTTGATGATTGCTCTCGTAGCACTTGGATTTATTTGATGTCTTCTAAAGCTGATACTAGACCACTGCTTCTTTCTTTCTTTACTATGATTGAAACTCAGTTCAACACAAAAATTAAAGCCTTAAGAAGTGACAATGGTCTAGAGTTTCTGATGTCAGATTTCTTCAGTTCTAAAGGTGTCATACATCAAACTTCTTATGTCAAAACTCCACAACAAAATTTTGTTGTAAAGAGAAAACATCAGCATCTCCTTAATGTTGCAAGAGCTCTTAAGTTTCAATCCAATGTGCCACTGACTTTTTGGGGTGACTTAATCCTTCATGCAGCCTATCTCATCAATCGGTTACCCTCTCCTCTCCTCCAAAATAAAACTCCTTTTGAGATTTTGATGCATACAACCCCTAGTTATTCTCATTTAAAAGTGTTTGGATGCCTTGCTTATGCTTCCAATCTTTCCCCTCATAAAACAAAGTTTGACACTCGAGCTATTCCTTGTGTTTTTCTTGGTTACCCATTTGGAGTCAAAGGTTATAAACTTTTTGATTTGTCCACCAAGAAATTTTTGGTTTCCAGGGATGTTGTCTTTCATGAGTCCATTTTTCCTTTTTATTCTACAACATCCCTTATCAATCCATTCTCTTCAGATTCTGCTTCTTCAGTTTCTGCTTATGCAGATTCTGCTTCCTACTTGACACATCCTCTACTTCATCCCATAAATTCCACAGAATCTTCTATCTCTTCCCCATTGCCTACTCAAGCTCCTTCATGTCCTCAGCCTCCAATTCCTCACTGTCCTGAGTCTACACTTCCTCATAATCTTCAGTCTCCACTTCAACATAGTCCTGAGTCTCCACTTCAACATAGTCCTGAGTCTCCACTTCTGCATGGTCCTGAGTCTTCACTGGTTTCTGCTCCATTTGTGGATCCAGCTCTCACTGCCTCTGCATATCCCACAGACCCTTCTCAGCCCTTAAACACTTTATCTGAGTCAGTTATGGACACTTCAAGCTCCATTCCTTCTGCTTCACTCAGAAAATCTTCCAGACCTGTCAAGACCCCCTCTTATCTTCAGGATTATCATTGTCACTTGGCCATTTCTGCAGAACCTTCATTCCCATTTTCTGTTGCTGTCACTCATCCCATTCAACATAATCTCTCATACTCTCACCTTTCTGATTCTCACAAAGCCTTCACTTTGGCATTATCCACCCATACTGAACCACATTTTTACCATGAGGCTATTCACTCCCCTCAATGGTGTGAAGCTATGTCCAAGGAACTTACTGCCTTAGAAGCTAATCACAATTGGGTCTTAACTTCTTTACCTCCTGGCAAACACCCAATTGGTTGTAAATGGGTTTACAAGCTCAAGTTTAAATCAGATGGTTCTATTGAGAGATATAAGGCTCGATTGGTAGCCAAGGGATATAACCAACAAGAGGGACTCGATTATTTTGAGACATTTTCTCCTGTGGCCAAGTTGGTTACTGTCAGAAGTTTTGTTGCCATTGCTGCAGCCAAAGGTTGGTCTCTCACCCAACTTGATGTAAACAATGCTTTCTTGCATGGAGAGTTAGATGAAGAGGTCTACATGTCTTTGCCTCTTGGTTACAAAGGGGACAGCAAGCTTCCTCACCAGGTTTGCAAGTTAACCAAGTCTTTGTATGGATTGAAACAAGCCTCGAGACAATGGTTCTCAAAGTTTTCATCTACTCTCCTTCACCATGGCTTTACTCAATCTAAGTGTGATTATTCTTTGTTTACCAAGACTGCAGGCTCTACCTTCATTGCTCTTTTAGTCTATGTTGATGATATTCTTATTGCAAGTAATGCTCCAGCTGCTGTCACAAAGCTTACTGCCTTTCTTGATGCTAAGTTCAAGCTTAAAGACCTTGGTAATGCCAAATACTTCCTTGGGTTAGAACTTGCAAGATCCCATCAAGGCATATCTCTCTGTCAAAGGAAGTATACACTGGACATTCTTGAAGATGCAGGTTTCTTGGCTTCCAAACCTGTCAAATTTCCTATGGAACAACACATTAAGCTTTCCAGAGATGATGGTTCTCTACTTAGTGATCCCACTATTTACAGAAGATTGGTTGGGAAGCTTTTATACCTCACTCTCACTAGGCTTGACATTTCATACTCAGTTAGTAGACTGAGTCAGTTTATGGACCAACCTCGTGTCCCTCATTTACATGCTGCTCATCGTGTTCTTCAGTATCTTAAAGGTTCCCCAGGGCAAGGCTTATTTTTCCCTACTACCAATTCATTACAGCTTAAAGCCTTTTGTGACTCTGACTGGGCAGGTTGCTCTGATACCCGTAGGTCAGTCACAGGTTTCTGTATTTTTTTGGGGGATTCTCTCATCTCTTGGCGTTCCAAGAAGCAATCTATTGTCTCTAGGTCTTCTACAGAGGCTGAATATAGAGCTATGGCCATTACCACTTGTGAAGTCACTTGGTTGCTCTCTTTACTTCGAGATTTTCAGATTGATCATTCCATGGCTGCTCTTCTTTTCTGTGATAATCAAGCAACACTTCATATTGCAGCCAACCCTGTTTTTCATGAGAGGACCAAACATATTGAAGTTGATTGTCATTTTATTCGTGATAAAATTCAGGCAGGTATTCTGAAAACACTCCACATCTGTTCTACTCATCAGCTAGCTGACATTTTCACCAAGCCTCTTGGCTTTGTTCCCTTTTCTCATCTTCTTTCCAAGTTGGGAGTTCTTAACATCCACTCTCCAACTTGAGGGGGCATATTAAAGAAGAAGAAGCTCGAAGCTCATCTGCATCAGCTCATCTGCATCTCTGCTTCTGCATTTCTGCTTCTGCTTCTGGTTTTGATTAAGAAGCATGAAACACACCGTTTCATTAAAAGCCTATTGAAGAAGCATGGAGTGCACCGTTTTATTAAACAAGTTTGTTAGTTTATTAAATACACGTGTACATGGTTGATTGGTATTTCTTATAAACTAATCAATTATGTTATTAGTTTCTGTTATTAGTCAGTTGCAGAAAACAGAATTCAATCCTTCTGTTGCTCTGCTTTCTTTTTCCTATATATATGTAATCTGTTCCTAATGTAAAGATTAACACAATGAATATAGAGATGTATTAACCATTAAACTTGTTAGTCTCTCTCTCTCAATACTTCCAGAATTTCCTTCTTGAAGTTCCTGTTCATTGTACATGTTTGTTAATTGCTAACAACTAATGTTGCTGTCGTTAATTTCTGTGGTTAAATGCCAAAAAAAAAAAAGATTTTTTTTTTAAATAAATAAAAAATAGAATAAATCAATTCTAATTAAGAAATTGTTCTTGGCTTACTGTAATTTCATAGAGAAAAAAATTATAAGATTTTAAAAAACGAAGATCTTACCTTTTTATCATCCCAGCTCCGTTGATAAACACAAGTTAACCATTACATTATCAGCTAAAAAAAATTCTGAAAAAGAAAAGGAATCCACTTCTGAAACATGCCATGTGTTTCAGAAGTGGATTCCTTTTTTAAAGTGTTATTATCCCTTTGTTCATCTTGCAATTTTACATTCCGACCCCTGCCTTTGAATTATAAAAGTATGAAGAAATATAAAACCCAATTGAATTGAATCGTAAGCAATTACTTTGTAGATGAAATTCAACACCCCATTCCTTATTTATCTTAATTAATGCAATTGAGTTACAAAACTCTAAACGTAAATTTAACACCATATACTTCAAGAAAAATTATTGAGTAGTCTCAGACTACAAATAAATGTATAGTCCACTCTCTCACAGAGTGGTGGATCTTACAATGAATTTAATTAGTGGGACTCACAATTTATGTGGTGGGACCCACTATTCATGTGAGAGGAGAACTACGCATTTATTTCTAATTCTGGACTACTGAATAATCACTCATATTTCAAATGACCAATGAATACAATATTTAATTGCACTCAAATTAGATCAAGAAATGCAACTAGAAAAGGAAAATGATTTGAAGGTATTATAGGCACTTCATTAATTAAAATTCATATAAGGTTTTTGGATGGCTTATACTGATCATATTACTCTATATTCATAGATGAATCGTAATCCTTATCGATATTCGTATTGTGCATCGTTGTTAAAAGTCTGATGATCCAGATCGAAGAAATTTAAGATCCTATAATCCTTGTTAAACAATCCGGTTCACAATAGGATCTTTAATTATGATCCCACCCAATGCTAATTTTTTTTTATATATATGGCCAACTATTTGGAAATTTAAACTCAACTTAATAAATAAATAAAAAGGCTTTTATAAGACCTTTTGTAACAAATGCATCAGTTCTCAAGATAAATCCCTACCTCTAATTGACATATTACATATTAGAATTTTTTGCTAACTCTAATTTTCATCATTTGTTAAATTAGTCACCAAGATAAGAAACTCTATATTCTATTCAGCTAGTATATTAAAAACCCATAAGAGAGATAATTTGTACCTATAAGCATATTAGCGACGACATATTTATCGTCGCAAATAGTAACATTTCAGCGACGACTTATTCACTAATGTTCGTAAGTTATTTGCAACGACAATAGTCACTATTAGCGACGAAAAATGTCGTCGCTGTTGGTAGTATAATAGCAACGACAGAATATCGTTGCTGAATTTCTAATAGTGACGGAGCAATAGCAATGACGATTAGCAACGACTTTGTCGTTGCTAATCAAAATTAGCGACAACTTTTAGAGTATTAGTGACGATTTTGTGTCGTCGCTAAAGGCCAAATTTCTTGTAGTGTAAGAAACTCTATTTTTCTATTCAGTTCGTATATTCAGTTAGTATATTTTTTGTTTTCTATTAGTGATCATTTGAATTTTGTAGATTATTATCCTTATTTTCTATTAAAGGAGATATTAACACTGATGTTAATGATTCTTGAACACTTGATATTAAAAAGTAGAATTTTATAATTTTTTATCCGATCCAGAAAACCCTTTTAGCAATGTTATGTCGGATCCCGATTTCATAAGCAATCGTGACAAGCGAAAAGATCGTTTGAAAGATATTGACCAATATCAACACTTATAACAGCATACTGTGATAATTTATTAACAGTTTATGGAAATTCCTATGAAATTATAGTTAATACTCACGACTCACATTGCAACATTAATTACATCCAATTTTGTCTATCAAAAAAAAAAATTTTGTCTCATTATTCACTACTAAAACTTATTTCATGTCAAGTTAATTACTTCTTTTTTTTAATGAGTAAATTTATTCAAATTAAATTTTTAATCTTTCCTAATCTGCCAACTCATGAACCCTAATTAAATCATATAGACTGATAAATTGTATAATAACTAATTTATCTTTCAATTAACATATCAAAGTCATTAGCAAGCAAAATTCAAACAACACACTTTTAAAGATTATCTTTCTTGGAAGTCAACCTCTTTTTTCTTTGTGTGAACAGTTCAATCGAAGAGCTAGCTTGTGATACCTTATAAAACCACAATTGCATGCATAATTAAATCTTTCAGAATACGCGTTTATATTCAAACAAGTCAAATGGAACCGCTGTATATTTCACAATAAAAGAAAGAGAACCTTGGAATACAAGGACAAGGTATACTCATTTCATTAATCAGGTGGCTATAATTTATAAGTAAATAGAATTACCAAAAAAAAAAAAAAAAATTTATAAGTAAATAGTGGCTATAATTTATTTCAATGGATTTGGTTGCGATACTTATGGTGCTATACTGTTATGGCCGGCCGGAACAACTCCTGATGGCGATTTTGGTGAAGGTCCACGCGGGGGAAATCCTCCCTGTTTCATTTGGACAATTATCGCTCTCCAGCTACTCCTTTTCTATACAACAAAAAAATATAACAAGAAACACATAAACACAAAATCTTGTTGTGAAGCAAAAATATTTATATTCGACATTTAAAACCTTACATCTCTACATATAAAATTATGTATCTTTTTACCTCTTATCAATTGGTATTGAGTTGAATACTCTATTTTAATATGGTATATATTCACGTGTTTGGCTAGTCCTCTCTGTGGAAAACCTAAAGCTAATGACAATGGAAAATATAAAAGAGATTGAGAGAGGAAGAGAGAATGACAACTAAGGTTTTTCAAGTGGTTCGGTTATGTGAGCTTACGTCCACAGGATGTAGCTAATAGGCTACATCTTTATTATATTCTCTCTGTATGATATTTTGGATGATTATAATGTGTTGTGAGATGTCCTATTTATACATGTCCTATTTATACATAGGACTACTAATACAACTCTTCTATCTAACCTATGTGGGATTCTTTAACATTCTCCCTCAAACTCAAGGTGTAATTTTTAATGTAGCCTTTGAGTTTGGTTACAAAAGAATAGCTCAAATATCTTGGCTCAACTCGACTTGGCTCGTATCTCAGCTCGGTGGCTTGGATTTTGACTTGGCGACTTCGATCTCGACTTCGCTTGGTAGAATCATGGCTCGATGGCTCGAATCGCGGCTTAGTGGCTCAGAGGCTCAGATCTTGAAATGGTCTTGGCTCAAGATCTCAGCTCAGTGGCTTGGCTCGATCTCGGCTCATTAAGGTAGAATCAAAAAGTAAATCCCACAATTTTTTTTTTTTTTTTTAATTTTCGAATTTTGACTGTTATATCTGAATTGTTGTTGTTGTTGATTTTGGTCACCTCAGATCTGGACAGTAAATCACACTTTTGGCCAAACTAAAAGGATGATGGTGGCTGTTATATCTGAATTGTGCAACTCAAATCTGTGAATTTTTTGTGTGGAGAATTTTGTGGTGATGATGGAGAGTGATTGTTGTGTGGCTAAAGGTGCGGAAGCAAAAATAAAAAACGAAAATGGATTGAAAGACTCGTGTGAGTTTTAGGGCTCTGATACCATGTGAAAAACCTAAAACTAATGACAATGGAAAATATTAAAGAGATTGAGAGAGGAAGAGAATGGAGGTTAGGGTTTTTTAAGTGATTCGGCTATGTGAGCTTACATCCACAGTCCTTATTATATTCTCTCTGTATGATATTTTGGATGCTTACAATGTGTTATGAGGTGTCCTATTTATATATAGGACTACTAACACAACTCTTCTATCTAACCTATATGGGATTCCTTAACACTCTCCACACATGAACTTAAAACCCTATATCTCTACATATAATCACACATGTAAAGAAAGAAACTCATTAGTCCATATATGTATTCTGTAATTCTAACATAACATATATTGCGCCATAACAGCTCCTATATATCATCCTGATCAACATTAGATGTCTTATATATAACCCTAGAATTATCACACACCATGTATAATAATAGGCTATGGACATCGCACGGATTTAATTCCATGATGCAACAATTTCAACATTTGATATATATGTATTCTAATACGAAATTCCAGTAACTTACCCTATGAATATCACTTACTGCTGCTTAGAGAATAAGGATTCAACAATAGGCTAGAGAAGGAGAACAATTGAACACGTACAGTAAAAAGGAAGGGAGGCCTCTATTCAACGTGTGACTCTAAATCATGAAGAGGAGTGATATAATTATGAATATATGTGAACACGGCAACCCTAGTTAGGGTTTAGGCCAATTTACTATAATAACCCTAGTTAATATATTTATTGTCTATTTAACCCCTCCAAAATAAATAACTCTTATTTAAATTCTTTTCTTTAATATCAAATCTAATTTAGCCCACTATTGGGCCTATTTAAGAATTAAATGAAATCATATTATACAATTTTTAAATTAAATTTTAACTATGTGTTGAAACTTAACCGGTTGAAAAATACTAATTATGTTAAAATTTTTGGGGCGTTATAAAATACTAATTATGTTAAAAATTTTGGGGCGTTATAAACATAGTCATGAAAGGACTTCTGTCGGCTTACTACAATCGAATGTTTGCCATCATGGATTTCAAGCAACTATGCAATAGCGGGATGAGGATTGAAGATGCCATAGACAATGGACAACTTGACAAAAGAGAGAGAAGGATCTTTGTCGCACCTAAGAAGATTTTTGGAAGTTCAAGCAAGACGCCGAACATTCAAGCCAGTATCAATGATGTTCAACCGAATCAATATCAATATCAACGTCCTCCTTAATATCAGAATGCGTATCTGAATCCGTCAAGGCAAAGCCAAAGCTTAAAAGGCACTTTGATCCATTGGGAGCACCATTGTCCAAAGTCATCGAACACATGTGCAAGAGAGGTCATCTCAAACCTCTAGATCTAACTCCATTTCCTGACCCTCTCCCAAAGAATTGGAACACGAATTTGTATCGCCTCTTCCATCAGAGGACAGGGCATAGTACCGATTAGTGTATTCGATTGAAGCATGAGATTCAAGATCTCATCGAAACTGATGTCATTCCAAAGCCTAGGCTTACCAATCAACCCAATCTGCATCAGAATCCATTGCCGAACTATCAAAGGACATTTCCTCCAAACCAAATCAATTTCATCGAAGTACTACAAGAAGATTGGGTGCTAGCCATTGATGATGAAGCTTGGGACTATCTCGAAAAAGAAGTCCGTAACACTAGCTGGTATGTGGAAGACATTACTGAAGTTAAAGAGACGCGTCACTTAACGAAAGGAGGAAGGCACTTCAAGCTTGCCTATCTAGAAGAAGACTATCCTAGGCAAGACCCACCACCTACAAGAGAAGCTGACAAAGCCAAAACTCCTAAAAAGACTGAAGAAGACAAAGTTCTAGCTCACTTGAAGAAGACTCAAGATAGCATCTCAATCTGGGGGCTGATAATGGCTTCACAAAAGCATAGAGATGTCATACTAGAAGCCTTGGCTAGGAAAGAAGTTCCTATGGACACCACACCGGAGCAAATACTGTCTATCATGGGCGTAACCATTGATGAATTTGCCATCATCTTCACTACCAAGGATTTGCCACCCGAAGGAGGAGATCACAATAAAGCTCTCTATGTGACTATAGATTGCATAGGTTCCAAAGTGCCAAAGGTGTTGGTTGACAATGGATCCTCGATCAATGTATGCCCAATGCACACTACCATTAAGATAAGGTTGACCAAAAGAAAACTGTCACCTTTAAGCCTTACAGTCTGAGCCTATGATGGGAGTAGCCGAGGAGTCATTGGAACTTTTGAAGCCGAATGCCAGTTGGGACTAGTAAGCTTGTTCGTGCTATTCCATGTCCTTGAGATCACTACATCCTACAAGATGCTATTGGGGAGAGCCTGGATACATCTTCTAGGGATTGCACCTTCTACAGTTCATCAAAAGCTCAAGCTACGATGGAAATGAGGAGTCCTCACTATTCTGGGTGATGGAGAAATTAGTGCACCTATGTGCAACATCAAGAGCAACAATGATATACAACTGTGAGATTTCGAAGTGATGAAGACTTCAAGCATAGTCATTGCCTCCATAATGAAGAAGATGGGCTATTAGTTAAGCATGGGGTTGGGAAAGTTCAACCAAGGAATCAAGAAGCTCTCTAAAGTCTACAATCAAGACGCCAAGTGCAAATATGGTTTGGGATACAAAGAAGAGATGGGAGAGATGCCCAAAAACAAGCACACTCTAAATGGCAATTTCGTCAAACCTGGAGAAGACTTCCCATACTACGAATTTCCAGAGCCAAGAGGAGGCAAGCCAGGGTTCAAGATCTTCTTTAAGACTCAACTAACCTTAGAAGACAAAGCTTCAGTAGAAGACAAAGCTCATGTGGAAGACAAAGTTGATGAAGACTGGATGGAGCAGATGGATCCTGAAGCCATGAAGATGTTCATCCAAGAGGGGGATGTGTTTCACATTGAAGAAGATCTCAAGGAAGATCCTGCTGCCATGATCATGCCATCGGATGGAATCACTAGTATTTGGTCATTTGAAAACAATTTTCTTGATATAGTTTTTAATAATTTTGAGTCTATTGGTTCTGTTTACAATTATCCAGTTAATGAAATGAACTTGAATTTTGATTACATGCATGTGTCCTCTGGCAATGAAGCTTTAAATACTAAAAGAATTTTAAATGATGAACTTTTAATTAATGAAGAAGATGAAGTTAAAATCAAACCAATTGAAAGTGAAACTATCAAAATTAACTTGGGCACTTTAAAGAATCCTAAAGAGGTCAAGATTGGTTCGACACTGTCATCAAAAGAACAAGAAGAGCTCACTAAGGTTCTTAAAGAATTTCTAGAAGTATTCGCATGGTCATATGAAGATATGCTTGAGATTGACCCTGATATTGTACAACACCAAATACTGACTCTCCTAGAGGTCAAACTAGTAAAGCAAAAGCAGCATCGCATGAAGCCAGAATGGATGTTAAAGATAAAAGAAGAAGTAATCAAAGAGCTGAAAGCCGGATTCATCAAGGTAGTCAGTCAAACTGATTGGGTAGCTAATCTAGTCCTTGTTCAAAGAAAGACAGAAAGGTCAGAATGTGCGTGAATTCTAGAGATTTAAACAGAGCATGTTCGAAGGACAATTTCCCTCTACCACACATTGATGTGTTGGTAGATAACACTGCAGGAAATGCATTGACGTCCTTTATGGACAGTTTCTCAGGATATAACCAAATTCTAATGGCTCTTGAAGACATGACAAAGACGACATCCGTAACAATATGGGGGATCTACTGTTACACAATAATGCCTTTCGGGTTGAAGAATGCCTGCGCAACGTACTAGAGGATGGCTATAACTTTATTGCATGACGTGATGCATAAAGAACTAGAAGTGTAAGTAGATGATATGATCGTCAAGTCTGCCACTAGGGGTGAGCACATCACCAACTTGAGGAAGTTCTTTGAAAGAATAAAGAAGTACAAGCTGAGGCTTAACCCAAACAAGTGCAGCTTCGGAGTCACTGCTGTAAAATTACTAGGCCATATGGTCAGTAGTAGGGGTATCGAAGTGGACCCAACCAAGATCAAAGCTATACTAGAGATGCCGCCGCCCAAGACAGAAAAGGAAATAAGAGGATTCCTAGGCAGATTACAATACATCAGTAGATTCATAGCGAGGCTAACTACTACATGCGAACCAATTTTCAAGCTACTCAAGAAAGGAGAACCTTAAGAATCAACATAAGTTTGTCAGAAGGCCTTTGAAGCAGTCAAGAAATACTTGTCCAACCCACTAGTTTTGGCACCACCAAAACTAGGGAGACCATTGAAACTGTATCTCTCAGTCATTGAAGATGCACTAGGAAGCATATTGGCTCAAGAAGATGAAGACAAACAACAACATACGATATACTACCTAAGTATGAGATTGAAGGATTATGAGACCCGATACACCACAGTGGAAAAGTCATGTTATGCTTTGGTCTGGGCAGTGCAGAAGCTCAGGCACATCTTGTTAGCACATCAAGTGCTGGTGGTCGCCAGAATGGATCCATTGAAGTACCTCTTTGAGAAGCCCACTCTCACTATGAAACTGTCAAGATGGCTCATCTTACTGGCAGAATTTGATATGATATATAGCCAGGAACACTATCAAAGGAAGGGTGATTGCTGAGCATTGCGTTGGTCACCCTGTAGGTGAAGACAATCTCAATGATGATTTTCCAAATGAAGACGTCCTGAACGTAAAAGAAAAAACTACATGGAAGATGTACTTCGATGGATCTTCCAATCAACATGGATATGGAGTAGGGGTTCTCCTTATAGCACCAGATGGAGTGCACATACCGCTGTTATCCAAGTTGAACTTTATGGCTACCAATAATGTCGCAGAGTATGAAGCATGCATAATAGGCCTCGAAGCACTCCTGGCTATTGATGTTAAAGAAGTAGAAATCTATGGAGATTCTGCATTGGTGTTGGCGCAAACTCAAAGAATATGGAAGACGAAGGAAGAACATCTGAAGCCTTACCAAGCTTACCTCGAGAGAGTATGTTAGAAGTTTACCAAGATCGAGTACGCATACGTGCCTAGATCTCAGAATCAATTCGCAGATGCATTAGCCACATTGGCATCCCTAGTGGAAATACTTGAGAACACATTTGTACGACCAATAGATATCAAGAGAAGAGAAGTCTCAACACATGGAAGAGAGGTCTGTGTGCTAAATGATGAGATTAATGATGGGAAGCCATGGTATTATGACATTCGCAACTTCATAGAAGACAGGGTATATCCAGAAAGAGCAGTTAGGAAAGATAGAAGAGCGCTAAGGTTGTTAGCCACCCAATACATCCTATGTGGTGGTGTTCTATACCGAAGATCCTATGAAGGAGTACATTTGAGATGTGTTGACAAAGAAGATGCAGAAAGGCTTATCAAAGAAGTTCATCAAGGGGTGTGCGAACCACACATGAATGGGCGAATGCTCGCTAAGAAGATAGTAAGATTAGGATTCTACTGGGTCACAATGGAAACAGACTACGTAGAGCACGCGAAGAAGGGTCATCAATGTCAGATCCATTCCAATCTGAATCATCTCCCGCCAAAGGAGCTGTACAACATGACATCACCATGGCCATTTTCAGTATAGGGTATCGACATCATTGGGAAGATTACCCCCAAAGCATCAAATGGACATGAGTTCATCTTAGTAGCTATCGACTACTTCACCAATTAAGTAGAAGTTGCATCATTCTTAGTATTGAAAGCCAAGCATATGGCTAGGTTCATAGAGAGAAACATCATATGTCGTTATGGAATCCCTCATGAGATCATCTCAAACAATGGTATGCATTTTGAAGGCAAAGTCTAGAGAATTTTGCAGAAGTATGGTGTTAAGCATCACAAGTCATCATCGTATCGACTACAAACCAATGGAGCTGTAGAGTCAGCTAACAAGAATGTGAAGGTCATTCTCTAGAAAACTACTGAAAGGTATCGAGACTGAGCAGATAAGCTACCATTTGCATTATGGGGGTACCGCACTTCCATTCGGACATCTACTGGGATGACACCATATTCTCTTGTTTATGGTATGGAAGCCGTCCTACCAGCTGAGCTAGAAGCAGAATCTCTGAGAAGACCATGAGTGTGGTGAAAACTTGAAAGAGCATTACAAGTAAGAATATGGCAAGAAAGGAAAAATAGAAATTCTCATAAATGAAAGAGCAAAGTTAATTAAAGGTAGCTACACTTCAAAAGGCGAGATTTAAACTACATCTCCCTTATTAATTGAAAGTACTGAAATTTAATAGACTTAAAGTAAATAAAGCTAAATTGCCGAGGGTTATATGTTGGGATCATTATACTTAGTTCTCTTCACACTTGTACTCCCTTCACTTTCATCCTCCGAAAAACACAAGAAGACCCATGGCCTTGCTCCCCTCTCTATTAATATAAGCAGCGGCATCAGAAGCCCTACAGATATCTTCTTCAAGCCAGATGGCATATGGATGATTTGGATACATAGAGCATGCCTCCACAAAGTCCATGATCCTTGACCGCCTCGCCCAGGTACTAGCCAAGTGATCCAAGAAGCAATGAGTCCTAGTGTCAACATGGCTTGGTTTCACTTCTTTCGGAATAGATTGAATGCAGCCCCATTAACGCTTGATGCATGAAGGATAGTAGAAAGAAGTCTTATACATGGTAGCTAGCATAACAGCACCTCTCTCGAAGGTATCAATGGTCACATTTTGAATCCTCCACCATGCAAAGGACCAGACAATATCTTTAGGCTTGACACTTTCAACGACTTCAGTGAATCTTCTCATAGTGGGGAAGAGGTCTACCAAGCTCCAATGACGATAATGACAAGGTTGGTAATCCAAAGGATGCTTCTCAGGAGCAGTGATTAAAGCAAAGTGCTCATACAACCAGATCTACAAGAAGAAAACAGATGGTTAAAACACAAAAAGGCTTAAGAGGTAAGTTGAAAAAAGAAGGAAATTATAACTAAAGAAGTAGGGGCCTTCCTTTGAAGTAAGGACACATGCTTTCCTTTTACTTAGCGAGACCATTCAATGTCTCTCCTAAAATCATAGGGACAGGATTCTCCCTATCCATGCGGCCAATCGCATCAAGGACCATGACGTCAATTTCAGAAAAATCACCAGTTAGGAAAAAGCCAGCAAGAATAGCTACATCCAATGCTTCAGGATAGAATTCTTCATCTATAGCTTCAGAGAAGTGATCCACCAAGGCATGGAGGTCGAAACCATCATTCAAAGACCATGAAGAGCCAAGTCTATAGGGTATGCTCAAGACCTCGTCAAGAAGAAGGACAGGGTCAGCATGTTTGGGAGGAAGGAGTATTTGGTCAAAGTTACTAATACCCATGATGGCGCCAAACTCTTCCATCATAGGACAAAACTCACACCTATTGAAGCGAAAGACATGGCAGGTGTGATCCCAAAAATCACTAGCAACTCAAAGGAGAGGGAGATTCAACTTCACTTGCCCATAGTGGACAATACAAGAAAGACGCACATGCCTAAGGTGATCCCTACCTATGTCATTGGTACGACTTACCCACTTGTTAATCTTCTTAAGCAAAGAGAGCTCCATAGCTAACTTGCAAGCCTACATGGATTTCTAAAAAACTTCTAGGGACTTCTAAAAGGTTTCTAGGGATTTCTGAAGACTATAGAAGAAGGTGTAAAGAATAGTTAAGGAGGAGGCCTCTATATATAGGGTTTGATGACCTATTTCTACACAAATTCGAAGTCCATGGCTTGAAAACCGCTTCTCTGCCCTAATAGGCGTGTGCCTGTTCACTACAGGCGTGTGCCACTTCATTACAGGCTTGTGCCTCTTCCTTTGAGGCGTACGCCCACTTTGTCTAGCAAAAATAAGATTTTGGTCCTCTTTGGCTTGTTTTAGCCCATTTTGAAGCCCAATTTGATAGACTCAAAGTTGTATTACTATAAAAAGAGGTTGATTTTCAATGAATTAAACGCAAGGGGTTCCACCTCATATTATCTATGATTGTTCAAAAAGTTCAAATAAATGCAAGAAGATTGTATTCAGAAATAAGAAGATAAATGCCAAACTGAGGGCATAAGTGTTTTAAAAGCTATACATACGGAGGTTTTGTGAATAAAAGTAATGAAATTGTTCTGGAAGGAGAGTGAATAAGGAAAAAAAATAATAATACAAAAGATGGAAGCATCTCCGAGCCAGAAGTGTCTTAGAATAATAAAATATGGAAGCATCTCCGAGTTAGAAGTGTCTTAGAATAATCAAAGAGATGGAAGCCTCTCCGAGCCAGAACAAACGGAGAAGAAAATTTCTTGACCTGCAACTACTTACGGAAAGTCCATCCATCTAATTAGACTAAAGCACTTTCTCCAAACAAATTAAAATTTTGAAACCTTAGAATATCAATATCAATCTATCGCACAAACAAATGAAAAAACCAAAGACTCACATATTCGAGAAATTATAAAAACTGCTCTTTAGCTTTTCTATACAAGAATTTTGGTGTCTGGTGAGTCATGGTGGTTTCTATTTGAAACCCTTGGTTGTGGATTATGAAAGCAATTTGATTATAAATAAACATATCTTCTCTTCTATGTTTTGCTAGAAAGGCTGAGACTTTTCTTTTAAATGTTAATTGCACAAAACTGGTATTGGTGATAGATTCTTGATGTAGATCTCAAATATGGTTTCGTGAAGGTGGAAAAAAGCACATGAACATTGGTTGCGCATCTGGGGTTTGGTTTTTTCTCTTTTTTCTTTTGTTTGCAATCGGGTTGGATATATGGGTTAGGAATGGTTCGGTAAACCCATGGGTATTTTGCTTGGGTATAATTTATAATTACAAAATAATATGTCATATAATATTAAAACATGCCACCTCATTTTTCCGTTAGCCACATAACAAATCAAACTAACGGATTTGATAGAGGGACTAATTGCGCTAAAAACATTTTGGAAACTTTAGGGACCAATAGCGTTCATTTCAAACCTCAGGGACCAAAAACACTCAATGGTTAAACTTTAAGGACTAACAGTATATTTAAACCCTATTTTTTAAAGAAGAAAGAAGAAAAACAAGGACTTTGCGGGTGGAAAGGCCTTGCTGGGGCGTGCTGGGCCTGCTGGGGCGCTGGGTTGCTGGCCTGCTGTGCTGGCTTGCTGGGCCTGCTGGCTTGCTGGCCACGGGCCTTCTTTTCCTTTTTTTTTTATTTCTTTTCCTTTGGTTTTTGCCAGCTTTCTTTTTGTTTCTTTTTAAATCTTTCTTTTTCTTCTTGTCAAATATTTATTTGTACTTAAAACATTTAATTTAGAGTTAATAAAATTAACAAATGAAACTTTAGGAGTTTTCTTACTTATCCAACAAAGTAGTTCAAAATGACGGGGAATTTATTAATAAATTTTGAATAATAAAGTAACATCATAGAAAGCAGTGCTGTTGTTCTTCCACGAAATTAACATCATAACGTGTACGTAGGCGTAGGTGCGTAGCTCTTCCACGAAATTATTTTGAATAATCATAGAAAGCAGTGCTGTTGTTCTTAGAATACATAATATATAGAGCGACACAAGGACGGAAGTAACTAGCATCTTTTAAAGCCAAAATGGATATCAAGGCGTCCATTAGGGTAATCATAATCTCCTTGCTTCTGTTTTTGTTTCTCTCATCTTCAACAGTGGTTGCTGAACCAAGTAACATTGTCCTAAGAAGTAGTAAGTCGTTTTCTACATATGCATGTATACTGTATGTGTTTTGGTATATGATACTCTTCATTTGTTCATTTCATAATTCAGATTTTATCTCATAGATCTAACAATGTGAAATGAATAAATAGAGAGATTTTCAAATGGAGAGTATCCTATTCCATGCGTTTAAGCATGTGTGCATGCAAGTTCTGAAAGTACCATAATGCAAGCATATCTCCTAACACATGGCTTTGTGTTTATATATGCAATTTCTTGCTATTTTGCAGAGAAAAAGAGTAGCTGGAGAGCAATTACCGTCCAGAGGAAACTTGTTGACCGACAACCTTCTCCAGGTGATAGTCCTCAGCATCGTCCAGTGCCGCCTGCTAGAGCAGTTTAATGGCAGTTGTACAGGAACTGCTGGTGGCAATACGTAATATCTTTATGTAACTCGGGAAAAAAAGAAAAGAAAAAGAAGGGGGGTAATTATCTATATGTAATTCCCACTTAAGGTCACCCGCAAAAACTATTGTACCACGAGCATCGCATGCAACCTGGTCCATTGAAATAAATTAGTAACATGGTTAATAAAATATCATGGATACCTTATTATTACCCAAGGTTGATTTAGCAATTTGTTTTCTTCTTCTTCTTTTTTTTTTGATGGTTTGAGGATAAGATCTTCCTTTCCTTATGCAACAAAAGTTCTATTTGCCTTGTTTGAATAAGAAAGTTAATTAAATAAATAAATGCAAAGGCGTATAAAAAGGATTTTACTACCTAAGGCAGCTCAATACAGTTTTGGGCCTGTCTTCCATTAAAATAAGACTTCTAATGAAAGTTGAATTTCACAATTGCAAAATAAATAAATTATTAAATATAAACAAAGAATCGCTTGATTAGAAATAGTTTTTTTATTTAATTCTTTAAATATATATATATATATATATATATATATATATATTTTGATAATCTTAAAAAAATATACATTTTTTAGTAATACATGCCGTGTGTTTTTTATGTGGATATGTCTTCCATTAAAATAACATCAATGTATTATACCAAGTGAAATTTTATAATGATTTTTAAAAAATTCATCAAAATATATATTATGTAGAAACTGATTTTATGAATCTGATGATAATAATTTCCAAAAATTAAAAGTAAACTGACAGACTTTTAATTTAGCAAGTACAACTAAAAATATATATACATATAAACATGGTACCCAAAGTGTTTTCATGTGTGCATATTGATGTTTGGTTGTAAAACTTGAATGAAAAACTTAAGGGTTAATTACAGTAAACTCTCCTGTAGTTTGGCCCATTTTAATGTTGCCTATGTGTGGTTTAAAAAGTATCACTTTACCTACCTTAGGTTTAAAACATTTGCAGACATTACCCACCTCGCCTAATTCTGTTAAAAAAACAAATAAAGACACAAAACATTAAAAAAAAAAAATTGGATTCAAAACAACTCTCATAAAATTGAAGAACATCTGAAGAACATAGGTTTCAAATAAAACCCAAACCCCAACACCAACAACAAGAAAAAAAACCAACCTTTTCTCCTCTCCATGGCTCGTGTGACGGTGAAGGTGTGGACAGACTCCTCCGTTTTCAAAGGGTTTCATATAATTCGTGAAATGTTTGTGTTTTGGGGATGCTGAGTTCAATTTCTAGGGTTGGAAGGCTGTTCTTGTCAGATTCGACTTTCGAGTTCTCTAGGGTTTCACATGGCTCCTGTATGTACTCTGGTTCTGGATTTTGGTGTTGGGGTTTGAGTTTTCTAGTGTTGGGGTTGGGGTTTGAGTCTTTTTGCTATTGGGGTTTGAGTTTTCTGGAAAATTTCTTCAATTTCTTGTTGGTGTTGGTGTTAATTTTTTTTTTTTGTTCTTTGCTGTGTTGTTTGGGAATTGAGAATTTAATTACTCTTTTTTTGATAAATTTATATATAAGATTATTACAATAGACATCGTTTGGGACTAGGGTAATCAAAATTTGATCTAAACAGTGAAGATCAAAGTGTCCATACTCAACAAGGCTCCCCCACTCCACTCATATTTAACCTATGTCCAGTTATCTTGAAAAATACTAGCATTCTTTAATCATATGGATTTCTAAAATTCTTCAAGAGGTCTAGGATATCATAACCCAGCATGTCATCAACAGCTTGTATCATTTTGGGTTTCAACTTCTCAAACTTATCGATATTGTAACCACTCAAGGTCTCTCTGAAGTGCTCAACATTAGGGAATTTAATTACTCAAAAACTCCACTTAAACTCAAAAAGCAAGGAAAAGCAATTGTAGAAATTTGAGCCTTTTTAGTTTTATTTGATTTGCCCTTTTTGAGTTTTATTTGAAATTTATGTTCTTCAATTTTCTGAGAAAAAGTTGTTTTGAATCCAATTTTTTTTATGTTTTGTGTCTTTATTTGTTTTTTTTTAACGGAATTGGGCTAGGTGGGTAACATCTACTAACGTTTTAAACCTCAGGTAAGGTAAAGTGATACTTTTTAAATCACGGATAGACAACATTAAAACGGGCGAAACCACAGGAGGTTTACTATAATTAACCCAAAATTTAAAGAATTTTTTAACTAAAAGACTTGAATAGTACCAACATTAAAAAAATAAAACCATGAAGTATAACCATGGTTTTAAAAACCAGATCAGAGAGAGAATCGAAAAAGGAAATGGTTCCCGATTTAGTAATCCGACCGATGATGTCATGAATAATGTAATTAATAATTATATATTTATAAAAATAAAATAAATTATAATAAGTTTGTAATTAAAAATACTTATTGAAGAAAATATTTTAAAATTTTAACAACTTTTAAGTGAATTTACACATCTTATAATATAGAGAAACTAAAAATAACAAACTATAACTTCACCTATTAAATAAAAAAAAAAAATAAAAAAGGAAAAATAGTTTTATATGGGAACCTGTTAAGTCCATGCCTAAACCAAATGGGTCAAGACCGGCCCAAGATTCTCATCCAATTCAATGTTGATTGATTTTTTCTACACCTATCACTCAAATGAGAAAGAAAAAACAAAAACTAAAAACTAAAAAGACTAAAAAAGTGGAAGAGAAGTGGCCACGTGGTGGAGAAACAATTCAAAACCAAAAAAGGGAAAAAGGTGTTCACGTGGGGGGAAGGAGTTGGTGAACAAAACCAAAGTAGACAATTTCGTACCATTCCGGCCAGAATGGCCCGAATTTTCCGTACCGGAATGTCATCCAGTACAACAAAAACTACTAAAACATATCTCTTAATTTTTCGGACTATACCAAGTTGTACCGGCTATACTAACCGGATTTCGGTATTTCGGCCGAAAAATGAGTTCCGGACCGGTATTTCTTGCTTGTAATTTTGATTCTTTGAAGTTTCTTCTTTTCTTTTATTGTTGTTCCGTCTTCTTCTTCTTCTTCTTTTCTCTCTTTCCCTTCTTCTTTTTTTCTTTTTCTTTCTTCTTCTTCTTCTTCTTCTTCTGTCTTCTTGTTCTGTTCTTCTTCAGTTTTTCCTCTCTCTCTCTCTCTCTCTCTCTCTCTCTCTCTCTCTCTCTCTCTCTCTCTCTCTCTCTCTCTCTCTCTCTCTCTCTCTCTCCCGAAACACGTTTAAATTTGAATGGGTGCAGTGGAGTGACTTGTCTTGTCATCCAACTACCACCAAACCCTTGCTTAACTTTTTGTTTTCTAGAGCCCCCCACCCACGTGATGGTGTAGAGTTGTAGTAAGTAGTATCATTTTAATTGTCTTTTTTAAATTGTTTTTGTATTATTAAGGGATAATCTTGTATGTTTTGGTTAGGTTTTGACTAAAATATATATTATTATTGAGTTTGAGCTAGCATTATGTGATATTAATTGGGCATAATTTTGAACACTTTTAATAAATCACATAAATTATATAGACTCTAATCAATACTTGTTAATTTAATGGTATTTTTAAATTCACAATTATATATTTAGAGAGAGAGAGGTAATCCCGAAATGGTACACCGGTACTGGCTAGTACCGAAATATTTCATTCCCTTGGCCAAACCGAAACAGGCTCTGGTACGTTATTGACCACTTTGAACAAAACAAAGCCAAAATCAAAATGTAAAATATGTGTGGAAACCAAGAAAGAAAGAAAGAAAGAAAGAAAGAGAAAGAAAAGAAGATGAAGAAGAGTAGTAGGAGAGAGAAAGACGAGTGTTGAAGCCCAAATCTACGGTGGAGAAGTGCCATCTGTGAAGTTTTTTTTTTTTTAAAAGATTTTGCTCTCCATATTATCAAAGTTTCACCACAACAACAAATCCTCCTTACATCCTAGCGAGTTCACTATGCCTGTTGATTTTTTTCAAATTTTTGTTTATGGCAGAAGATCTAAACGTTGGATTTAGTGACTTCCTAATCTGGATTGACATCTCTATTTGTGATTTGTTGCCATTTGATTTTCTTTAATTATTGTTTTGCCTAAAACTGCAGCATTTTTGTAATATGATCGAATCAGTCTAAAACCGGTTGAACCAATCCGATTCTCGATTTACTTGATCAAATAGGAGGTTTTCGGTTTATGCTTCATTTTCTTTTTTTGGAATTTCCCCTTTTTTTAAGAACCGAACCGTTCTAACTACTGATTTACAGTTAAACCGGCTAGTCCGATCTGATTTTTAAAATCATGAGTATAACTAATTGTTAGCCTCAAGGTTTCAATACCTATTATTTGGCTAACTAATCCAACAACATTTATGTAATTTTGATGATAACAATGATCTAAAAGATATTCATAAATGATATTTTCATGTGAACTAATGATTTATGTTTAAAGCATAATGTTGACCAGTTATTTAATTGGACCGACATGGTCAATTAAGAATCAAGCAAAGGCAAAGTCGTCAACATTGAAGATCAAGTTATCAAGACCCAAGTCAAAGGAATCAAGCTCAAGAATCATGTTCCAAGACAAATGAGAGTAAGAGTTAGGTTTTGTAAAGTTTATTAAGCTTTGATTTCTATGGCTCAACTTTAAAACCAACTCAAAATGATTTTCAAAAGTAATTATTTAGTCCTAAATTCATTTTATAATAATATCTATATAGGACTAACATGATTTCAAAGAAAATAATCAAACCGCTCAAAATAAATAAAAATTATAAAAGTTTGATTATTCAAAACAAAGCCAAAAATAACCTAAGGTTAGAAACCCTAGATGCAGGCGACTGCATCAAACCCTAGATGCAGGCGACTGCATCAAGGATCCAGGCGACTGCATTCAATCCAGCCGACTAAATTGACCCAGTCAACTGAAAATTCCAACCCGAGAGTTTCTGTCCAAATCTGCTCAAATAATCCAGGCGACTGATACTCAATCCAGGCAACTGGATATCCCAAAATTTAAATTATAACGGCTAGTTGCTCACTGTAACGGATTATTTTTCAAATGATTTTTTCCATATTTATAATCCAGGCAACTGCTTATATGTCCAGGCGACTGGATTACTTGAAATTTATAATGAACAGCTAGGTCAGCCACCATAACGGGAAGAAATCATTTTTGGCTATAAATACTACACTTTCTGAGTTTCAAAATACAAGAGAGAACAAAGAAAAACCCTAGAACCTTGCTCAAGCATTTCAAAATCTTTCTCAAGCTTAAATCCTCTTGTTTTGATTCAAAACCAATTTTCTCATAATAGTTGTTGAGCCATATTGATCAATCCCTTGATATACTATTAAAGTGAGCATAATTGTGTACTACTACTCTTTGAGAGAGCCTTATACTGTACAACAATCCCTTGTTGAATCTTGTGAGTGTTTGTTAGGGTTTGGGTATAAATCCTAAGAAGTGAAAAGGATTTTTCACTAGGTGGTTACTCTTCACCATGTAAGGAAAATTTGTAACGGTTTGATCTTCACCTAAAAGAAGATTGTCCAATAGTGGATTTGGGAATCCTTAAGAAGTGTTCTTGAGGCGGGGACGTAGGCAGGGAAGCCGAACCTCGATAAAAATCATTGTGTTTGATTTTCTCTCTCTCTCTCTCTCTTTCTCTCTCTCTCTTACTTATTTAATTGCTTATATATACTTGTGCTTCATTGCCTATCATATTTATATTGCAATTGAACTGTGTTCTTATATTTGCTTATTCAATATTTGAAATTTGAAAATAGTTTTTAATTCCGCATTTAAATAGAAAAAGTTTGCCTCAACCTAAATCACCCCCCCTCTTAGGTTGATATTTGGGTAACAATTGGTATCAGAGCCAAGGCTCTATATATTAAGATTTAACAATCTTAGAGTTAAGATCATGGCAAACACACCTAGACCTCAAATGCTTGAAGGTCAATCTACTCATAGACCTCCCTTGTTCACTGGTAGTGATTATGGCTATTGGAAAAATAGAATGACCATGTATATTAAGGCTCAAGACTACCATGTTTGGAGAGTCATTGCAAATGGCCCTCATATCCCCACAAAAACTGTGGAAGGAGCAACCATAGTGAAATTAGAAAGTGAATGGAATGAGGCTGATGTGAAACTTATTGAATTAAACTGTAAAGCTATGAGTAGCCTATATTGTGCTCTTGTCCCAAATGAATACAATAGAGTCTTGGGTTGCGACTCGGCTAAAGAAATTTGGGATAAACTTGAAGTTACCTATGAAGGAACTAATCAAGTTAAGGAATCTAAAATGAGCATGCTTGTTCATGAATATGAATTGTTTGTTATGAAGAAAGATGAAAATATTAGTGAAATGTCTACTAGATTTACTAATATTGTGAACTGTTTGAAGTCTCTTGGAAAAATTTATACTAATGAAGAAAATGTGAGAAAAATTCTCAGGTCATTACCAAAGAGATGGGAAGCAAAGAAGACGGCAATTTATGAAGCTAGAGATCTTAAGGTGTTATCCTTAGATGAACTATTCGGATCACTCATGACGTATGAACTTGAAATGAACAACAAAGTGGAGGAAGAAGAAGTCAAGCCAAAGAAAAACTTCGCCCTCAAATCCTCTCATCATGACCACGACAATAGTGAAGAGGAAAGTGACGAAGAAGAAGAAATTGCCTTGATGACTAGAAAGTTCAAAAAGTTCTTAAAGAAGAAAAAGGAGTTTGGAAGAAGATTCCCTAAGAAAGGTGAAAATAGAGGAGAATCAAGCAAAAGTGAATCTCCTATTTGCTACAAATGCAAGAAGCCAGGGCATTACAAGAATGAGTGTCCTCAAGTAGACAAAGAGAACATGAAGTACAAAAAGAAAGCTCTAAAGGCAACTTGGGATGACTCCGATGAAAGTGATTCGGATAACAACTCAAGTGACAATGAGATAGCAAATCTTTGCCTCTTGGGATACATAAATGAGTCCGACACAAGTGAGGATGAGTATGCAAGCTTTTGCCCACTAGCATTCAATGATGATGAAAGCACCACTGAAGATCTTTGCCTAATGGCACATGGAGATGAGGTATGCTTGATATCCAAATCTACCAAGGATAAATGGTTTCTCGATAGTGGATGTTCAAGACATATGACGGGTGACAAAAACAAGTTCACTTCACTTGCTCTAAAAGATGGAGGAAATGTCAAATTC
>OU015763.1:47666405-47770364 GCA_907173295.1 Fagus sylvatica | reverse complement strand
GGATCGGGCGCGGGTTGCGGTATGGGTTACGGGTTGGGACTCGGAGCGGGTCGGGTCTTGATGAGAAGGCGCGTGGATCTTGAAACAGATTGTCGCCGAAAACGTCACCGGCGCGTGAGGGCGCGTGTGATACTTTATGGCGGTGATATTTTTACTAGAGATTCATCTCTTCCAGAAGAATCGATTGATGGGTGGAGCAAGGCAAACGGAGCTGCCAAACGGCAGCGGCGGGGAGCAAAATGTGCGGCTTTGCCGGAGACAAATAGGGTGCGTGGTGGCGCGTGTGATTCTTTTTGACTGTGAAATTTCTAGGGTTGGCAGTATGTGCTCTGATGATTAGAGCGGTAGGCGGCACAAAATGATCGAAGGTCTCTGGTGGCAACAATGGAGGAAGAGAGGCACGGCTTAGAGAAAACAGGAAATTGTTTGGAGAAAATAGCTACGGGTGGTTTGAGAATTGTGTTAAAAATTAATTTGGCTCTGATACCATGTTAATTTTAAAGAGGGAAGCACAGAGAGACAGAGAGAATAAACTGTGTATTCAGTATTCTGATTAAACATGTACATCTAAGAGAATATATATAGGCCTAAACTAGGGACAATATAGTAAATACATAGGAAACCCTAGACTAGTATAATAACAATGGATATACATATGCTAACAGTTTCAATCTCAATTCTTTGCTCTCCGTCAAAGGGGTTCGCCGTTCGCAGGGAATGGGATCTTCTTCATGCGGTCCTTAGGTTTTGGGATCCTGAGGACCATGTGTTCCGTTTCGGGTTAGATGAGATTTGCTCAACCATTGAAGATTTTTCTGCGATCCTGGATATAAACAAGAATCTTTCCATTATCATGCCAGTACTCCGTCACTCTTATAGTCAACCCTTGTGTGGTATGCTTGGTCTTCCTCTTCAAACAATTTCAAGGATGTTTGACCTTTGAGGCTTAGATCTTCCTCTTCTTCTTGAAGAAGTTTTGTCCAAGGTATTGGCCAATGTAAAGGAGAGCTATCAGCAACATTCAGCTTATATAAACACGAATCTTCCCGTGGCCATGCTAGTACTCTGTCACTATTAGTTTTTATGATTTCCATTATGATAGAATGGCTAGAATTACTTTTATTCTTTTCGCTTGACTAAATTACTAAATAAATATATGGAAAAAAGAAACCGAACAAACTTAAACATAATTAAGCCAAAAAAACCATATTTATGGTTTCATTAATTTATTATAAGATCACAAAGGTACACGTAGTAGTTACTTTTCTAGAAACTCTGTTTAGACATTTATTATTCATACCAAGACCATGTGTAGGGCCTTCTATTCCCTAATGGTGCTTTAGATGGTCTTACGAACCCTTTCAACTGTTTGGAAGAACGTCTAGGTTTTATGTTCAGCTTAAGAAAAAAGAAGAGATAGATTTTGTAGATCCTCCAAAGCTAAATCTTCAATACCCAGGAACGGGGATAGGCCTACTTTTCTTTTATCAACTGGAATAGTATAGAACATGATCAAGTATAGTTTTTTTTTTTTTTTTTTTTTGAGAGAGAGAGAGACATGCTACTCCTTATTTTCTATAGAATTCTTATTTTGATTGATTTCATTTTCTACCTTGGCTAGAAGATTGAGCTTAGAGGTTGTAGATTGAAGCTTAACTTCTTCAATAGATGGTAAAGCAATATCTTGAACTTCTTTCGGAGCGCCATGCTCCAAGTAAAATTTAGCTTCAACAAAGTAAGACTTAGCCTTGGTGTGATTTTTCATAAGTTATAATCTTCAGTTACTTGTCCATCTTGAAAGTATTTAAAGTATTTGTGATTTGTACATGGCAAACACCAAAGTCCACCATAGTCATTGAGCCATGGTCATCCAAGAAGCAGTTTGTAGGTAGTCCTAGCATCAATGACGTGGAATAATGAACTTGATTCCACTTCACTAATGAGCATGTTAAGTATAATCTTGCCTATAGAGATTCTAAGATCTTCAAACACTTTAACATAGTACATCCATGATAAGTATTGATGTTACAAAGGTTTGGAATAATTTTTATGCATTAGGATTGGGGTTAGTAATTAAGAATCACTCTAAGAGATTTTGGTTTACTATTAGAGTACCATCACATTCACAATATTTTTTACATTGAGTATGTAGATTTTTATTAATTCTCATTTCAACCCACCAGTCATATTACTTTATTAATTCTCTATTACTTTATAAATTCTTAAGAGTTATTGTTTCCATTGTGATAGAATGGCTAGAAATACTGCTTTTCTTTTTGCTTGACCAAATTACTTAATAAATGGGGAAAAAATTAAAGATTAAACTTTAAAACAAAATTAAGCCGAACAAACCATACGTACGGTTTCATTATTTTATTATAAGCACACAAAGGTACACGTAGTAGTTATTTACTTTTCTAGAAACTCTGCTTAACATTTATTATTCATACCAAGACCTTGTGAACGGACTTTTATTCCCTAGTATAAGAGCCTCGAAACCAAGCAAAAAGTAAAAACTACGTGCTGCATAACATTGCATTAGATTTTACATAACCCTCCTCTCAGAAGAAGTCCTAGAAGGCCTTATTAGAGCAATATCCTGCGAGTTTTCTTTTAGTTCTTGAGCATCCTCTCGTGAAATTTGGTAAGCATTGGCCAGTACGTCTGCCGGAATGGCCCTAATGACTGAGTTTTGTCCCGCAAGAGGAGTAATCTGGGCATTGTCATTAGTCTTGAAGGCCACCCACTCGAATCCCTCACTGCTAGCTCGTTTCACCACCGCGAAGTTCTGTGGCACAATCAAGACCTGACCCTGTTGGAGCTCATCGTCGAACACGGATCGACCAGAGTCATCGACCACCTGAACCCGAGCCGTACCCCTTACTCCATAGATCACAGTATGTGCATTCTGGGTCCAGTGTGCAACATGGATAGCATTCTGCACAAGTTAAAAAATTTAATTGTCATTTAGTTTCGTATGTAAAATATACGTAAAATAAATACGAAGTATTACTAATTGCACTAAATATAAAATTTAAAGAAATCATAATTGTTAATCGCATTCGCATTTTGTAACTCTCAAGCATGCATTAATTAATAATAATAATAATTATAATTATAATTACCCTGTTGAGTTTTCCCCTCTCAGCACTAAGTTGGAGCCAGTTGAGGAGTCGAAGTTTGTTACTGTTGAGGGTGCTGATGCGACCGGCTTCTGGGTTGTAAATGTCGGCGCGTGAAGCGTCACCTATGTTCTCCCTAAGCCTTAAGGTGCATAGAGTCTCCTCAAGGCCATTGTCCACATCACGTCCACGTCCACTCTGGCGGTGTTCGCGTTCCTCCTCCCTCTCTTGCTCTTGACGTGATCTTGGGGGCCTGATCACTTGAAGCTCACCGTCAACTTTCACAATATTTTTCCTCGGTCGGCGCTCTTCTTCGCTGCCCTGAAGCTTTCTAATCGTCTGAACATCCATGTTGAAAACGTCCGCCAAAAGCTCAGAACTAAAGCCGCTTAAAACATTGTTGTTGTTGTTTTGTTGTTCATGTTGCTGATGTTGTTGCTGCTGACGTCGACCCTGTCCCTGTTGCTGAAATTCATCTTCTGGGTTCCCAGCAAGGTAGAAGTACTGCATGCATTTGTACAACAGTTCACAACACAAATAGAAAGCCAACCCTGTCTTCAGTTTAATTACTTGGAGTATTGTTTAGTTGTTTATTTATATTTCAATTGGAATTTGATTTGGATTTTTTATACATATATGTTCTATATGTTCTTACTCTAGGGTTCTCATCAAGCTGGTTGGCTTGGTTGTTGAGGTCAAGGAGAGAGACAGCGACAACTTCGGAATCGCCATTGTTGTACAACCAATGGGCTACTCCAGCCGGAATTGCAATGATGTCACCCTGTCGGAAGTGTTGGATCTTCTGGTGCCGGTCTCCTCGGAACCTACGGCTTTGTCCTTGTTCTTGTTCTTGTTCTTGTTGGTGCTGCTGTTGTTGTTGAGAATCTTGGTATGTTTCTGGGCAGCCAGGGAGTACGGTCCCTAAGTAACCCCGACCTGTACATTACAAAAATCAATCAACAATTTGATCAATCACAGTTTGCACATGGCACACTAATTTTAATTTAATTTAATTTAGCATTTGCTTTTTTGGGAATAATATATCATTAAATTAAATCGGGAAAAATATTGATAATGGGCTTAATTTAAATAGTAATTACCTTGTACAATGTAAATTAGTTGATGAGTAGGGCTGTATTGAGGCAAGAGAAGGCCATTACACTCAAGGGTATGCCTAACGACAGCCACTCCAGCGCACTGGAATTGCTGGTTGTTGGGGTCCCAAGACTCAATCACACCAGCTTCAGCCTCAATGCGGTTGTTGGGTTCAAGAGCATCCAACCTATCCAATTGGCACTGGTTGAACTGTTGTTGTTGCTGCCACCTTTTTGCTAGGCATCCGTTGAAAAGCACAACAAGGCACAGAGAAATATAGAGGAAGCTGTTAGGCTTAGCCATGGTTTGTTGGTTTTTGAGGTTGTGAATTGGCGACTAGAAGATGCTGGTATTTATAGAAAGAGAGAAGTGGCCCAAGTGGGTAAGGAACAGACACGTATATATGAGATTGTGCATGGTGGGTTAAGGAATCTTCAGCCATTCTTCACTTTGCATGCCTATCAAATCCTATTGTCTTACACCTCAACATATTTCTTAGGGCACCTGGCTACCTACCTCTAATCCTCAGACAAAGAGATCTAGACAAACGTACACCATCGTCTGCAGCTGGCTACCTAGCTCGATCTATTACCAAAAAACGTTAAATTGCTGGCTGCTTGTTCAAAAAATCTGCTCATACAATAGCTAGGTACCTTGTATTTTATTGGGTCATCCTTTCAAGGTTACTTGGACCATTGTGGTTCAAGTATACGGTATATACACCACACTACAAGTTGAAGTAGTGAAGAGATTTATGTTTTAAACATAGGAAATAATTATGCCAAAGCTCATGCAATGCTTATTGCATTAACAATTACTATAACTAGTTTGGTGTGTTGTTCATGCCCCCACTAAAACCAAGGATTCAAACTGATAAAGTGAAATAAAAAATTTGCATTTAATTACTTAAAGCCTTATTCTTAAGGAGGGTATTGATGTTTCCAGATTTCTCTTCTTGGTTCTTGGAAGACTACTATATGGCTACGACATATCTATTGAGGTGTGCTTTTAATGTAACCACACCTAACAAGAGCAAGAGGATGACTTCATCCTAATTTATTATATCTTTGGCGTGAAAGGAAAGAAATTCTTTTATATCACCTATATCTTATATCACTTAAATGTGAACAATACTTTTTTATAAATTTGAACATACTCACAAAGTGTGTCAATATTATTTACATTTTTAAGTGGTGTAAAATAATGATATAAAATGATAGTGTACATTAAAAATATAAAGCTATGAGTAAAAAGCTAATATTTTTTTTTACTAAAGTCAACTTTTGACCCCCTAATTTAGGGAGTGTTTTCATTTTGGCCTTCTAACACCCCCTAACTATTTTTAGCTATCAAATTATATATTTTGTTCATCTTTGTTAGAAGTCCTCGTTAACTGCTTAGTCAGACAGCTAATGTGTCATCTTATGTGACTAAATTTGACACGTCATCAAAAAGAAAAAAAAAAATAAGTAGGAAAAACAATTATAGAGATGGCGTTACAATCGTCTCATTACAATCGAATTAAAAATAAAAATCAAACTAAACAAAATGAAACAGCAAAAAAAGAAAATGAAAGTAAGGTTCTGTTGCAGTTTGGACTAGTTTCTCTTTCTTCCAATGTCTGATTCGTCCCTGCACTGTAATGCTCGTCCACTTTCCGAGCAAAGATCTGGTGCTTTCATCCTCTAAAAAGTTGTGAATCACCTAACACCACCAAGCAAAAGTTGGTGTAGTTCACGTGAATTTTACTTAATTGGATTTGTCTTCTAAAGCAAATAACATTTCACGTGAATGGAATGTGGGTTTGGTCCAAAATAACAAAGAAAACAGAAACTGAAAAAAAAAGGTTCTCTTCGTTTTGTTGGGTTTGATTGATGATCAGAGGTACAAAAGCAGGGAACAAGTTGTATAGTGTTTGATAGAGGCTCTCTCTAAAGAGAGATTTTGTGCTAAAACAAACAGAACCTTACTTTCAGAAAGGGGTTTGCGGGAACGGGCGCGTTTGCAGAAAGGGGTTTGGTTGCAGTTTCTCTTTTCCGAGAAAGTGAATTCAGGCTATGGTTTTGTTTTTCGTACTTTTTCTTGGCAACCAAACGGAACCTTACTTTCATTTTCTTTTTTTGCTGTTTCATTTTGTTTAGTTTGATTTTTATTTTTAATTAGAAAATATGTAGGTAGTAAAACATGAGGGATGGGGACGATTGTAACGCCATCTCTATAATTTTTTTTCCTACTTATTATTTTTATTTTCTTTTTGATGACGTGTCAAATTTGGCCTCATAAGATGACTTGTCAGCTGTCTAACTAAGCACTTAACGAGAGTTTTCTAATAGAGATGAACGAAAGGTGTAATTTGATAACTAAACAGAGTTAGAGGGCCAAAATAAAAATTTTTGAAGTTAAGGGGCCAAAATGAAAATACCCCCTAATTTAAGGAGCCAAAAATTGACTTTAGTTTTGTTTGTTTGTTTGTTTGTTTGTCTAGAGCATATTGTGATAGATGTAAGATTGAGTTTAGCTAAAACTTAGCTAAAAGTGTAAAATAGAGTACCCCTAAATCTAATGCTAATGCTCTAGGTGGGCTGTCAAAAGTCAAAGGCCACTACCAAAGAGAGGAAAACCATCCACTCACTTGTGTTTTGTTTTCAAGTTTGACCCTCTAACCTCATGTAAAGAGACCAAGAAAAAACCACTAGCAACACTACACTAATCAAGATGCTATAAATCCATCATCAACAAGATAACCCTAATCATCATTATCTCTAACAGTTAAGAAAATATTTTTCCTCACTTTAATTACTTCACTAAAAAGGCTTTTCTTAAGCAAGGGAAAAACCTCTCATTGAGGAGACAATCCCTTCAAGCTAAGAGTTCACAATGGGACTTGGCCAACGTCCTCATGTAAACTAGTCACACACTTTTCTCTTTTCACACTTAAGTTTATCTCCTTGATATGAGAATTAATATCATGGTTGAACTTATACGTATGTACTGGTTTACAGTTAATCTCACTGTTAGATTTGTATCATTTTACTAGTATCTTACGTGGAATATTATTAAGTAGTCCTGGACTACAAATAAATGTATAGTCCCTCTCTTACATGATTGGTGGGTCCCACTAATTAAATTCATAGTAGGACTCACCACTCTTTGAGAGGGGGATTACTCATTTATTTGTAGTTCGGGACTACTGAATAATTTTCTGTTTTTTGAAGTTAGTGGTGACATAAATTTGGTTAATCATGCTTTCTCTTAAAAATTACAAATATTTAACTTAAAACTTAACATAATTGGCTGGAGCATATTTATATATATCCGAATTAATTATTAAGTCCATTTAATTTAATAAAATATATGGCAAATATTAAACCAAAAAATTAACATAATTGGTTGGACTAATTTAATTAAGGATTGTATTTAAAGGGACAATGAGTATTTAAATAAGGAAAAAGCTGACTCGTGGCGTTAATTGTTTAGTTATCATGGCATGTGACATTTTTTTTAAAAGTAATGATGAATCACGTGACACAGGTAATGCAAAAGACGTTACCTTACATGCCAAATGGCAGACATTCGACAATGTCAGCTTTAATATATTATATAGATTCTTGTCTTACAGGAATCTAAATAAGGGTGCTTCTTTGGTCTTGTGGGGGTGGTCAGTCATTTGAAGTAATTGTCAATCATTTGTGGTGGAGTAACATGCAACTTATAATGTTATCTCAAATAACACGCATTCTCCAAAAGACATCCATTTTATCACTTATGGGACAAAAAAAGGTGGATTTGATATCGGCTAGATGTGCAGCCTTATTCGGCATAGACCATCTTTTTTCTTTTTCCTTTTTATTTCTATTTCTTGCTCTTTCAAATAAGTAATGTCATAGACATAGTCACAACATTTTTCATAATATTTTCACTACAGTTGAGTTGACAGTTTTTTATTAGTTAATACGTACCAAAAGCAAACCCTAATGACCATAATCATGGCACTGACGACGGGAATAAAAAATCCAGCCATACAAAATAAATAACCCCACGTGCTGAACATGTGAGTCCCTATAACCTCAGCATGAAAAGTCAAAGAACACAATTAACGGCCCCAAATCAATAGCCAAGCAGTTACAAATCAGGGTATAAAACCCATTAAATGCACATGAACGGCTAGGAGCCTGAAACCTCCTATATAAAGCAGCAAACTTCTCAAAACAAGGTACACACTCTTTTTCTCACTCCAACACTCTTATCATTGATAGTGTTATTCAGATAACAAAAATCTGACTTAAGGATCGGAGGCTCCACCACCGGTCCATCGTCGGTGCCTTCATTCATTGTTTCTCTATTTTGCAAGTACAATCGTCCGCAAACGTAGGTCGTCCATCAAAATTAAGACGTGTTCGTGCCTACTGATTTTTGGCATTATCAGTTGGCGCTGTCTGTTGGAACGACTTAGTAAGCCGTTGTCGTTCTTAGAGCAAAAAGGGTCGTACACGGATTAATCGCGATTATGGAAGGAACCCATGATGGCGGGCCCAGTGTTGATCCTCTTGTGACCCCGATCGAAAGATAGATGCAGGTTATTGCAATAAGTATCCAAGACCTAGCTCGAGAGATGAGTTGTCAAAACAAGGAGTTATAGCGCGCTATTAAGAAGGGGCCACCGACTCTCAACAATGACAACCGACCCCCTCCACGAAGGGAAAGCAGGTCGAACGACCAGGAGGCCGACGGCCGACAGGTGACCCGCCGCAAAAACGATGAGGTACAGAAAATCCCATCTCCTAACAGGGACGGAGAAAAGAGTGCAGGTAGCTCTACCCATCCCAACCGTTAGACAACCTGATCGTTCGGCTAGGTCGTCCAAGCAACCAGATCGTTTAGAGAGCCAAATGAAAAAACGGCTCGTCTAGAAGAAGAGCTTCACGAAATGAAGAAACAGATGGGAGACATGAAAAATAGCCTGAAGGCGAAGGTCGCACGCAACTTGGACAACCTTGTGCATCGAGCTGATTCACCCTTCATCCCTAGGATTGCTAACTTCTCGCTTCCATCCAGATTCAAGGTACCACCGCTCGAAAACTTCGACAGAACCAAAGATCCATTTCATTACCTGGAAGCATTCAAGACAATAATGCAACTGCAAGCCGTCCCCGAGGAGATAATGTGCCGAGCATTCCCCATGGGCCTAAGGGGGTCTACGAGATTATGGTTTAATAAACTTGAATTAGAGTCAATCGGCTCGTTCGTCCAGTTGATTCGAGCATTCATGGACCACTTCATCGGTAGCCAACGGAGAGGGTGACCTCCCACCCACCTTCTTAGCGTCAAGCAAATGGAAGGGGAGTCACTGAGGGCATATGTACACCGTTTCTATGCAGAAGCGATGAAAATTGACCGCCCAAAGGAAGACGTCACTGTGATTGCATTCATGGCGGGATTGCAGAAGGGAGATTTCCTCTATGACCTTTGCAAAGACCTTCTGGAAACCGTATTCGAACTTATGTACGAAGCCCAAAGCACATGAACACCGAGGACGCCCTAGAGTCGATGGACGATCCTCCTCCAAAGAGACGGAAAGATGTCGAAGACAGAAAACAGGAACCCACCAAGCAGAAAGTCCTTAAGTTCTCCAAAACACCTGAACGCAAGTGGATGACCACCCCGACCGCAAAATTTGACCACCCCGACCGCAAAATTCAGTAGCTTCACACCATTGAACATGCGTATCGACAAACTTCTCATGTAGATACAGGACGACCCTTCCCTTCGATGGCCAGGTAAAATCCGTTCAGACCCCAATAGCCGACCTAAAGACTTATATTGCAGGTTCCACAAAGACCATGGGCACCTCATAGAGGATTGCATGGCATTAAAGGAGCAAGTGGAAACACTCATCTGACAAGGTAAGCTGCAGAAATATGTTAGTCGCCCGACTGGAACTCGTCTAACTAAACCCCTAGCTCAAAAGGAACAAACCAAAAATAACAGGCCTGGGCCCGTTGGAGAAATCAAAACCATCATAGGGGGACCAGCGTTCGGAGGAACCTCACGAGCATCGAGGAAAGCATATGCACGACAAGTGCATAATATCATGGTCGTCCAAAGGCCACAAAAGAACGCCCGCCTCGACGATCAAGTGATCTCTTTCAGCGAGGAAGACGTTAGGGGAACCCATCAATCGCACGATGATGCCCTCATTGTAACAATTAACATTGTAGGTTTCACTACTAGACGAGTGCTGATAGATAACGGGAGCTCGGCAGACATACTCTACCTTCTAGCCTATTAACAAATGAAGCTCGATAAAGATAAACTACGTCCCATAGACGCACCACTCGTGGGATTCAAAGGCGACAGGGTTTGCCCAATCGGCATCATAACACTACCAATCACTGTCGGCACCTACCCAAAGACCGTCTCCAAGACTATTGACTTCCTCGTCGTCAATTGCCCTTCAGCATACAACGCAATCATCGGACGACCGACACTTAATCGGCTTCGGGCAGTGACCTCCACATACCATCTCCTCATCAAATTCCCCACCGAGCATGGAATAAGAGAGGTCAGAGGGGACCAGATAGCTGCCAGAGAGTGTTACCTTGCCTCACTGGGGTTGGAAGGGCAGAATTAGACAATGACTATTAAAGAACGGAAGATTTTGGTGGAATCATCCGAAGAATTAGACACAATCGGGCTGGAAGATGGGCACCCAGAGAAGATAACTGGAATCAGAGCCAGTCTCCCCCCCCAAAAAAAGAAAGGCACTCATTTAGTTTCTGAGGAGCAACAAGGATGTCTTTGCATGGAGCCACGATGACATGCCAGGTATCAACCCTTCTATCATATCTCATAAATTGAATATTAACCCCTCTTTTCGTCCAGTTAAACAGAAACGAAGGGTCTTCGCCCTTGAAAGGAACGATGCCATCATGGAAGAAGTAGATAAACTCCTTACGACAAACTTTATCGGGGAAGTCTTCTACCCCGATTGTCTAGCCAATGTAGTCATGGTAAAGAAAAATACTGGGAAGTGGCGAATGTGCATCGACTTCACAGACCTGAACAAAGCCTGCCCAAAAGATAGTTTTACTCTGCCAGGATTGACCAGCTAGTCGATTCGACAGCCGATCATAAATTGCTAACATTCATGGATGCTTTTTCAGGATACAATCAGATAATGATGGACGAGAACGACCAAGAGAAGACGTCTTTCATCACGAGCAGAGGACTCCTTTGCTACAGGGTGATGCCATTCGGGTTGAAGAACGTAGGAGCCACTTATCAAAGACTGATGAATAGGATGTTCCACGACCAGATTGGTAGGAACGTCGAGGTCTATGTCGACGACATGCTGGTCAAGTCTAAGGAAGAGAACAACCACCTGGACGATCTAGAAGAAACATTCAAAACACTCCGCCATACCGAATGAAGCTGAACCTAAGTAAGTGTGCATTTGGTGTTTATTCTGGTAAATTTCTTGGTTTCATGGTTTCACAGAGAGGCATAGAGGCCAACCCAGATAAAATCAGAGCGATCCTAGAGATGCAGCCACTGAAAACAACCAAAGAGATGCAAAGACTGACGGGAAGAGTAGCTGCACTCAACCGCTTCGTATCTCGGTCAACCGACAAATGCCTCCCTTTCTTCAAAACCTTGAAGAAAGCCTTCACATGGATGGACGAGTGTCAGCAAGCGTTTGAAGAGCTCAAGAAATACCTGACAACGCCACCATTGCTCAGCCCATCTAAACAAGGAGAAGAACTCTACCTATACCTAGCCGTTTCACTGATGGCAATCAGCTTAGCACTCATCAGAGAAGAAGATAGACGACAACTACCCGTCTATTACACAAGCTGAGCACTGAGAGGGGCCGAGGAAAGATACCCACTGATGGAGAAATTGGCCTTTGCGCTCGTGACAGCTGCAAGAAAGTTGCGTCCCTACTTCCAAGCCCATTCGGTAATAGTCCTCACGAACCACCCCTTACGAAAGGCAATGAACAAACCAGAAATTGATAATGCCAAAAATCAGTGGGCACAAACACGTCTTAATTTTGATGGATGAGACCTACGTTGGCGGACGATTGTACTTGCAAAATAGAGAAACAACGAATGAAGGCACCGGCGGTGGACCAGTGGTGGAGCCTTTGATGCTTAAGTCAGATTTTTGTTATCTGAATAACACTATCAATGATAAGAGTGTTGGAGTGAGAAAAATAGTGTGTACCTTGTTTTGAGAAGTTTGCTGCTTTATATAGGAGGTTTCAGGCTCCTAGCCATTCATGTGCATTTAATGGGTTTTATACCCTAATTTGTAACTGCTTGGCTATTGATTTGGAGCCGTTAATTGTGTTCTTTAACTTTTCATGCTGAGGTTATAGGGACTGACGTGTTCAGCACGTGGGGTTATTTATTTTGTATGGTTGGATTTTTTATTCCTGTTGTCAATGCTGTGATTGTCGTCATTAGGGTTTGCTTTTGGTACATATCAGATGCCCCCTACTCGTGTTGTTGTTATAAAGTGATGACGTGTGGGGTATTTAATTGGTGTGGGGGGTTTTTGAGTAATTTTAGGTGCTCTTTAGGAAGTGCAGAGTTCATTAAATGAAGAGGCGACGTTTTAGGTGGCTTGGTGACACGTGTTGTCACGCGAGAGGTTGGGGTATCTGAGGCGTCATCTTGTCAGCTTTTTGGCGGTTTTTTGAATTCGTAAGGTTTTTTATACCGATTCGCCTTTGGGGATTTTTACATTTGCAAAAATTTGGGGTGAGCGTCTGGAATTTCTTCTCTGTTTTTTTCAATAAGTTTTCTTTGATCTCTGATCTCTTTAATTCGTGCTTTGTGATTTTTCTTTAGTTCATCATGGATTCGTTGAGTCAGTCTTTTAGGTTGTTCTTTGTAGGCGTCTCTAGGTTCGCCGAGAGTAATTTAGGTTCGCCTCCGTTAGAGGGTTTTGTCCCTTCTAATAGTGTGCTCCATCGGTTAGCGGCAGAGCTCTACTCTATAGTATATCCGGCTATCAGCATTTGGGAAGCGGTTAGAGGTCGGATGGCGGCAAGTAAGGCCGAGTGGTCGCTTCCATTGTCCGATGAGTTGCCCGAGGGTTTGTCTGGTGAGTCTGCTGGGGAGGAGGTGAGAGAGATCTTGTCAGCAGGATGACTCGTATAGTGGTCGATCGAGCTAAGCGAGTTTGACATCAACTACCGACCCCGGACAGCCATCAAAGCCCAAGCCTTAGCTGACTTCATCGCAGAATTTACAAGTAAGGACGATGAACCGACAGAAGAAGGAAAAGACCAAGCCTCACGATGGACGATCCATACAAAAGGTTCATCAACAAAAAACGTCGGCGGAATTGGCATAATACTGAAGTCTCCAGAAGGTGACGTAATCAAACAAGCCATACGGCTACAATATCCGACCACCAACAACGAAGCGGAATATGAAGCTCTATTGACCGAGCTCAGACTAGCCAAAGTATTGGGGGCAGCCGAATTAGACATATGTAGTGACTCCCAGCTCGTTGTAGGCAGGTGAACAGAGAATATGAAGCTAAAGAAGAATGCATGCAGCAGTATTTAAACCTCGTTCGATATCAAATGAGCTAATTCCGAAAGGTAAAACTCAACCGCATACCACGAGAACTGAATACTGCCGCGGACCAATTGGCTAAATCGGCCTTATCGGCAGTGCTCGATGATAAGATTGAGATCGTCACACAATCAAGCTTGCAAACTGCTGAGGTAAACCCCATTAACATTGAAACCTCCTGGATGACTCCAATATTCTCATATCTGTAGGGAGGAATACTACCAGACGACCGACACGAGGCAAGACGATTGAAGGTACGTGCATCACGATTTATAATGTTGCAAGGAGTATTATACACGATGGAATTTGCGGGAACCACTCAGGAGCACGATCCTTATCAAAGAAGATCGTTAGGGCAGGCTATTATTGGCCGTCCATTCAAGTAAACGCCAACAAATTTGTTCAGCACTATGACAAGTGCCAACGATTCGCCAGCCTACTCCACTCACTTCTAGAAGAACTGACACCAATGACGTCGCCCTGGCTGTTCGCACAATGGGGGTTGGACATCATGGGACCATTCCCAATCGGAAGGCGTTAGCTCAAGTTCCTAGTAGTCGCAATCGACTACTTCACTATATGGGGTAGAAGCAGAACCTCTAGCCACTATAACAGAGAAGAACATCCAAAATTTCGTATGGAAGACAGTGATATGCAGATTTGGAATACCACGAGTATTTGTGTCAGACAACGGAAAACAGTTCGACAACCCAAAATTCAGACAGTTCTCCCAAGAGTTAGGCATCCACAACCACTATTCATCTCTTGGCCATCCATAAGCCAACGGACAAGTTGAGGTTACGAATCGATCATTACTTAAACTCATCAAAACCCGACTTGAGGGGGCAAAAGGGCTATGGCCAGAAGAACTCCCAAGCGTACTCTGGGCCTACAAAACGACAATAAGAATACCAACAAGTGAAACGCCATTCCAAATGACATATGGGAGCGAAGCAGTGGTCCCCGTCGAAGTTGGACTGACGACACTACGAACCTTAGCGTATGACAACCAACAAAATGAAGAACAACTCCGCCTCAACCTTGATCTAATCGACGAAGTCCGAGAGACAGCAAAAACAAGGATGAGAAGATATCAAGAGAAAATGGCACGACATTACAACGCAAAGGTCAAGCCTAGGAAATTTTCAGTCGGAGATCTCGTCTTGTGAAAAATCACCTTGGCCACCAAAGACCCCGCTCAAGGGAAGCTAGGCCCGAACTAGGAAGGGCCCTATAAAATTATCGAGATCCGATGGCAAGGAACGTACCATTTAGAAGATGTAAACGGACGACGACTATAAAATAAAAATACCATCAATGAAGATCGGAATAAGGGTGGACGTAGGCATTATTGCCGAACCACGGTAAATCGCGTGTCTTAATTTTATATTAGCCTTAAACACACCATCTAGAAAACATCCAAAGTTAAATTGCATTGTCCAACACGATCTTTTAACTTAGAAATAATAAAGGTTAAACTACATCGTCCAGCACGATCTTTTAACTTAAGAATATCCAAAGTTAAACTGCATTGTCCAACACGATCTTTTGACTTAGAAACAATAAAGGTTAAACTGCATCGTCCAACACGATTTTTTAACTTAGAAACAATAAAGGTTAAACTGCATCATCCAAACACGATCATTTAACTTAAAAATATCTAAAGTTAAACTGTATCATTCGACACGATCTTTTAACTTAGAAGCAATAAAGGTTGAACTGCATCGTCCAACAGTTCTTTTAACTTAGAAATATTAAAATCTAAACTTGGAAGTATAAAGGGTCAGACTACACCGCCCAAACAAGATAAAAAAGAAACTTAAACTTTTCATCATATCATTCAACCTATCAAAGGTTATGACCATGAGTTAAAACACTCAACATGATCACAGCCAGAATCATCCAAAAGCGATAAAACATACATGACGAGTATAAGTCAGGCAAACACATAGAAAATTTAACCATCAAGATTGTTTAAACACACCCCAAAAACATGGGCACCCACAAAAGAAAAATTGTTCAAAACATAAACTTAATGGGAGCACTATTTTGACGAGACATCATCGTCGCTAGCCTGGTCACCCTGATCAGCATCTACCACTGAGTCCTCGTCATCATACGGTTGAAAGGCCGAAAAGTCCAGATTAGGGAAGCGTTGGACAGCCTGTTTTCTGAAGGCCTCAAAGTTGGATAGAAAGTAGCGCGTGTTAATGTTCTCGAAAGCCTCAGACGCCCTGAACTCCGACACCGCAGCCGCTTTGGATCCCTCAACCTGACCGACCAGGTGCTGAAGGTCAGCTACAGCCTTGTCCTTGGCTTTAACCGCCACTTTGATGTCGTTATCCCTGGCTTTCAGCTCCTTCTTCACCTTCTCTAGCTTGGCCAGTGCATTCTTCCTGTCTCTCTTCAGCTCAAGAACTGCCCTCTTAGCATTTTTCATTTCTGCCTCATCCGCAATAGACTTGGCTCAAAGAGCGGCAAGGTCCTCCTTAACTGAAATACACCTTTGGCTCATCACCATTGCTTCATTCAGGCCCTACAAACACACAAAAAATGAGACCAAAACACAAGGAAAACCAAAAAAAAGAAAACCAAAAAAGCATACCCGCATCAGGGAATGAACCAACAAATAATGGACGTCGTTAGTATGAGCAGTGGCATAATCGTCCATATCCTTCAAGGAAATAGCGCCCTTAGCTCTTGCCATTGCCACATGAGGGCTCTGGTTGATAGTAGCCATAGATGGGTCCGCCAGAGGAGCAGGATCTATGTCCACCATGACGACAGGAGGGACAGCCGTGACGAGAGGTACGGCATCCCTAGCAGGCGAATGAGAAGCCACCTCCTCAGCCCATTTCGATGGTCCCTCGTCGACCAGGATCTATGTCCACCATGACGACAGGAGGGACAGCCGTGACTAGAGGAACGGCATCCCTAGCGGGCGAACGAGAAGCCACCTCCTCAGCCCATTTCGATGGTCCCTCGTCGAGCTTCTTGCGCTTTAAGCTGACCGGAGTGGCCGCCATTTCCCCAGACTGAGCAAGCTGCCTCAACTTACTCTTGTTCAATTTCATTGTGTTCGCTCCTGCATACATGACATGCACACATTAAAAAAAAAAAAAAATGGCACTAGAGGAAGGGCTGCTTATGTTTCTTGTTAGCTTTCAACAAAGCCTTGACGGTTGTGTTAGGTGCCGGCCCGAAAGAAAAGGAAGCAAGAAGATCCGGTTCGATAAAAATGCTGTAACGCCGATCTTCGATGTCCAATATCCTCGAGATCCTCTCCTTCCACACCGAATTCAACAATGGACGATCCAATACTACAAGACGACAGAAAACAAGTCATGTACTGACAACAAACGAAGACAAAAAGATTAGAGGAAAAACACACACCAGATGATGAGGGAGTTCCCCCTGATCTACGGACTTTGACAAAATCCCTAGGATCCTCCTGTGGAAGCCTCTCCCAATTATCGCCGCACATAAAGACATAATTGTTCTTCCAAGTCCTGTTGGACGAAGGCAGCTCTTAGACGATTCTAGTATCCGTATCACGATGCTTAAACGTCCAAAAACTGGAAGAGAGAGCAATATGACAAGGTTTGTAACAGAAAAGGAACTCGTCCACAGTAAGGTCCTCTCGTCCGTTACTATCAACCCTCCACATGACCATACAAGATATGATCGTCTGCCAACCATTCGGGGCCACCTGCCCCGGCGCTAAAGAAAGATAATCTAAAAGCTCCCTCACAAACGGTTGTAGGGGAAAACGAAGACCCGCCTGGAAGTCAACCTCATAAAAAGCGACATCGCCCTCGTACTTAGGGCAACATGCCCTCTCGTCAAGGTCCGGAATCCTCAAGACGACGTCGTCTGGGATCTGATAACGACCCCTCATCCTATTAATGTTATCCTGATCTATTTTACTAAAATAGGACATGGCCTTCCAAGACCTGTCTACCCCAGACACCGGATGAGCCCCTAATGTACTCGGGGTCATTTCAGACAAGATCTCTCTCACCTCCTCCCCAGCCGACTCACCAGACAAACCCTCGGGAAACTCATCGGACAATGGAAGTGGCCACTCAGCCTCATTTGCCGCCATCCGACCTCTAACCGCCTCCCAAGTGCTGATAGCTGGATATACTATAAAGTAGAGCTCCGCCGCTAATCGGTGGAGCACACTATCAGAAGGGATGAAACCCTCTAACGGAGGTGGACCTAAATTACTCTCGGCGAACCTAGAGACGCCTACAAAGAACAACCTAAAAGACTGACTCAACGAATCCAGGATGAGCTAAAGAAAAATCACAAAGCACGAATTGAAGAGATGAGAGATCAAAGAAAACTCACCAGAAAAAACAAAGAAGAAATTCCAAACGCTCGCCCCAAATTTTTGCAAATGTAAAAATCCCCAAAGGCAAATCGGTATAAAAAACCTTATAACAAACCTTACGAATTCAAAAAACCGCCAAAAAGCTGACGAGATGACGCCTCGGATACCCTAACCACTCGCATGACAACACGTGTCACCAAGCCGCCTAAAACATCGCCTCTTCATTTAATGAACTCTGCACTTCCCGAAGAGCACCTAAAATTACTCAAAAACCCCCCACACCAATTAAATACCTCGCGTGTCGTCACTTTATAACAACGACACGGAGTAGGGGGCATCTGATACGTACCAAAAGCAAACCCTAATGACGATAATCACGGCACTGACGACAGGAATAAAAAATCCAGCCATACAAAATAAATAACCCCACGTGCTGAACATGTCAGTCCCTATAACCTTAGCATGAAAAGTCAAAGAACACAATTAACAGCCCCAAATCAATAGCCAAGCAGTTACAAATCAGGGTATAAAACCTATTAAATGCACATGAACAGCTAGGAGCCTGAAACCTCCTATATAAAGCAGCAAACTTCTCAAAACAAGGTACACACTCTTTTTCTCACTCCAGCACTCTTATCATTGATAGTGTTATTCAGATAACAAAAATCTGACTTAAGCATTGGAGGCTCCACCACCGGTCCACCGCCGGTGCCTTCATTCATTGTTTCTCTATTTTGCAGGTACAATCGTCCGCCAACGTAGGTCTCGTCCATCAAAATTAAGACGTGTTCGTGCCCACTGATTTTTGGCATTATCATTAGTTATCCATCATGACTCACCACTAATATCACTTTATTATCTACCATTTACAACTTGACACCTCAATTATTGTAAAATATTTCATGAAAATGTTTGTGCTTGTAGACTTATTATTTTCAAGACTGAAATGTACTGTACACCCTATAAGTTTGACCAATTTTGATTTTGTTTTCTAATGTTTTCAAATTTTAATACGCTCCCTCTTTGTTGGAGTCTGTCTATACTTTAACCCTCCCATCTAAAAAACTTTAGTCCCTTACCGTTAAATGCCAACTAAGACTGACATATGTGTTAGGTGGCCCAATAAAATGATGACACGTGTCAAGTGAATTAAATAATATTAATTTTTTTAAAAAATAAATTAAAATAATTTCTTTAAAATATAAAATTCATAAAATTAAAAAAATTAATTTAAATTTTATAAAAAAACAAAAAAAAAAAAATATATTTTATATTTTCTCATTAGCAAATCTTCCTCATTTTCTCATAAAATCAGGTGATTTTCCTTGGAAACAAACACACACACACACACACACACAAAAATGAGAATCTTGGTTTGGTTTGGCCTTTGCTTATTTGGGATTGAAAATTTGACCATTTTGATTGCTTAAAAGTAACCAAAAAAGGAAAGTAGAGGAGTGCTTGTTAATTTAAACTTCGTTTTACTTTCCTTTTTCGTTCCGTTTTCTCAGTAACCAAACGGAGAGAAATGCAAAATAAATTGAACCACATTCTGTTTTCGAGAAATTCTCCAGATCTATAAGCCTTAAGCTCTCCTTGACGACCTCGCTTGACTCGTTGCTTGAACAACAAGACACCGAGAACTGGTCCGTACAGAAGGTCTTGCACAAATCATTGGTGTTTTCTCCAGCTGAATTCGTCGGAGAAACCGTCTTCACTGGCGAATCCACGCAGAAACAATTTTGCCTGAGCTCCAAATCCGACGAAGTCAAGCCAATGATTCTCCTCTTCTTTGACACCGCCATGCTTGTGCTTGAACCCGAGCCTTCCACCACTGAAATTCGCTTACAATTTCTCACACAATCACCCATCTAAGCACTCGCTATTTTCTCTCTCTCTCAATTTCACTTTGTTTAATTTAATTTTAAAAAAAAGAAAAAGAAAAAAGGTCGTTTTGTTTGTGGGTTTGCTAAATTTGGTTTCTTTTAAGGGCACTCGATAACAAAATCCTTCTTTGAAAAAGAGGCGAAAGGGAAAGACTGTGCGTGAGTAAGGGTGGGAGATCCGAGAGGAGGGATGTTGATGTTGAGGGGAGGTGGCGATGTATTAGATGGACAGTTCAGATTTCATGCTAAAAGTGCGGGTGGGTTTGTTAATTGTTACTACCGTTTTATGATTGTTAATAGAAGGATCATAATGATTCAGAGTGAGCTTACCTCATGAGAGCAAGGAAAAGGGAGCGAGAGCGAGACGCCATTGCTCACCACTATGTTTGGTTTGGCCTTTGCTTATTTGGGATTGAAAATTTGAGAAAATCACTTGATTTTCTGAGAAAATGAGGAAGATGTGCTAATGATAAAATATAAAATATATATTTTTGTTTTTTGTGTTTTTATAAAATTTAATTAATTTTTTTAATTTTATGAATTTTTGTATTTAAAGAAATTATTTTAATTTTTTTTTAAAGATTAATATTATTTAATTCACTTGACACGTGTCATCATTTTATTGGGCCACTTAACACATATGTTAGTCTTAGTTGGCATTTAACAATAAGGGACTAAAGTTTTTTAGATGAGAGGGCTAAAGTACAGTCGGACCACAACAAAGAGGGAGCATATCAAAATTTGAAAACATTAGGGAATAAAATCAAAATTGGTCAAACTTAGAGGTTGTACAGTGCATTTCAGTCTATTTTCAAATATGTATGTTGTGGTTCACATTATAGTACTCCATTTTACATATTCATCCTAGATACTTTTACAAGTTATACTAAGGACATTTCACAATATTTTTTACAACTTGATATACTAGGAAGTTATGGTCGATAACCCTAAGGGGTTGGCCTAGTGGTTTCTAAAACCTCATGATCCTTAAGGTCCTGAGTTCAAAACCTCTAGCCAACATATTAGGGCCACCCCCAAGGGATTTCTCCCTGAAATTATGGTGCATATAATGGGAAATTATATACAATTAGAGATAGTTAGTTAGAATTTGGAAACCCTGAACACCATCGTTAATGAAAAAATAAATAAAATGTTATAATTACTATAACTTCTTATTTTTTGTTGAATAAAAAGGGTAGGTGAGGGGCGACTCCCCTCCCTGGGCGCTACCATGAGAGCCTCCTACCCGTGGGGAAGCAAGTCATGAAGGGCCTGCCGAGAAGGCAGAAAATCCAATAATTAGTATAACTTCATTTTCATATTGGTGCACCCACCAATAAGGCACTAACACCATATGTATGAATTATAACATGTTACCTTCCTAGTTGTGAAAAATAATGATAATTTGTGACACTTATCATACTTTTCAAAGTCTTGGATTGATTCCATAATGACATCTTACAAACAAAGAATGTTACCTTCATCTATATAGACCATGTTGGACTGGAAGGCACAATTATTTGGCATCCCGATATGTGATTTTCACACCAGGCAGGCAAGCACAAGTGCGAAATGAATCTTTTCCTATTATCCCGTCTATTTTTTTTTTTTTTGGTTTGTTTATAGTTTTATATGTTAAAGACTGAAAGTCTATGTATTATATTATGTGTATAATATAGTACATGAGAGAGCTTTTATATAGGCAGATGTGTGAGTACTGCACAAGTAATAAGAGTGCTATATAAGACAATGTATTGGGCCTAAGACCCATTGGGCTTATATTCTAACATCCCCCCTCAAACTCATGTTGGGTGAAGAGACACCAATTTGAGTTTGGAAATAAGATCACGGAAATGACCTGGAGGCATAGGTTTGGTGAATATGTCAGCTAACTGGTCTTGAGAAGACACTAAACGGAGCTGCAAAGTACCCTATAGTAAGTGATGACGAACAAAGTGATAGTCGATCTCAATATGCTTGGTACGCTCATGGAAGATGTCATTGTGGGCAATTAGGATGACACTTCGATTGTCACAATGGATTGGAACTGCAGTAGAACAATCAATGCCTTGGTCCTAGAGAAGCCAACGTAACCAAATGAGCTCAGCAGTGGTGCCAGCAAGTGCTCGATATTCTGCCTCAGTATTTACAATATTTGTGTGGGGTCCTATTTATAGGACAACTGTAAATAATAATAAACACATCTAAGTAATGTGGGATACAATGGAATTTATTCATTAACATTCTCCCTTGAACTCAAGGTGTAATTTTAATAAAATCTTGAGTTTGGTAACAAAATAAAACTCAAAACATGGCTTAACTTGGCTTGGCTCGTATCTTGGCGCAATGGCTCGAATCTCGGCTCAAAGGCTCGTTGGCATGAATTTTGCTTGATGAATTCGATCTTGGCTTGGCTTGGTCGGATCATAGCTCGATTGTTCGGATCGTGGCTCAGATCTTGAAATGGTCTTAGCTCGAGATCTCAGCTTAGTGGCTCGATGGCTTAGCTCGATCTCGGCTCATGAAGATAAATATAAAAAATATATCCACACATATTTTTTTTTTTTTTTTTTTTCTTTAATGTTCAATATTTTTTTTTTTTTGAAATTTTGAAATAAAATAAAAATGCAAGCAAAAATAAAATAAAATGACTTTTTTTTTTTTTTGGATTTTTTTTTTTAATTTACTAAAAATAAAAAATAAAAAATATCGGGTCACGGATCTGGTCAAGCGAACCGTGGGTCGAACCGCGGGTCAAAGATACAGGTAGGACTGACATGGCACGAGAGTGTGATATGGTGCGCGTGGATTGAATGGCCGGGATTTCAATTGGCGTGTGCGTACTTCAATTGTGCTGATTTTTGCGGCGGTTGGTAGATCGGCCTCCGATCTACCGATTTGTGGTATCCTTTTTGTTGATTGGTGCCTAGATTCTATAGATCTGGAACTTGGTAGTTCCGGCGGCGCGATGAATGATTCCGAGGATAGGTGCCGCGCGTGGAGTCATGTGCCTGCTTGGATCTGCTCGATTTTTGCTTGGTTTTGTAGATCAATGAATGATCTATCGTTTTCTAGTATTGGAAGCTTGAACGGATAACTAAAAGCTATAGATCTAAGATTTGGTGTTGCGGCAGTGCGTGCGGTCGGTGGAGGAGTGTTTTGGATGAGTTTTTTTGTTTTTCTTTTTGAAATGTAAATGAAAGGATGGATTTTGTTTTGGTGTGGAAGCTATGTGAGAAAATTGGCCATGGATCAATGAACGTGAGTTCTTGAATGGCTCTAATACCATGTGGAAAATCTAAATCTAATGATAATCTAATGAAATAAAAAGAGATTGAGAGAGAGAGGAGTGACGGCTAGGGTTTCATGTGGTTCGACTATATGAGCCTACGTCCACAAGATGAAGCCCAATGGGCTACATCTTTATTAATATTTTCTCTGTGTGTTTACAATATTTGTGTGAGGTCCTATTTATAGAACAATTGTAAATAATAATAAACACATCTAAGTAATGTGTGATACAATGAAATTTATTCCTTAACAGAGTAGAGGGAAGGGGAGGTGAGAGGTTTAATGAACCTTATTTGGAAGTTTTTCTTTAAGTGGGAAGGAGGAAGGATTTGAGGGGATGGGAATGGGTAATATATCTTTCCAAACCCCTCATTTTTAATTCTCCCAAATTGGGGTCATTTGGAGGGGGAGGGAAGGGGAGTGGATAGTTATTAAAGCTGGATTGGACACCAACCCGGTTTAGGAGCCAGATTATTGGGTCACTGGTTCAACTAGTGGGTTATCGGTTGAATCGCATGATTAAATAAAAATTAAAAAATATAATAAATATATAAATAAGTTTAAGGAATCATAAAATAAAAAAATAAATTGACATTTAAAATGTTGGAGACACTATAAAAATTTATAATTTAATAATATTGGTACATTACATTGATAATTTGTTATACTAAAATGAATAATAAATTTTTAAATTGTAACAGCCAAATAAACTATGAACTAAAAAACTTAAAGTAAATGAACATGAAAGTTGAAAACAATAAAAGAAGTAAACTTAATATGTTTCACACACAAGTAATATAGCTATAGGGATACGACAAGTATTGGGTTCACTTTTTTTAGTTCTTTAAGGTTTCTAATTCCTTGGAAATTATCAAATTGCCCAATTTTAAATAAAATAAAAGTAGAAAAGTAGACCTATAAATTTTTTATTTTAAGAATTACAAAACCAGGCTTGGTGGAAACAACTTGTTCGGGTTGCAGAAAACCCACTGGGTTTTAATGGATTTTTTTTCGGTTCAATAGCATAAGTGGTTTAATTAAAACCTGGATCAGCCTAGGTACCGATCCACTGGGTTAATGGTCTGACCGGTCGGTCCGGTCTAGATTTAATAACTATTCCACTTATTTAAAAAGATTTAAATTGTCAAGTTTATTCTTATTATGTCAATTTATACTTATTTCATTAAATTTAGTAAGTAATGACCATAATGGTCAATTTAATTGATCATGTCACTCCTAGTGATGGAACTTTGTGATGACGGGTAGGGGCCATTGCTATATGGCCTCCTTTTTTTCCAAAAAAATGCCAATCTGACCCATCACGTCAAAAAAAAAAAAAAAAAAAAAAATGCCTTAACAAAAAAAATGCTAAATCTCTAACATTAATTTTGCGGTATATTGTTGTGCCAAAATATTATTAGCAATAATTTTGTTGCGATCTGTGAGGTCATGGAGCATTTTTGCTATTTCTCTTTTAATTACCAGAACTGATTTAGTTAATAGACTATGGACATATAATAAGATAATTAATATAACTTTTATTTGATTTGTAAACCATGAGAAAAGCAACTACAAAATTAGACTTTATCAAGAGAAAAGATATAAATAATTCAAAAGTCAATACTGATGATCCATCAATGATGACCTTTAGTGTTGATATATTAATTTCTGAAAAATCCTGAATTTTTTTTCTTCGAAAAATCGAAATCAAGGAAATTAATATTAGTTCATTGGTATTTTGTTAATATTTATTAGATGCTAATTTCGATTTTATAAACTTTTTTTGGTTAATGATTTACCCCTCATCAAGTTCAAATCCTGGTTCCGTCCTTGGTCACTCTCCCTTCCTCCCTCTATAACATCCAAACAAAGGGGAGAGATATCCATTCCCTTCTCCCCTACATAATTTTCAAAACATTCAAACAAGGGGAAGGGGGTTTCCATTTCCCTTCCCTTCCCTTCCATCTCCTCCCATCTTCTCTCCTTCCCACCTTATGCTCTACTCTCCTCCCCTTCCAAACTTCCAAACACATTAGGGCGTTCTGAGGAAGTCAGAGGCATAGTAAAGATTGACCACTACGACAAGCAATAAAAACAAGAAAAAAAAAAGGAAAATAGAGAAAGTTAGGAATCACAATCACACCAAAATTGGGAAAGATTTCAAAGGGAGCACAAGTGAATCAGTGAAGAAAAATCCTCCCCAAATCTCTTTCTCTCTCTCTGAAATACAAAGACCAAAACTTTCTATCACCAGGGTATAATTTCTTAGATCTCTCATCTATTACATGTGCTTTTAATGTTATGTTTTGATAGGTTTTTTTCAGATCTTGAAATGGGGTTCAGGGGCATTGCAGATCTTTCCTATGGGTTTTGATTTCCATTTCAAATTGGAGGAGCTTTGATTAAAGAAGATGGAAAAAATAAGTGTTTTTTATACCCAAAAAAAAGACCCCATATGGAACGACACTCTTTTAATTATACTCTTTGTAATCTCTCTCTATTCTTGATAACTAAAATTCATTTTTTTTTTAATTTAATAGAACGAAACAAAATTTGATCTAGTCTTTTTTTTTTTTTTTGTTGAATGGTTAAATGGGCCAATAATATATATATTTTTTGTTATTTTGGTTATTATGTTGCTGTTGTTATTATTTGGGCTAATTTTTGTTGTTATTTTGGTTTTCTTTTGTAAAAAAAAACTAAGGTCACAATATTGCTTAGGTGAAAAAAAGTAAATGGTAGACAATAAACTGGTGTTATTGGTGGGTTCATGTGAAAACCAATAACAACTTGTCACTTAGATAATGTTTTGAAAATGTTATGATCATAGCATTACTATTTTTTTAGAGGCTTAGTGGGTTGGATTTATTGGGATTTCAACTCAAGGTGTTCAATATCTATATAAGATTTATTTATTTATTTATTAAGAATTCATTTGAACACCCTAACTTGCAAGTGGCATCGCCACTGGTTGCAGTCATCTCTTTATGCTCGGCAATTTGACTATGTGCACCCTCTTCTTAGTTCTTTGGTTTATGGGTGAATGCCGCATATTAAATTTAAATGTCACAACTAGAAAAAACAGAGACCTTTGGAGAGAGGTGCTGTTATGTTTTGTTTTTGTTATTTGTTATTTGTTATTTATTTATTTTAGGGCTGCACATTAGAATATGAAATAAGAACTCTCTATTAATTATTTGTTATTTGTGAGAGGAAGATATTTGGGTGTATTGAGGTTTTTGAGTTTTGAGTTTTGGGTGTTACTCGTTCTTATCATTTTTATTTTTGTTGGGAATTTAGAGGTAAACAATGGAAAAATAGAAAAACAAAGGAGGCTTAGAGGCATGATAAATCATTGTCCTTGTGATGATATTTCCCCCTACTTAATTGAGTTCACTAATGGGTTCCAAGCAAATCATCTCTCAAGATACAACTAAGCATGGATCCTATAAGTAGCAATCTTGGAGAATCCCATGAATCTATATTTATTGGTGTGAAAGACATGAAAGTTTTATATAAAACTTTCAACAACAACTAACTCATTAGAATGATGCATATGTATAGATTTAAGGATTAACTTGTGAAGAGACACAATGAAACAACACTTTGAAGGTGTTTCAACCTTTCAACGATCAGTTATTACCAATCTCTCACCATTAGGATCAAAGCTCAATTCATAAATTTGAATGAATTTTGCAGAAAGTCACACTGGTTCACACAGTCGCAATTCTTGATTGCAGTCTCGATTGATCGAGACTTTAGTTGCACTTACAGAGACATCATGATTGACACCTCGATCGATTGAACTTCAGTCGACCCTTCAGTCATACATGTTGACATAAACTATTGTGATCTATCACGATCGATTGTGATTTTGTAGAGTTCATTTTCAATTCATAAGTCAGTTCACTTTATACATATTATTACCTACACATGTATACACCTATATATACAACATATTTGGAGATCTTTTTCAAGCTATAATTTTTTCACAATCAATCTTGTGTGGGATGCTTTCGGAGGCCGTTTCCCAAGAATTAATTTTTGTTAATAATTTTTTAATAAAAGTTCAAGAGATCCATATTCTCATATCATCGAATTATCAAAAAAAAAAAAAAAAAATCCAAGAGATTTAATTAAATGATGTACATATGAAAAGACAGACATTTCAAAATTATCCATGCATGATGTGATAGAAACTATATCTAATCACATGATTAAATCTATTTAATAGAATATCAATAGAATGTTTGTTTTGTCATAAACCTAATATCCAAAGAGCAAATTATTTACAAAGATTTTTGTAATTCAACTGGCATTGAGTTTTATTTATGAGAAGAACCAAAGTTCAAATAAATAAAAAAATAAAAAATATAAAGAGTTTATTCACATTGAAATTTCTAATTGAAACTAATGTCATAGGCCAAAATAACATTTATAAAAAAAAAAAATTGTCAGGTCATTTTGAACTAATTGCGTTGGATGCAAGAATTTCCCAAACTTTCATGTGATTCTTAACAAAAAGTCGGGTGATTTAATTAATTTAAATACACATTATTCTTTGTATTCTTTACTTGCTGCGCATTCAACAACTCCTTTGAGTTGCTTTACTTAATCAAAGATTACATTCACATTCAATGGTGTAGCTAGAAAGTTGGCTTAGTGCAGTCATTCAGTGCAAGTGTGCAATGGCGAGCAAGGCTATAAGGGGAGAGTCGATCCGTCGATGCCGTTTGCTTATTGCGCTTAAGATTTAGGAACAATGGTCTCTCTCTCTCTCTCTCTCTAATTCAACTGGTAAAGTAAAGTAAAATTTAAGGTTTTTATTTTTTATTTTAATGACTAAAAAATGGGCTACTAGTAATTTGTGTATGTTAGGTTGATTTTTTTTTTCCCTACCACTGTTTATATTAGTTCTTAAGTTAATTTAAATGTTTTAAACCCACATAAATAATGGCCGGGCAATAGACCACATATGACATAATGACAAACCACCAACCCACTAATATCTCTTTGTTTTTAATATAAAAATCTCAACTCCACAATCAACACAAAAAGATAAGTAGTGGACTACAAACATAACATATTAACAGTTTAACATACAGTGATACAATCACACAATGACACAAAAGCATTAAAAATCAACCAATACAATTATACAAATAGTCAATGACTTTGACTCAATAGACAAACAACAATTTTTTTTAATTAATTAATTAATTTATTTATTTTTCATATTGACCCCATCTACGTATTTTAATTTTTTTTTAGTGGGGTCAACTTATATAAATCCCCAAAATTTTTATACAAACATACATAAAAAAGCTTTATTTTTTAATTTCAGTGGGGTCAATTGAGAGTTGTACCTAGCCTCGCCCTTGCTCACATGTCACACTGACTCATCTTCAAGAGAAATTAAAAGGGTTTAGGACCCATCCACACGTAAGAGGGAGAGGAGTCTGCTGTGGACGTAATGATTCCCATTTTCAAAATCTTTCCTTAACTTTTCATGTACATTTTTAGCATCAATTTAAACACTGATTTTACGTTTCACTCCAAACTTTTCTTTATGTGGATAGGCATCTCTCTCCGATCAGTCCATCATATATCCAACTACATCCATAGTTGGTGTTATCTGTGGGAAGGGTAATTCTACAATATCTATGTGGGTACGGTATCTCTAATAGATAAAATTTCACATTGATGGTACCAATGTCACACATGATAGTACCTACCTTACACTCGATGGTACCTACCATCACATTGCTTGGTATCCTAAATTTTTATTTGTTATTTAAATTTAATATATATAAAAAATCAGATAGTACCAACATCATATATGATGATACTTATATCACATTTGATAGTACCAATTGAGTGGATACCATACCAACAAAAAGAGTGTGGGTATTGTATAATGACTTCTGTGAGAAAAACATTTTTGCTTTATGGAAGAGCAAATGTTATATGGTTTATATAAACCCATGTTTAGACCTGAGTGTATGTTGTCAAACTAGAAATCTTAAAGAATGGTTGTCAATTTGTTTGAAGTGAACAAATTACTAAATTTGTTTTCAACTTATAGAGGGTCTAATGCCTTATTACAAACTTAAGAAACTACAATCTGACATCAATCTAAATGGGGTTAAGGGCTCGGTGATTTCCTTTGCCAAAAGGACTTAAGATATGCAAGTAAGAGAAAAGTAAAGTGTTGGAAAATAAAAGACATAAAATGAATAAATAGATTCTAAGTTACTAGAGTAATTTCTAAGTTGCCATTGCTGTGAGCAGGTTATAGTAACCATATTCTCATCAAAGGAAGCAAGATCAAACCTTAAAGAGTCTACATATCATCAAATTGAACCCTAAATTCTAAGCAAATAATGCATTCTCATCAATTGTCATTTTTAAGATCTCAACAGTCATCAAATTAATTCTAAGAGTAATTAAGCAAGAAATTATGCATCAAACTTTGATAAACATTCACTAAACTGAAATACATTGCACAATATTCACATGAACAAACTATGAAACATTCACTACAAGTATGTAAGCATAAAAGCTTTATAAACTAAGACAAGTTCTAAAAAAGTTCTCAAATGATCTCTTAATATCTTATATGATCTCTTAAATGGTCTCCATGTTCTTCTATATGTGCTATCGGGGGTATTTGTAGGAGTTTTTCTAAAAAGAAGAGCCTCTATTTATAGGCAAGAGTGGCTAGAAGTTATTTCGAGCCAATAACTACCCATTAATCCATGTAACATAGAAATGTGGTAAGTGGCTTTAGTGTTTCCACATAACACATGTTTTTTTACATGTCATTCTTTAATAAAACACACATAATGGATTGACAAATTAACACATCATGGTGGCCATATTATATATATAATATATATATAAATATATAAATACTTTATGGTGTAACATTGGGAATGCCATCGAGACTGATGGTTATAGCCATGTGTCAGAATTTTAGTGGGGGTACCTAATGTAGCGAAAGTAGAGTATCGCATATAAGTTTTGCCCAAAAAAAATTATTTTAGTGAGTTAATTGACCTAGGTAATTTTTAAATTTTTAAATTTCAAACCTATGTAATTTTTTTTTATTATTCCAATGGGGCCAATTGACACCACAAAATTACGCTTAGCCTCGCCCATGATGTTTAGACCCAACTTTTGAAGATAGAATTTTTTCAGGGGTCGTGGTTCTCACTGGAACATAATAATTGGTTCTTTAAATGAAATTAATCTTGGTTTGATTCATCGAGTTATGTGTTAAATCTGTATTTGTTCGGAGGTCGAGGCTATTGGATAATTCTATTGTTAAGTGAAGTTGCGATAGTGTATTTGCTAAACTAGGTTTATTGTTCTACACATTAAAATTTATTTTATTGACTAAAATGCACTGTACATCTTATAAGTTTGTCCAGTTTAGATCCACATTGAGGTTTAGGGCAAAGAAGGGAGTCGCCATCCGGTTTACTCCATATAAAAATTAAGGTTTACTGGTCTTGATCTGAGTTCGGAGTTAGGGTACGTGCTTGGGAAGGTGTTAGGCACCCAAGCCCGCCCAGCCAATGGTTGGCCTTCTTCATATTATTGGGCTATGTCTAAATAAATCTTTAATGAGGAAATCAAACCTAAACACCCAAAAGCAAATTAAACCTAGAGACTATACAACCAAAGCATGTGGAGAAAAATATAATATAAGATGAGAGAAAATAATTCTTATCTGGTTCCAAGCATGTTAATCCTCACATAATTGAGAATAAATTTCCAAAATATAGGATTAAAATTGTCATGTGAGGAAGTCAAATCATGTAAAATATGGTCAAGAAGAAGAATACTCATGCTAGAATTAATAAGCAAAACAATGCCAATTAGGTCACATATATCATCACAATTATGCCACGGCCACAAATCAAATTTGATATCTCAAGGTCATTGATATTTGACCGTATCACTATTAAAGCACCGCCTTTAGGAACAAAACCTCGTTGAAAAACATGCTGGCCGAGATTCATATTCCTAACACGCCAAACAACTAAACACGCAACAGGTATCATCAATTGTTTACCAAAGCAAGCATATATATGTTGGATATTGGCTTTAGAATCACTCAACCATGAACTACTTACCAAAAAATCAAGCATGAACTATGAACGGCAAGGTATTTATTTCTAAAGGAATTCGGCAATGGCTTTGATCATGGATTATAAAAAAAGATTAGTAAAAAGAAAAGCAGTAAAATAAAATAAAATCAAAGAAATAAAGAGAAGAGAAGAAAATGAAAAGAATACAAAATTAAGGAGGAGAATACGGGTCATTGAGAAGATCCATACCTTCTCCTTTAAGGTAGTATAGCACTCGGTCAAATCCCTTGTTGATCTTTGTGTTGAAGAATAAAAGAAAGCTTAGTTGAACTAGGGTTGATAATCTAAAACTTGTGAGAAGAAAGGTTAGCCTTCTAGTATGAAGAACTAGAGAATAACCTTCTTCTTTCTAAATGCCTAGGGCTTCGCGCTATCAAATTCTACTTCTACCTATGCTTTCTTGCCTAGAGCTTCACTATTCCTAAACTCTAGAAAACTCTTAGAGTTTTAATTTCTCTCTCTATATATTTTGGGTGCCCCCAGTGTGTTTTGAATGTGAGGTGAAGACCTCTTTATATAGTAGTATGAGGCTACTAGGGTTTCTTGGAGGAAAAGTAAATTTAGAGTTTCTTGGAGAAGAGGGTAATTAGGGTTGCAGGAGACAACCCTAATTATAGCTAAAACCTTTTAAAAATTAGGGTTTCCTACGGTAGTGGCATACGCCTGTGTTTAAATGGCGTACGTTTGTATTTAACTGGTGTACGCTTGTATTAAAGTGGAGTACGCTACTTGGGTCGGAATTTGACAATTTTGGCTTTTTGGTTCATTGGGCTCTATAAAATGGACTTGGCTCTCTGGGCTTTTAAAATAGACTTGATTTCTTAGGTTTTAGTCACTAAAAATTATATTTTACTCTTAGCACAAGATTTTGATTACATTGATAGATATTAGTATTTTCGTCATTGGGATCGGGGACTCAAGTTATAGAGGGGACAAATTGCGGTGTCTACAGCTACTTTGAGATTTGGGTGTGTTTGGATATTGATCTTTCCATCTAAAAAACTTTAGGACCTATCTGGTAAAAGCCAACTAAGCATGACACATGTGGTCCAATCAAATGATGCTATGTGTCAAGTGAATTAAATAATATTGAAAAAAATTATAATTAGTAAATTATTTTATTTAAAATATAAAAATGTCATAAAATTATATATTAATTTAAATAAAAAAATCAATTTTTATATTTTTTATTTTTTTTCTCTTACCTTTTTTTTTTTTTTTTTTTTTTTTTTTTTTTTTTTTTTTTTTTTTAGAATGATTTTTTTATTATAATTTTTAAATTTTCAGAATTTTTTTTTGGATATAATTAAACCATTTTATTATTTTATTTTATGTAATTTTTATATGGACAAAGTTCACCTTTAACCTAGTTTGGAGGAATTCTCTTTCAACCCACTATTTGTCAATTAAATAGACTATCCACGTGACCTTTTTAATGAGTCATGTGACTAAAAATACACGTAAATAGTCTATTTAATTGCCACGTAATGTGTTGGAGGAGGATTCCTCTAAACTAGGTTAGAGGTAAATTATTTCCTTTAAGTTTGGCCAGTTTTGATTTTGTTCCCAAATGTTTGAAAATTTTGATCCGCTCCCTTTTCGTTTGGTTCCGTTTTTATTTTGGCACTTCTATCTAAAAACTTTAATCCCTAAACTTTAAGTACCACCTAGGCCTGATACATGTGCCATGTGATCCAATTAAATCATGCCACGTGTCAACTGTTTTTTAAAATTTAAATTTAGATGAGAATCTCAGAATACATGGGTCTCCTTATGTTTTTCCAATATATTGTTCTTCTATCCTCTTGTTCTTGTTAGGTGTGAAGTTGAAGAAAATCTCTTAAAACAAATTTGTGGAAAGGTCTTAGCGGAGAAACGTGGATTGACTTCCATTCATTTGAGTTGAACGTGTAGGCGTAGGTGCGTAGCTCTTCCACGAAATTATTTTGAATAATCATAGAAAGCAGTGCTGTTGTTCTTAGAATACATAATATATAGAGCGACACAAGGACGGAAGTAACTAGCATCTCTTAAAGCCAAAATGGATATCAAGGCGTCCATTAGGGTAATCATAATCTCCTTGCTTCTGTTTTTGTTTCTCTCATCTTCAACAGTTGTAGCTGAACCAAATAACATCGACCTAAGAACAAGTAAGTCGTTTTCTACATGTGTGTAATGTATGTGTTTAAGCATGCGTGCATGCGAGTCTGAAAATACCATAATGCAAGCATATCTCCTAACACATGGTTTTGTGTTTATATATGCAATTTTTTGTTATTTTGCAGAGAAAAAGAGTAGCTGGAGAGCAATTACCGTCCAGAGGAAATATGGTGGTGACCGACAACCTTCTCCAGGTGGTAGGCCTAGTGTAGGAGATTAATGGCGGTTGTAGAGGAACTGCTGGTGGCAATACGTAATATCTTTATGTAACTCGGGAAAAAAAGAAAAGAAAAAGAAGGGGGGTAATATCTATATGTAATTCCCACTTAAGGTCACCCGCAAAAACTATTGTACCACGAGCATCGCATGCAACCTGGTCCATTGAAATAAATTAGTAACATGGTTAATAAAATATCATGGATACCTTGTTATTACCCATGGTTGATTTAGCAATTTGTTTTCTTCTTCTTCTTCTACTACATTTTTTTTTTGATGGTTTGAGGATAAGATCTTCCTTTCCTTATGCAACAAAAGTTCTATTTGCCTTGTTTGAATAAGAAAGTTCATTAAATAAATAAATGCAAAGGCGTATAAAAAGGATTTTACTACCTAAGGCAGCTCAATACAGTTTTGGGCCTGTCTTCCATTAAAATAAGACTTCTAATGAAAGTTGAATTTCGCAATTGCAAAATAAATAAATTATTAAATATAAACAAAGAATTGCTTGATTAGAAATAGTTTATTTATTTATTTTTTATTTTTTATGGTAATTCTGCATCTTATATATATATATATATATATATTTTGATAATCTTAATTTTTTTTTTTAGTAATACATGCCGTGTGTTTTTTTATGTGGATATGTCTTCCATTAAAATAACATCAATGTATTATACCAAATGAAATTTTATAATGATTTTTAAAAAATTCAACAAAATATATATTATGTAGAAACTGATTTTTCTGGTAGAAGTCCTAGAAGAACTGATGGTGGCAATAAGTAATATTTATATGTAACTCGGGAAAGAAAGAAACAAAAAAAAAAGAAAAGAAAAAGAAGGGGGGTAATTATTTATATGTAATTCCCACTTAAGGTCACCCCAAAAACTATAGTACCACGAGCATGGCATGCAACCTGGTCCATTGAAATAAATTAGCAATATGGTTAATAAAATATCATGGATACTTGGCCTTGTTTGGTACACCCTTTTTAAAAACAATTTTCTTGTTTGTAAACTAAAAAAATGAGGATTTCACTGAATTTTAGTTTGTATGGTATACCGGTTTCTAATATTAAGCTTAAAAACAGTTTTTTTTTTTTGGTGGATTTCATGCCCTTTCTTCGATCTGTTTTGACCTTTTTTTGAAACTGGATTCATTTTCATGATTTTATTACGTTGCCCTTAATTACTTTTCAACCAAATAATATAACACAACCAATATTTACAAAGAGGATATACAGATCAGAGAAAGGGAAAGAAAGACAGTGAGGGTGGGTTGAGGGGAAAAAAAAAGAAGAAGAAAGAAGAAAAAAAAAAAAAGAAAAATGGTGGAAGAGGTCAGTGAGGGTGGGTTGAGAGGAAAAAAGAAGAAGAAGAAAAAAAAAAGGGTGGAAGAGGTCAGTGAGGGTGAGGATTTAAGGGGAAAGAAAGAAAGAAAATAAATTGCAATATGGTGTATGTTTTACCAAGAGAGTTTATGTCTTTGGAAATGTTGGAACTAGAAGAAAATGAAGACAAAAGAGAAGCTCATGGGGCAATTCAAAAAGCTCAAGGGGCAACTCTAGTACTTTTAATCACAGAAAATGAAAGTTTTGAAGCAGGTAAAATGGTGTTTGAGAAACCATCAAAATAAATGACTCAACACCTTAAACCTCTTTATATTAAAGCTTATATGAATGGTAGATCTGTGAATAAGGTGTTAGTAGATAATGGAGCAGCAGTCAATATTCTACCATATAAAATGCTTAGTAAACTAGCTAAAACAGAGGAAGATTTAACTCCCTCAGATATGGCAGTGAATGGTTTCATAGGAGAACCAAACATAACAAAGGAAATAATCCTAATTCAAATAAAAGTTGAAAGTAAAGTTAACACAGCAACTTTCTTTGTAATAATTACAAAGTCAGCATATAATGCATTATTGGGAAGAGATTGGATACACTCTAACTGGGTAGTACCATCTTCTTTACACCAAGTCATAATGTTTTGGAAAGACAATAATAGTATAGAAATAGTAATGGCAGAAGATAAGGCTTTTACTGTTTGTAACAAAATAGATGCCATGTTATATAATAAAAATATGAGTATTGTTAAATTTGCAGGTTTGAACAACAGAACAATAGACTCGATTACTATTGAACATCTGCTAGATGAAGGAGAAACAAGCACCTCAAATGAAACACCAAAAACTCTTTTGGACAAAACAAAATGGTCCAAGATTGAAGAGTTGAATGATGATTAATACACCAAATGAAGAACATAAGAAGGCCATAGAAATGGCTATTAACAAGTTGATGAATTATGCAACAAAAAAGAAACTCATGCAAGATACTTTTTTGGCCGAGTGTGTAAATGATCATGAAAATGAGGACCAGACAAAAATTGGTCAAGAAACAAATGTTTTGAAACAAATCAAAACAGATTCAAAAAGTGAGAATCAAGATCCTTTGATAGAAGTGAATCTTGGTACACAAAAGTCAATATATATATGGCCTCCTTTTTTTTTTTCTAGAAAATTGCAAATGGCCTATAAAACCCCAAAAAATGCTAATCTGACCTATCACGTCCAAAAGAAAAAAAAAAGAAAAAAAAACTTTTATGCCTTAACAAAAAAAATGCTAAATCCCCAACATTACAAATTTCTAACATTAATTTTGCGGTATATTGTTGTGCAAAAATATTATTAGCAATAATTTTGTTGTGATTTGTGAGGTCATGGAGCATTTTTGCTATTTCTCTTTTAATTACCAGAACTGATTTAGTTAAAAGACTATGGACATATAATAAGATAATTAATATAACTTTTATTTGAATTGTAAACCATGAGAAAAGCAACTACAAATTTAGACTTTATCAAGAGAAAAAATATAAATAATTCAAAAGGAGGGAAAAAACTTTTTTGAAGCTAGAAAATGCCATGGGTCTTTGGTTTACAAGTTGCAACTCTATCTTAATATGTCTAAGCTACCCGAATTTCTTGCACAGTATATATTGCAAGTCTCTAAGATTTGGTCTTCTGCAATCAATTTTCGTCGTTAATGGGTAAGTAAAATATGGAATTGACACGGAAATTTTTTTTACTTTGACTGCTTCACGCGGAATGTTGTGTCCGTGGCTGAGTCAAGATATGTTTGGCCTAATCCTAGTAATACTAGGACCTTAGTGGAGGTCTTTATTTTCCTACACTCACGTCCAAAAATTTTACTAACTGTGGATGCTAAAATTTTCAGCACCGAATGGGCCGCGTATCGATCCACGGACGGGCTGGACACGGGCCAAATTTGTGTGTGTGGGATGTTGAGCCCAAGACTCTACTCCAAGTGTGGTAGACCACTCGGAGGCTAATGGTGCATTTCCCTCTTGCGTTCTTTAGTCCACCGGGCTGCAATACTCACGTAGGTGGCTGCGGTGGATCAACGAAGCTAATGCCGCAGATCAAAATAAACTTGATGATTTTGAATTTTACCTCTACCAGAGCATTCAGTAGTTACAACATAAGGAGAGCAATACATGGGAGAATATATCACACATTTACACATTCAGTGGTGGAAAATACATTAAATGTGACAAATACAACAAGTAATGGAAATCAAAGTCCTGTGCCGTGGATCAAGAGGCCGGACATAGTGCATTCAACCTTTTCTGTAGCTTTCAAGAAAAGAAGAGCAGATCAAAGAAACACAAAGATCATGGAACTTGAGGGATTTGGGAGTAGGAAGAGAACCATTTACTTTGCAAAACGTACATGAGCCAGTACTACGTGTTTGATTGAGTGTTTGTTGGGGATTTTCTGTTGTGGCAGACCAAAAGTGTTTTTAGTCTACCGTGGACCTACGGGAAGTGTCCCGTGGACTGCCGTTGGCTTTGTATTTTCTGGAGCTTTTGAAGTAAGCTCTAATGGAGAATTTTCAGTCTAAGGATTCTGACCAGTAAGAAGCCAACCCCTTTTCCTTCTTCTCAGCCCTATTTATAATGGTGTTCATATCTAATGGTTTTACTTGTTATCCTCGTCATCATGAGAATCTTTGTTTAACCAAGAGATAAGGGGCTGAGATTTGACAAGGTTTTATGTTTTGGGGCTGAGCTGATGGTTTTTATCCGCCGCAGACCTGATTTGATCTGCGGTGAACGGCGGGTTTCAGGCCATTAATGAGGGAGGAAGTGACGAGCATTTAATGCTCGGTAATGGCCTGAAATATTTAAGGTGATTTGACTCAAGCACGTTTTGCATTAATTAGATTTGAACTTACCGTTTTTGGCATTTCTCCCCAGCAGATCAATGCCATTTCTGTTACGGCAGATCAATCCAAATTGAAGTAAATTAGTTCCCCTACCTCCAAACCTTGCTTCCTAAGTCCCATGATGTGGAGGAGTTAGGACCACCGGAGTGCTGGGCTGTGGTGGTCGTTGTCCCCAAGTGGTGGTGGCCATGGCAGATTTCTCAAGTCTCTTTTAGGCTTGATTATCATTTTTTGGTCCCAGCTGGTGCTGCCGTGGACTGTTTTGTGCTGAGGTCCACCGTGACCAGTGGATAAAGAAAATACCCAGTTGGCTTCTCATCATTACCAGCTTCAGATGGTACTGATTTGGGCGGCCATGGTAGATTTCTTAGTCTTTTCAGCCTTGCCTCATCCTCTTCGTCACTTCCTTCGTCATTGGCCGCAGTTGGTGCCGCCGCAGATCGTTTTTCGGTGACTGAGTTTGCTGTGGACCGCTGGACAACTCGCCGTGGACCACTGGGTGGTGTGGAGGACCAGCTTTCTTCCACATTTTCTGGGATTTGGCTGACGCTGCGGTGGATCGTTTCTTCTGGTCATTTACCATGTCTGATGGTTAATGGAGAAGACCACTCTTAGTTGTAATGATCAACTCTTGGAGATATGATTTCTTCTTGGGAATATCTCCCCTCAGTGCCTCGAGCACCGCGCCAAGGGAGGAGGGAAAAATGGTATTGAAGCCCATTCTCCCTCTCATTTTCAAATTATTTCAGAACTCCCTTGCGTGGTAGACTGGAATTTGGTGAACAGGTGGGCTGGGCCTTGTTCTCTTCTTTTGGACTTTGGGCTCGGTGGATGGCTTTTGGGCCATTTTTCTCATGTTCGGTCTACCGTGGATCACCAGTGTTGTTGGGCTTTGGGCCTCTGGTGGATCACTGGGGTGTTGGATTTGGTCCGTGGTGGACTGAAAAAATAGGCCTCTACATTTAGCCCCCCGAGCCCGAATCGCACGTGATGTGTGGTTCGGGTGAGTAGTCCGTGGAATGCGTGTGCACTCATGCACGTTGTAGTATTTCTTTTCCCACTCTTTTTTCTTTTGTACGTGGGTTCCTCATTTCATGGGATTGTGGCAGATGGGGAATGTCAGTTACTAGAACTGATATTCTCTTTAAATTCCCCTCTCCCTAGCACCCTCATCATGGCCATCATTAAATCTACTTAGGATTTTGTGAATGACAGCCTCAACCACCAGCCACCTAAGCATTTATTGTTGTTTTGCTCTATAATACTTTGGGTTTTTTCAAGAGAAAAGAGGAAGAGGTTTTCAGGAAAAAAAGAAGAAAAGCAAGAGTTTCTCCTCCCCCGTATTCCTTCTTCTCCCCATACCCAGTATTGTGAAAGAGATTTGTTAGCCTCTTGTTACAGTCAATGGCTTCTTCTTCTTCAGCACCGGTGGGCCCTCCCCTTCAACCCAGTTCATGCGAGGGGTTGGAGGCTCCCCCGTTAGCACCAGCGGCGTCCACCGGGGCAATGGTGGACGCCCCAATGGTTCCTCCGCCCATTTCAGGCGAATCCGAGCCGGTGGCTCCCTCCTCCGTCTCCGACGAGGCCGGGGATCCACAAGAAGGGTTTGCTGCCCCCTTGCTTGACCTGTGGTACGCAAGCTCCCCATCGTTTCCTCCCAAATCCGTGGATTTTTCTCACCCCGTGGAGGATTGGGATTGGACGGTGTCAGGGGTGGAACCCACGGTGGACCAGGCTTGGGTCCCAGGTCTTGAGGAAATTTCTGAGCTTTTGATTCAAAAGGGAGACCTCCAGGCAACCCCCATCAATTTCGATTTCCTCTGTGCTGCTTCCAAGGATTGGTCTCACTGGGTGGACCGTGAAATCCTTGATTCTGATTTTTGGGATAATCTGGTGGACGCTGAGGTTCATTGGGCCATTCTGATCTCCAGGAGCTGCAACATGTTCAGGGATACTGAGGCCCTGCGCGAGCTGTTGAGAAGATGGTGCCCCTCAACGCACACCTTCTTCTTTTCTTGGGGGGAGCTCACACCCACTCTGGAGGATGTGGCTAATCACTGGATGCTCCCCATTCTTGGTGAGTATTCGTTTTCAAACATCAAGCTGTCTGCGGCAGAGGAGGAGATTGCAGCTGTTCTGAAGAAACAGTCATCCACCAGACTAAGTGGCTGGCCTTCAACTTTCATCAACTACAAGAAGGCTCCAATCCGCCGTGCTGCTTTCATCCTGTATTGGCTGTGTAAGTGCACCTTTGGCAATTTCCCTTGCTACTCAGTGAATACTGTTTTTATTCCGTTGGCTATTAGGATATCTGTGGGACATTGTTTCCCTCTTGCACCCTTATTCTTGGGTCACTTGTACTCGCAATTGAATCTGCTCCATGATTGCGAAATTGCGGGTGATTCTTGCTTTATTTTGTCTACTGTTTTCAATACTTCAGCCTTGCAAACGTTCTTTTGGGAACATTCCATTAGCTATATTTATGCTGCGAGAGATAGGTCTGCCGCTTGGGGCAGATTTTCTGATCTGCCACAGAAGTTCTTAGATCAGTTCCCAAGCTTCAGGGATAACTTACCCCTGGTCTATCGCTGGGCGGGCCTAAAACCCCGTGATCACGATCTGGTGGAAGCCCTAGATTATGAGGAGAATGTATTGTTCAGGCCATACGGGGATGACCACCCCGGTTTTACTTGCGCCTCTATTTTCAGAAAACTCTATGGGCCGACTCCTTTGATCCGTGACTTGAAAGCTGAAGATTATCGGAGTTTATCTTATTTGTCTACTGTGAACCCGGGCTTCCTCCCAATCTTGTCTGCCACGGGTGTTTCCTTCATTCCCTACTGTCCACAGCGGGTACAAAGGCAGTTTGGGCTTGATCAAGGAATACCCGTTGGTCCACAAGGAGACTACAAGTTGTGTTGCTGACTTAACAGCTTTTTTGAAGAGTAGTGCCTTTGCTCGTTGGGGGGGTGAGAATACCCGTGTATTAATCCCTGGTGGACACAGGTTTGGCTTCAACACCCCGTCCATGGGAGCTTATTGGCAACGGCTTACTCGGTCCATGGTGGACTACGTGATTGCTGGCAGGAGTGACAAAACTCCCATGTCAGTCCACCGCAAGCCCTTGGTCTCAAATCCTTATCTCACTCCGCCTTCCCAATCTGCCATATCCTATGCCAATAGCCAGAAACTTGGGTTTGCGGAGTGGGATAGTGCCAGAGGAGGTTGGGATTGCCTACACCATTCCATCTGCCAGATGGCTGGAGGGGTTCCGTCAATGTCGTGGAGGATTGACTTATAATGCCCTCAAAGCGTGGTAAGGTGAACAAGAGAGATGCCCCCACAGATCCAGTTTTTGAGAGGACACCGAAGAAGTCAGCTCCTACTGCTTCTTCTTCCAAGAAGGTTCCTTCGAAGAAAGCAAAATCTGCGAAGCAAGGTAAGACTCCACTGTTGATTCCATCTGCTGCAGGGGAGTCCACCACGGCTCTTGTGCAGGGATCCATCAAGTCTGTCGTGGCTCCCCCTAAAAGAAAGACAAGGGCTGGGAAGGAAAGTAAATCCACCCCTTCAGCGCCATCTACTGCAGAGGAGCTGAGGCTCCCTTGGAGAAACCATTGAGTCCCACCTTGGAAGAAACCATTGAGTCCTGCTAAGAAGACAAAAGTTGGAAAGGAGAGTAAGTCCACCACCTCGGTACCACTTGCTGCAAAGGAGTCCATGGCGGCTCCTGTGGGAGAATCAGTTGAGCCTACTGTTGCTCCCTCAAAGCCCAAGAGAGCAAGTCCTGCTAGGCAGGCGGTCAAGAAGAGTGCTGCTTCTGGTCCATCAAAGGGTCAAAAGAAGGCTAGTATTTCTTCATCCACGGACGAGGAGGGACCGTCTGCGGCGCCAATTCCCTCGCCTCCCAAGAAGAAGAAATTTACTGCTCCTTTGTTTCCCCTTGGTGCAGCTGGTCGCACGAGAAGCAAGAGTGGACCAAAGGTGAGTCTTTTGTTGCGTTTGTTGTTCTTGTGTCCTTTCTTTATGCTTCATTTCATCTTTCCCTTGTGTTTTTCTCATATTTTAGTCTGTGGCAGGTGGTACATGGTTCTGGTGGATCTGGTGGAGATACGGTTGTTGTAGAGGTTCTCTCCTCTTCTTTCCTTTGTATTTCCCCGAAGTTGTATTTATATTTTCTGACATTGTTACTTGTTCCTTCCCCAGGATTCAGATGTAGCTGAGGAGGATATTGATGCAGGTCCCCCGGAGGAGGATGCTCCAAGTGCTGCTGCCGTGGATCAGACAGAAGACTTAGGAAAGAGTGCAGCAGATAGCCCCGAAATTGGCATTGAGTCCATGGGAGAGGACCATTCTTCTTCAAGTGGCTCCCTGTTTGGTAGTGCCCCAGACTTTATGCCTGAAGAGCAGATTGTGTCTGCGGAGTCCATCGCAGATGATGAAGATATGCCTGAAGCTGACGATTCAAGTGTGGGGGCGGCTGGTTCCATGGATGAAGACTTAGCCATTGTTCCCCACGCTGGCCATGACGATGATAGTGCCGTGGACGCCGATGTTGACCCCATCTCTTTTTCACTGCCGCAGCCAGTTCTAACTAGTGCAGGTATGCCTTAACTTGTGCCTTTTTTTTTTGAATTGTGCCAAGTAAGCGGTGTATTCATGTATGTTGCATGTGTTATGCGTTGGTCTGCCGCAGGTCCTGACACTTCTATAGCCCACGTGATGGAGGGGATTTCCCTCTTTGGTGTTACCCCCAGCCTTAGAGCTATTCCAGCTGGCGGCTTTGTCATACCAGCCGGTCACTTCACCAGCGAAGATTCCCCTGTTGTCGAAGGCGCTCTTATGCCTGAGGAGATCCATGCGCAAGGCCTTGTGGAAAGTGGGTCCGTGGTGGACCTAGGTCATGATGCTCCACTTAAGGGTGCTGGTGCCTCTGCGGTGGATGCACTTGCTGGCAGTGACCACTTGGAAGACATAGGTAAGTTTGGATTCCAACTTCCTTTCTCTTCTTTTAGTAGCTGGAGTGTTGTTTGTGGAAGAAATTCCACTTCATATGGGAATTTCTTTCTGTAGACTTGATTGTCATTTTCTTTGAAAAGTTATATCTTTCATAGACTTGGTTGTCGTCTTATGAAAACTTTTCGTGCCATGGACTTGGTTGTTGTCTCGTAAGATGTTTTGATTCCATAGACTTGAGCGTTGTCTTATGAAATGTTTGATTCCATAGACTTGGGTGTTGTCTTATGAAATATTTTGATTCCATAGACTTGAGTGTTGTCTTATGAAATATTTTGATTCCATAGACTTGGGTGTTGTCTTATGAAATATTTTGATTCCATAGACTTGAGTGTTGTCTTATGAAATATAGACTTGGGTGTCGTCTTGATGGGAAAATTCTTGTTTCCATGGACTTGGTTGTCATCCTATGAAAGATTCTGTTCCATAGACTTGGTTGTCGTCTTATGGAAAACTTTTCGTTCCACGGACTTGGTTGTTGTCCTATGGAGAGTTTTGTTTTTGTTGCCATAGACTTGATTGTTGTCTTATGGATGTGTATATGTATATATTCTTTGCCATAGACTTGATTGTCGTCCTATGGAGGTGTCCTTTCCCATGGACTTGGTTGTTGCCCTATGGAGGATTTCTGGTCTCATGGACTTGGATGTCGTCCTATGAAAGATTTTCTGTTCCGTGGACTTGGTTGTTGTCCTATGGAAAATTTTGGATTTGATTAAGTCATGGGAGTCGTCCCACAAACTTAACCTCATCATGAATTTGCTTGTTGCAATTTCATTGCTCATTTGCTTGGTTTTGCTTCTTCCTTTTTTTTGCAAGGCGTGGATGATGCCGTGCATGTGTCGGAAGAGATTGATGAAGTAGGGATCACTGGTGAAGTCACTGTTGTTAGTCCACCACGAAGGCCCACTATTGAAGTTGGTTCTAGCATTGATGTGAGCAGTTTATCTAGTGAAGTTGCTGCCTTTTTGAGAGAGTTCGATGCGAGGGCACCCAATCCTCACCCTGAGCAGTTCTTCTGGTCTTTCAACGGGCCCTTGGTGCCTTTTGGTGATTTTTGGGTTCCCAATGATTGTTCGCCTTATCTGTCACGGCTGTCTGCGGGACATAGCGATTTTACCAAAGGCTTCAAGCTCAGCATTGGGCTCGGTGGACCCATGATGTCCCTGCTTGGGAGCGTGTTGGCTGCCATGGACGAGTCTAGCCTTGAGGATGTGACCAAGACCCAAATCCTTGCATGGAGGAGTGTGATCCAAGACCTTATGGACGTTGGCTTTGATTTGGGATTCATGATGGAGCGTCTGCGGCAGATGGCCCAATGTGTATTTGGCAAAGAGGCTCGCAGATGAGATAAAAGCACTCCAGCGCCAGATTGCCCTTCTGCAGGATTCCTTGGCTAGATTGACTGCCTATCAGGATGCCATGACGTCCACGGGAGGGGTGGTTCCCAGGTCTGAACGTGGATGGATCGTTCCTTGACAGCCTCCTTGACTGACTCTTGTAGCTCTTATGCTCACTTCTTTTGTAATGACTATGTTTTAGCCTTATTCTCACACACTTGTATGTATGTTTTGTGGTGGCCCGGTTTTGGCCCTTTCTTTTGGACAAATGACCAAGTTTTGGTCTCTTTCTTTTCTTTTGGACAAATGACCAGGTTTTGGTCTCTTTGAATGCTCATGTTCATATCTTATTTAATCATGACATATCTAATCTATTGCCTTTTGCAAGAAAAATCTTTAGCATGTGATAGTTCTTTGATTGCTTGGCAAAACATAGACATTGCATATCATGATTCGTTAATAATACAACATGATTTCAATTGTTCCAAAACAAAAGATTCCAAATACTTGGCTAATAAGAGTGGTAGTCTTACGAGTAGTAACGCTTCAGCCACTTTCCGTTAATGGGATCTGCTAGGGTCGTGCCATCTGCGGTGGATAGCTTGTAGTAGCCACTATCATACGCTTCACGGATTAAGTATGGCCCCTCCCAATTTGGTGCAAATTTGGACGGCGAGGGGAGACCTCTTCTCACATGGTCCACCGTTTTCAGCACCATTTGACCCTTAGCAAAAATTCTGGTCTGGAGCGTTTTCTCATAAGCATCAGCAAGCTTCTGGTGGTACCGTAGACTACGGGCTTGGGCCAGCTCTCTTGCTTCTTCCAGACCTTCCAAGTCTGCCACTCTTGCTTCAGCACAAATGTCAGCATCAGCTTCTAAGTCCATCCCATGCAAAATTCTTGGGCTAGGCACTAATAATTCTGTGGGTGAGATAGCATCAGTGCCGTAGACTAGGGAAAATGGGGTGAAGCCCGTTGCTGTTTTGGTTGATCCACGGTAGGCCCATAGTGTGTCTGCCAGATGAGAACTCCAGCCTTTTCCGTAGTCGAAAACCATTTTACTCAAAATACGCAATAACATGCGATTAGTTGCCTCCGCCTGTCCATTGCCTTGGGGGTAATAAGGCGTGGATCTGCGGTGCTTGATTCGATAATGCTCCAAAACTTCTCTAACATTTTTGTTAACAAAAGGAGTGCCATTATCACTAATGATTTTGTGAGGGATGCCAAACCTCGTGATGATATGCTCGCGGATGAAGTTTGCCACGGCTGCACCAGTTGCCTTGCGAAGGGGAATGGCCTCAACCCACTTTGAGAAGTACTCGGTGGCCACCAAGATCCAGATGTATCCACCAGAAGCTGGGTTGATCGGTCCAATGAGGTCTAGCCCCCAAGTATGAAAAGGCCATGGTGTTGCCATGTTCTGCAGACTAGTTGGATGGGTGTGAATGAGATTAGCTTGGAGTTGGCAAGTGTGACAAGATTTCACAAAGTCAGCCGTGTCTTTCTTCATGGTTGGCCAGTAATAGCCGAGGGTCAACAGCAGCTGATACAATCTTTTCTTGCCTTGATGTTCTCCACACTCTCCGGAATGAGCTTCTTTCATCACTGTTTGAGATTCTGCCAGACTGAGGCATCTCAAGGGGTCACCGTGGAACCCTTTTCGAAACAATATGCCTCCTTCCACAAAGTACCTTGTGGCCAATTTCTTGATTCTAACCGCTGCTTGGCTGGTCTGCGGTAGAGAATATTCTCAATAAGGTATTCAAGAAAAGGTGTGCGCCAATCACTAGAGACAAATGTTGCATAGATCTGGTCGGACTCATGTTGGTGCTGGCAAAATGAGCACTGTTCCTGTAGACTTGCTGCCTCTTTACTCATGCTGGGCCAGAAGTAACCCAGGCGCTGGAGTCTGCGGTAGAGGCTTATTCCATCCCGAAGTTCACAGCACTTCTCGTGGACCTCTGTTAGCTTCTTTGCTGCCTCTTGGAGGTTCACACATCTTGCCAAGACTCCTCCAGGCAGTCTGCGGTAGAGATCCCCAGCAATCAGCACATAGTCTTTGAGCACTTTCAGGTCTGCCACGCCTTCAGGTGCTACAAGCTTGGCTTTTATAGGCGTCCGCCAGTCTTCCGCATCAAGGTTTGGTTCCTTGAATTTCTCTCTCAGCAGATCAGTGATAGGCATGCTTCTCTTATCAATTGTGACATCTACCTTTGATCCCTCAAATGAAACTTGGGAACCCAAGGTTGCAAGGGCATCGGCGTACCGGATTTTCGCACCTCATGGCATGAGAAGATTTCAAAAGTGTCGAACTTTTCCTTCTAGTTTCTGAGCTAAGGCCCGGTACAATGCTAATGATGGTTCCTTGAGGGAGAACTCACCCTTGGTCTGGCAGATGATAAGATTGGAGTCTCCAATTACCCGCAGATGCTTTATCCCCATTTCGTGGGCAATGACCAACCCGGTGATATAAGCTTCATATTCTGAGGCGTTGTTGGAGCATGGAGAAGTCCAGTTTGAAAGACTTAGCTATAGTCTTCCCCATCTTCTCTTGTTAACACAACTCCAGCTCCACTTGAGCTAGATGTTGAAGAACCATCGAATTTCAGCGTCCATGTCGAGTCTGCCAGATCTGCCAGCAGAGCCTCTCCTATTTCCCCGGGCACTTCATGCGAGATTGATGAGCTATCTTCTCCTGGGAATTGTGCTAGGAGATCTGCTATGGCTTGGCTCTTGATCGCTGTAGGTGTTTCAGTGGTTATCTCGTATTGAGACAATTGCAAGAGCCACTGGGCCAGTCTGCCAGAAAGGACTGGTCTGTGCAGTAGACTCCTAATTGGATGGGATTTAGTTATCAGCTGGATTTTGTGGGCCAAGAAGTAATGCCGCAGACGCTGTGATGCATATATTAAGGCTAAACATGCCCGCTCAGCCCCCGAGTATCTTGTTTCAGCGTCTTTAAGTGCTCGGCTAACATAGTAAATTGGCCTTTCGGTTCCTTCTTCATCTTCTTGAGCCACCAAGCCCCCAATTGCTTCACTATTGGAAGCCAAGTATAGACGCAGTGGTCTGCCAGGGACTGGAGCACATACGGTGGGGAGCTTGGTCATGATCTGTTGGATCTTCTCAAAGGCTTGCTGGCACGCCGTGGACCAAATAAAAGGAACTCCTTTCTTCATCAGAGGTGTGAACACGGCTGTTACTGCTGCCAGACCAGGGATGAACCTCCTAATGTAGGACAATCTCCCTAGAAAGCTCTTCAATTCCTTATGAGAAGTTGGTGCCTTCATGGTTGCAATGGCGGATGCCTTGGCTGGATCAACATCAATTCCACGGTTGTGGACCAAGAAGCCCAGGAACTTTCCAGCAGACACCCCAAAGGCACATTTAAGGGGGTTCATCTTGAGTTTGTAGAGTCGGCATCTGTCAAACACCTTTCTTAAGATTCCAAGATGATCCTCCCTTTTCTTGGACTTCACCACTATGTCGTCCACGTAATCTTCAATTTCTTTGTGCATCATATCGTGGAACATGGCTGTCATAGTCCTTTGGTAGGTGGCACCGGCATTTTTAAGACCGAAGGGCATGACGGTGTAATAAAAATTGCCGATTGGTGTGCGAAAGGCAGTCTTTTCAGCATCTCTGGTGGACATGCGGATTTGGTTGTAGCCACTAAATCCGTCCATGAAGGAAAACATGGCATGACCGGCGGCTGAATCTATCAACAAGTCCATGTTTGGAAGAGGAAACTCATCTTTTGGACATGCCTTATTAAGATTCCGAAAATCTACACAGCACCTGATCTGCCCGTTCTTTTTCTTGACCGGCACAATGTTCGACAGCCACCGTGGATGCTGAATGGGTTTGATAAAACCAGCAGCAAGTAGCTTTTTCACTTCTTGTGTGATTTGTGCCTCTACTTCCGTATGGAAGGTTCTCATGGGCTGCACCACAGGTCTGGTACCGGGCTCCACATTCAAAGAATGAGCCACTAAGCCCCGGGTCTATCCCCGGCATCTCATGATAATCCCAAGCAAACACATCTTTATATTCATGCAGCAGATCAATCAAGCATTTTCTTTCTATGGCAGATAAAGACTTGCTAATTGATACAGGCTTGGTAATATCAGGATCATCACTTAAATTAATTACCTCAAGTTCTTCTTTTGAAGTCAGGTTTGGTTCAGCCGTGGTGGACTCTTTCATTCTCCTTGCCGTGGACTCTGTCTGGTCTACCGCATCCTCTTGTTCAGAATTCTTTACCGTGGACTATGAATGATCCACTGTAGATCCTTCAGGATTTGTTGTGGTAGACTCTGTTTGATCCTTCGCAGCTTTTTTAGTATTCGCTGCCATGGACCCTGTCTGATCCACCGCAACTACTTGAGGGCTCATTACCGTAGACCATGCATGGTCTGCCGTAACCTCTTCAGAGTTCATCGTTGTAGACTGTGGTTGATCCACCACGACTTTTCCAGAATTTTCAGTCTGCTGTATCAACTGGCATGAGGGCTGCAGACCACCCTCTTCAGGTGTGGGACCCTCTTGCTGTGGGCAATCAGGCCCCACGCACCTTCATAAGCGGTAGACTATGCGTCCATCAGGGAGTTGGACACGCACGCATTGTGGTGCACTCCCTTGTTCAACTTCACGCTCTTTCCTTTTCTTCTTTCGCTGAAGCAGCTCCCGTAGATCAATTTCAGGATCATCTCTGATGTCTTCCCATGCAGGAAGTGGTGTTCCACATGGCCTCACGATGGATGGCTCTTCCGTGGATGCTAAATCATCATAGAGGGCTGCCTCAACAAAATGAGCTTCAGTCTGGTCAAAGGGGCAGGAATTTGCAGCTATGCGGATTGGCTTGCCATTGAGTCTCCCTTTAACACATTGATGGTAGGTGGATGACACCAATTTATGCTTGTGCAGCCAAGGTCTGCCAAGGAGCACATGATAGGGAGTTCTCCGCATTCACCACGTGGAATCGTGTGAGTGCCACAATCGGCCCCACTTTCAAGACAAGTTGTACATGCCCCATTGTGTGTTCAGTCATACCTCCAAATCCGGTCACCTCCATGGGAGAGCCTTGGATCTTCTGGTGTGGCAGATCGACAGCTTGGAGTGTGCTTAATGGTATGAGGTTCAAGCAAGAACCAGTGTCCACCAGAGCACGTCTGACTTGAACATTTTTTATTACCGCAGACAGATAGAGCGGGCGTCTATGGTCCGGGTATTGAACCTCCATATCCTTCATCCGTGAAGGTTATGGCATTAGTGGTTTCCAAAAAGGCACGGCTGGCATGAGCTTCTGCCGTAAAACAAGTGGCTCCTGATTCTGCCGCTATTGTGATGAGTGCTTCTGTTGCTGCATTTCTTGCCTCAGGTCCAAATCCCAGCTGGTTGAATAAAGACTTGAACTTTGGACTCCTTTGTAGGGTCCTGACAGCTGCTGGTACCAGGGAAGAACTTGCTGCGGCAGACTCTTCTGCTTCCACATCACTCACGTTGCCGTGGATCACTACTGATACTACAGCCTTGCCCTTATCCTTGTTGTAATTAGGAAAAGGGGTCTGATGGACTTTCTGTTGTGCTTCTGAGAGCAGTAAGGTACCATTTTGGATCTTGCGGTTGACCTCCCATCTGAGGGTTCGGCAGTCCACCGTAGAGTGATTTACGTATCTATGGTAACGGCAATACTTGGGATCCTTTTGCTCTTCTGGAGTGGGTTGCTTGCTGATCTTTGGGAGCTTGATCACTTGATCTTGAACCCACTTATCAAAAATGGCCATCATTTCTTCGGCTGTGAAAGGTAGTGGAGGTGGCTCCTCATAGACTTTGTCTGTTGTATTCTTTCGTTTGGTACCGCTGGGTGCGGTTGCGGTGGACACAGTGAGAGTCTGCGGTAGACTCTTCTTGTCCCTGCTCTTTTCAACTTGAGGCTTGACTGAAATGGCCAGTCTTTCTAGCCTTTTGAAGTAGAGGGGCGAACCGTGTGATGTCTAGGTTCTCCAAATGGGCACGAAATTCGGGTAGCATATTGTCAATGCATACCTCTACTAGTTCTCCCTCTTGGTACTTCACATGACAATCTAAGGACACGTCTCGGAAGCGGTGGATGTACTTCACCAGGTCTTCCCCAATCTGCTGCTTGGTGCTGTGTAAGTTGACAAGAGTAATTTTTTCTTCAACATGGAAATACTTGCTGCAGAAGCTTTCTACCATGTCTTCCCATGTTCTGATGGACCCAGCAGGCAACACTGTGTACCAAGTGTATGCTCTGTCCACCAGAGACTTCGAGAACTCCCGCAGACAAAGGTCACCATTTGCAGCAAAGGGTCCCATGGAATCCAGAAATTTGCTGATGTGTTCCATGGCACTCCCTTTCCTTCCGTCAAATAATGCAAAGACGGGTGTGTCATATTTCTCCGGGTATGGCTCTTTCAAGAGCTCGATGGGGTAAGGGGGTCTCCTCACAAAGTGTCTAGGCTCCTTCGGGGCCCTTTCTCTTTCTTGCTTGAGTAAGTCAGCCACATCGGACATGGTGACAAATGGTGTGTCATTTTTGTTGTGAGACTCCCTCTCTTCGTGGTTGCGGTTGTCGTTCTTGTTCTGGTGGTCCTCTTTGTTGGTGTTGGCTTCTCTCAACTGTTTTAGGGATTCAGCAAGTTCAGCTTGGTTCTGCTGCATTGCCTTGATCATTTCAAACATCAATGCCATTTGTTGTGGTCCACCAACAGGGATTTCTCCACCACCAAGGACTTGTTCGCCACCATGAGTTTGTCCCCCACCGAAGGGGTTCTCTCCCCCATGCGTCTGTCCACCACCCTGAGCGTGTGTTTCTCCCATGGCATGGCTGTGGCCTTGAGATTCTGCTTCAGCATGGGAGTTAGCTACTGAGTTCTGTCTGGTAGACCTTTTAGGTGGCATGGTTGTAGCCCCCAGGTGCTGTGGATCAGCTTCGGAAATGATGGAACGAGGGAAGATTTGCAACTCAACTCCCCAGTGGAGTCGCCAAAATGTGGATGCTAAAATTTTCAGCACCGAATGGGCCGCGTATCGATCCACGGACGGGCTGGACACGGGCCAAATTTGTGTGTGTGGGGGATGTTGAGCCCAAGACTCTACTCCAAGTGTGGTAGACCACTCAGAGGCTAATGGTGCATTTCCCTCTTGCGTTCTTTAGTCCACCGGGCTGCAATACTCACGTAGGTGGCTGCGGTGGATCAACGAAGCTAATGCCGCAGATCAAAATAAACTTGATAATTTTGAACTTTACCTCTACCAGAGCATTCAGTAGTTACAACACAAGGAAGAGCAATACATGGGAGAATACATTACACATTTACACATCCAGTGGTGGAAAATACAGCAAATGTGACAAATATAACAAGTAATGGAAATCAAAGTCCTGTGCCGTGGATCAGAGGCTGGACATAGTGCATCTCTGACCTTTTCTGTAGCTTGCAAGAAAAGAAGTGCAGATCAAAGAAACACAAAAGATCATGGAACTTGAGGGATTTGGGAGTAGGAAGAGAACCATTTACTTTGCAAAACGTACATGAGCCAGTACTGTGTGTTTGGTTGAGTGTTTGTTGGGAATTTTCTGTTGTGGCAGACCAAAAGTGTTTTTAGTCTACCGTGGACCTACGGGAAGTGTCCCGTGGACTGCTGTTGGCTTTGTATTTTCTGGAGCTTTTGAAGTAAGCTCTAATGGAGAATTTTCAGTCTAAGGATTCTGACCAGTAAGAAGCCAACCCCTTTTCCTTCTTCTCACCCCTATTTATAATGGTGTGCATATCTAATGGTTTTACTTGTTATCCTCGTCATTCATGAGAATCTTTGTTTAACCAAGAGATAAGGGGCTGAGATTTGACAAGGTTTTATGTTTTGGGGCTGAGCTGATGGTTTTCATCCGCCGCAGATCTGATTTGATCTGCGGTGAACGGCGAGTTTCAGGCCATTAATGAGGGAGGAAGTGACGAGCATTTAATGCTCGGTAATGGCCTGAAATATTTAAGGTGATTTGACTCAAGCACGTTTTGCATTAATTAGATTTGAACTTACCGTTTTTGGCATTTCTCCCCAGCAGATCAATGCCATTTTCTGTTACGGCAGATCAATCAAAATTGAAGTAAATTGGTTCCCCTACCTCCAAACCTTGCTTCCTAAGTTCCCATGATGTGGAGGAGTTAGGACCACCGGAGTGCTGGGCTGTGGTGGTCGTTGTCCCCGAGTGGTGGTGGCCATGGCAGATTTCTCAAGTCTCTTTTAGGCTTGATTATCATTTTTGGTCCCAGCTGGTGCTGCCGTGGACTGGTTTGTGCTGAGGTCCACCGTGACCAGTGGATAAAGAAAATACCCAGTTGGCTTCTCATCATTACCAGCTTCAGATGGTACTGATTTGGGCGGCCATGGGTAGATTTCTTAGTCTTTTCAGCCTTGCCTCATCCTCTTCGTCACTTCCTTCGTCATTGGCCGCAGCTGGTGCCGCCGCAGATCGTTTTTTGGTGACTGAGTTTGCTGTGGACCGCTGGACAACTCGCCGTGGACCACTGGGTGGTGTGGAGGACCAGCTCTCTTCCACATTTTCTGGGCTTTGGCTGACGCTGCGGTGGATCGTTTTCTTCTGGTCATTTACCATGTCTGATGGTTAATGGAGAAGACCACTCTTAGTTGTAATGATCAAGCTTTGGAAGATGTGATTCCTTCCTTGGGAATGTCTCCCTTCAGTGCCTCGAGCACCGCGCCAAGAGGAGGAGGGAAAAATGGTATTGAATGCCATTTCTCCCTCTCATTTTCAAATTATTTCAGAACTCCCTTGCGTGGTAGACTGGAATTTGGTGAACAGGTGGGCTGGGCCTTGTTCTCTTCTTTTGGACTTTGGGCTCGGTGGATGGCTTTTGGGCCATTTTTCTCATGTTCGGTCTACCGTGGATCACCAGTGTTGTTGGGCTTTGGGCCTCTGGTGGATCACTGGGGTGTTGGATTTGGTCCGTGGTGGACTGAAAAAATAGGCCTCTACACTCTGGTGGATCACATGTTAGTCAAAGAGTGCTCTCTCACCTAACAAACCACAAAGAATTATAATTCTTCAAACATTACGTGCAAAGACGAGTGCTTAAACTTGATGTGAAGAATTACAAACTTTTGTGGTGTGTTAGGGGAGAGAGAACTTTTTGAGTATACAAGGGGGTATAAATTTTGAGAGAAGGATTTTGTGCCATATTTCTAATCTCTCTACTTTTTTAGTGAAATTTTTCACTAGACATTGATGTGTGAGTTTAAGGTCGAAACACGTAAATATTGAGTAATTAATTAGTATTCTTGAAGTACAATAATGTGGTACTTTTGATCTTCATTCATAAATGGTGAATCCTACTAATTAAATTTATGGTGAAATTCACTATTCATGTGAAAGAAATGAGTATCAAGTTGCTTTACTACGGAAGTATTGAATAATTTTCCATGAATCTTTGTCTTCCTTGTCTGGTTGTATCTTTTATTTTTCTATTTTTATTTTGCATAACCCATTATTATTAGTTACACTTGTAAGGGGTGTGAAGTTCGGATGATAGAGAATCATTATTTCAACTTCGACAATAACTATGTCAAGATCTCGACTGTAGGAATAAGGCCTAAAAATGGTGACGAAAAAACATCTTACGTTCGACTGAGGTCAATCCAATGAGGATTGGCCGTCAATCTTCCGATGGTTTTGTTAGCGAGACGTTTATGACTTGTAAGAAGAACATATTTGTGAAGAGTATTTGCTTAAAAAAAAAAAAAAACTAGAGAGTACCTTCATTTACGTCCAAGGACGGAACTAGTAATTAATTGGTTGGCAACCCAAAATTTTATTTTATTTTAAATTTTACCTTTATATAGATATATTTTTTAATTTAGCCCATCCTAAATTAAGTCACTAGTCAACCCTTTAAGCCTTCTTAATCCAAATTGACCACCCTTTTTTTGCTAAGTGAGAATATCATTAAGAAGAAAGACAGAGCATGTCCCTAGACCATGCCTCTTTAGCAGAGGGAGGAATAGAGGCCAAATTACAACTAAAGGGGAGGTGTAGTGAGCGTGCAACCTTGGCTAACTCATGGGCCAACTAGTTTGCATCTCTCCTTACCCAAAAGAAAGAACAAAGATGAAAATGCAGAGATAATTCTAAAGAGTAGGAAGTTTGAGCATGAATAGACCAGGGGCAAATAACAATAAAAAGTAGTCCAAGTAACAACAATAGCACAAACAAAAAAATTTTAATAATAATAATAATATCAACAATGATGCCATTTTACCTTATTTTTGTATTTTTTTTTCTCCTTTCATCAGATCTCTTTAAAATATTCTCACTCTCTCAGTTAGAGACAGAGTCGATACAATATAATGAAATATATGTATTGAATAAAGTGAACCCCAAAAATATATGTATTAAATTGGGTTCACTTTTTTTAGTCCTTTAAGGTTTCTAATTCCTTGGAAATTATCAAATTGCCCAATTTTAAATAAAATAAATGTAGAAAAGTGGACCTATAAAATAATTTTTTTTAAGAATTAGAAAACCCGGCCCGGTGGAAACAAATTGTTCGGGTTGCACAAAACCCACTGGGTTTTAATGGTTTTTTTCGGTTCAATAGCATAAGTGGTCTAATTAAAACTTGGGTCGGCCTAAGTACAGATCCACTGGATTAATAGTCTAACCGGTTGGTTCAATCTAGGTTTAATAACTATTCCATTTATTTAAAAAGATTTAAATTGATAAGTTTACTCTTATTCTGTCAATTTATACTTATTTCATTAAATTTAGTAAATAATGACCATAATGGTCAATTTAATTGATCATGTCACTCCTAGTGATGGAACTTTGTGATGATGGGTAGGGGCCATCGCCCCAACATTTTGTTTAAAAAGTAATATATATATATATATATATATATATATATATATATGGCCTTTTTTTCCAAAAAATTGCAAATGGCCTATAAAACCCCCAAAAATGCTAATCTGACCCATCACGTCCAAAAGAAGAAAAAAAACTTTTATGCCTTAACAAAAAAATGCTAAATCCCCAACATGACAAATATCTTAACATTAATTTTGTGGTACATTGTTGTGCCAAAATATTATTAGCAATAATTTTGTTGCGATTTGTGAGGTCATGGAGCATTTTTGCTATTTATCTTTTAATTACCAGATCTGATTTAGTTAAAAGACTATGGACATATAATAAGATAATTAATATAACTTCTATTTGAATTGTAAACCATGAGAAAAGCAACTACAAATTTAGACTTTATCAAGAGAAAAAAATATAAATAATTCAAAAGGAGGGAAAAAACTTTTTTGAAGCTAGAAAATGCCATGGGTCTTTGTTTTACAAGTTGCAACTCTATCTTAATATGTCTAAGCTACCCCAATTTCTTGCACACTATATAGTGCAAGTCTGTAAGATTTGGTCTTCTGCAATCAATTTTCGTCGTTAATGGGTAAGTAAAATATGGAATTGACACCGAAAAAAATTTACTTTGACTACTTCACGCGGAATGTTGAGTCCGTGGCTGAGTCAAGATATGTTTAGCCTAATCCTAGTAATACTAGGACCTTAGTGGAGGTCTTTATTTTCCTACACTCACGTCCAAAAATTTTACTAACCAAATAAGGAGATTAGAAATATGGCACAAAATCATTCTCTCAAAATTCATACCCCCAAGTATGGTCAAAGAGTGCTCTCTCACCTAACAGACCACAAAGAATTATAATTCTTCAAACATTACGTGCAAAGACGAGTGCTTAAACTTGACGTGAAGATATATAAACTTTTGTGGTGTGTTAGGGGAGAGAGCACTCTTTGAGTATAGTAGGGGGTATGAATTTTGAGAGAAGGATTTTGTGCCATATTTCTAATCTCCCTTCTTTTTTAGTGAAATTTTTCACAAGACATTGATGTGTGAGTTTAAGGTCGAAACACGTAAATATTGAGTAATTAATCAGTATTCTTGAAGTTCAATAATGTGGTACTTCTGTCCTCACACATAAATAGTGAATCCTACTAATTAAATTTATGGTGAAACCCACTATTCATGTGCAAGGAATGAGTATCAAGTTACTTTACTGCGGAAGTATTGAATAATTTTCCATAAATCTTTGTCTTCCTTGTCTGGTTATATCTTTTATTTTTCTATTTGTATTTTGCATAACCCATTATTATTAGTTACACTTGTAAGGGGTGTGAAGTTCAGATGATAGAGAATCATTATTTCAATTTCGACAATAACTATGTCAAGATCTCAGCTGTAGGAATAAGGCCTAAAAATGGTGACGAACAAACATCTAACGTTCGACTGAGGTCAATCCAATGAGGATTGGCCTTCAATCTTCCGATGGTTTTGTCAGCGAGACGTTTATGACTTGTAAGAAGAATATATTTGTGAAGAGTATTTGCTTAAAAAAAAAAAAAAACTAGAGAGTACCTTCATTTACGTCCAAGGACGGAACTAGTAATTAATTGGTTGGCAACCCAAAATTTTATTTTATTTTAAATTTTACCTTTATATATATATATATTTTAATTTAGCCCATCCTAAATTAAGTCACTAGTCAACCCTTTAAGCCTTCTTAATCCAAATTGACCACCCTTAAATAAACTATTGAACACCCTTTGAGATCCCAATAGACTTAACTCATTAAGCCCTTTTTTTTTTAATTTTGTTTTTTTAATTAAATAAAAAATCAAATAAACAATAAAAATTAGTCCAAGTAAACAACAATAGCAAAAAATAAATAATAATAATAATAATATCAACAATGATGCCATTTTACCTTATTTTTGTATTATTTTTTCTCCTTTCATCAGATCCCTTTAAAATATTCTCACTCTCTCAGTTAGAGACAGAGTCCATACAATATAATGAAATATATGTATAAATGAATTAAAGTCGGCCTCAAAAATATATGTATTGAAATATATTCTGTTTGTTATAATTTGCAAAGTCGGCCTCAAAAAAGAAAAAAGAAAAGGAAAAGTCATTTAATTGAATAAAGAAAATAAAATTGTGACGTTAATGGTAGCTTGTCTTAGTTTACGTGCATCGTTTGTAATAAAGGATGGAAATCAATAAGCTAGTCCAAGACTGTGTCTTGTAAAAATGGCTATTGTGTGACTTTGATGGGGAATGTCCTGTAATAAAGTTCTTCAGTAATGAAAAGTTATAAATATTTGAGATTTAGAGATTTGAGCATACATTTCTACGTGAATTTCATTTCATTTTCATGTTTGTAAACTTGTGTCATGTATTGCAGGTTTCTCTGCAGTTTCAGTTTTTGTATTAGAATTGTCCTTGGCGTCTCTTGTTCTTAGGGTAGCCTGCATTGTGAATCTTATGATGATTACAACATAAAAATTGCACAAGAGATATACGATCCGAGAAGCAATATAATGCACGAAAAAGCTTACATATAGACACAATAACAATCCTAACAGCAAACCTCACAGAAAACCTCAAATCTCAGACACAAAACAACACCTTTCAAACCCATCGCATAAAATTAATATCAATACCGGAGCCATGATCTCAATATAAATAAGTTTAAGGAATCATAAAATAAACAAATAAATTGACATTTAAAATGTTGGAGACACTATAAAAAATTTATAATTTAATAATATTGGTACATTACATTGATAATTTGTTATACTAAAATGAATAACAAAGCTTTAAATTGTAACAGCCAAATAAACTATGAACTAAAAAACTTAAAGTAAATGACCATGAAAGTTAAAAACAATAAAAGAAGTAAACTCAATGTGGTTCATACACAAGTAATGTAGGTGTAGGGATACGACAAGTATTGGGTTCACTTTTTTTAGTCCTTTAAAGTTTCTAATTCCTTGGAAATTATCAAATTGCCCAATTTTAAATAAAATAAAAGTAGAAAAGTGGACCTATAAAATAATTTTTTTAAGAATTACAAAACCCAGCCTGGTGGAACAACCCGTTCGGGTCGCAAAAAACCCACTGGGTTTTAATGGATTTTTTTGGGTTCAATAATATAAGTGGTCTAATTAAAACTTGGATTGGCCTAAGTACTGATCCACTGGGTTAATGTTCTAACCAGTCGGTCCAGTCCAAATTTATTAACTATTCCACTTATTTAAAAATATTTTAATTGTCAAGTTTACTCTTATTATGTCAATTTATACTTATTTCAATAAATTTAGTAAATAATAACTATAATGGTCAATTTAATTGATCATGTCACTCCTAGTAATGGAACTTTGTGATGACGGGTAGGGGCCATCGCCCCAACATTTTGTTTAAAAAGTTAATATATATATATATATATATATATATATATATAGCCTCCTTTTTTTTCCAAAAATTTGCAAATGGCCTATAAAACCCCAAAAAATGCTAATTGACCCATCACGTCCAAAAGAAAAAAAAAAAACTTTATGCCTTAACAAAAAAATGCTAAATCCCCAACATTACAAATCTCTAACATTAATTTTGTGGTATATTGTTGTGCCAAAATATTATTAGCAATAATTTTGTTGCGATTTGTGAGGTCATGGAGCATTTTTGCTATTTCTCTTTTAATTAGCAGAACTGATTTAGTTAAAAGACTATGGACATATAATAAGATAATTAATATAACTTTTATTTGAATTGTAAACCATGAGAAAAGCAACTACAAATTTAGACTTTATCAAGAGAAAAAATATAAATAATTCAAAAGTCAGTACTGATGATCCATCAATGACGACCTCTAGTGTTGATATCTCAATATCCTAATTTTGATTTTATAAACTTTTTTTGGTTAATGATTTAGCCCTCATCAAGTTCAAAGCATGGTTCCATCCCTAGTCACTCACCTCTCCTCCCCCTATAACATCCAAACAAAGGGGAGATATATCTATTCTCTTCTTCCCTACTTAATTTTCAAAACATCCAAACAAGGGGAAAGACCATTTTACTTCCCTTCCCTCTCCTCTCCTTCCCGCCTTACCCTCTACTCTTATCCCCCTAGCTCCAAACTTCCAAACACATTAGGGCGTTCTGAGGAAGTTAGAGGCGTAGTAAAGATTGACCACTACGACAAGCAATAAAAACAAGAAAAAAAAAAGGAAAATAGAGAAAGTTAGGAATCACAATCACACCAAAATTGGGAAAGATTTCAAAGCGAGCACAAGTGAATCAGTGAAGAAAAATTCTCCCCAAATCTCTCTCTCTTTGAAATACAAAGACCAAACTTTCTATCATCAGGGTATCATTAATTTCTCAGATCTCTCATCTATTACATGTGCTTTTGAGTTTGATGTTTTGATACGTTTTTTCAGATCATGAAATGGGGTTTAGGGGCATTGCAAATCTTTCCTATAGGTTTTGTTTTTCATTTCAAATTGGAGGGGCTTTGATTAAAGAAGATGGAAAAAATAAGTGTTTTATACCAAAAAAAAACCTCACAATCTGGTATGTTAAGACCGCTTATGGAAAGACACTCTTTTAATTATACTCTCTCTATTCTCTCTCTATTCTTGATAACTAAATATTTCATATTTTAATTTAATAGAACGAAACAAAATTTGATGAAGGTTTTTTTTTTTTTTGAATGGCTAAATGGGCCAATAATATATATTTTTTTTGTTATTTGGTTTATTTTGCTGATGTTGTTATTATTTGGGCTAATTTTTGTTTGTTATTTTGGTTTTCTTTTGTAAAAAATGTAAGGTCACAACATTTTCACAATATTGCTTAGGTGAAAACTAGTAAATGGTAGACAATAAACTAGTGTTAGTGGTGGATCTATGTGAAAGCCAATAACAATGTCACCTAGATAATATTGTGAAAATGTTGTGACCATAGAATTACTATTTTTTTAGAGGCTTAGTAGGTTGGATTTATTGGGATTTCAAGTCTAGGTGTTCAATATCTATATAAGATTTATTTATTTATTAAGAAGTAATTTGAACACTGTAACTTGCAAGTGGCATCGCCACTGGTTGCAGTCATCTCTTGTTGTACTAGGTGCACCCTCTTTATGGTGTTGCGCCGCTAGCCTGGTTCTTTGGTTTATGGCGTGGTGAATGCCGCATATTAAATTTGAATGTCACAACTAGAATAACCAGAGACCTTTGGAGAGAGGTGCTGTTATGTTTTGTTTTTGATATTTGTTATTTGTTATTTACTTCCGTCCTTGTCTCGCTCTATATATTATGTATTCTAAGGACAAGAGCACTGCTTTCTATGATTTTTCAAAATAATTTCGTGGAAGTGAATACGCGTTTCTCCGCTAAGACCTTTCCACAAATTTGTTTTAAGAGATTTTCTTCAACTTCACACCTCACAAGAACAAGAGGATGGAAATGGAAGAACAATATCCTTATGACACGAAAAACATAAGGAGACCCATGTATATGCTATTTTAATTATAAACTATTTGTGAAATCGTCCCCACAAAATTAAATCTATTTAATAGAATGTTTGATTTGTTAGAAACCTAATATTTAAAGAGTAAATTATTCACCAAAAGCCTTGAAGTTCAACTGGCATCGATTCTCCTTTATGAGAAGAATGATGGTTTAAATCTCACCTCCACCAGTTATTGAATTATAAAAATAAAAATAAAAAGTTGATTATTCAAATTGAAATTTCTAACCGACACTCATTTCATCTCCAAAAATAAAATTTATTAAAAAATTCACCGTCATTTTGAACTACTTCGTTAGATGTAAGAAAACTCCTAAAGTTTCATTTGATTAAATAAGGACTTTTAAACCTCGTAACAAAAGTCCTTGTTTAAAAAATAGTTTAAAATCCAGTTTTTTTTTTTTTTTGCAAAATAGTATTAAAAATGATATTATTAAGCAAAAAAATTCCAAATACCTATAAGCAATCTCATATATTTTCATATATTTACTTTATGCAATTAGTTTGAAAATTTGCTACAAATAGTTAATAATTAAAATAGCATGTACATGGGTCTCCTTATGTTTTTCCTGTCATAAGGATATTGTTCTTCTATCCTCTTGTTCTTGTTAGGTGTGAAGTTGAAGAAAATCTCTTAAAACAAATTTGTGCAAATGTCTTAGCGGAGAAAAGCGTATTGACTTCCATTCATTTGAGTTGAACGTGTAGGCGTTGGTGCGTAGCTCTTCCACGAAATTATTTTGAATAATCATAGAAAGCAGTGCTGTTATTCTTAGATTAGAATACATAATATATATAGAGAGAGAGACAAGGACGGAAGTAACTAGCATCTCTTAAAGCCAAAATGGATATAAAGGCGTCCATTAGGGTAATCATAATCTCCTTGCTTCTGTTTTTGTTTCTCTCATCTTCAACAGTGGTTGCTGAACCAAGTAACATCGTCCTAAGAACTAGTTAGTTGTTTTCTACATATGCATGTATACTGTATGTGTTTTGGAATATGGTATGTGACTTGGTAAATATGTCGGCTAGCTGATCGTGAGAGGAAACAGAGATCAACTGGAGGGAACCCTGGAGAAGGTGATGCCGAACAAGATGACAATCTCAAACTCAAGGTGGAGGATGAGGTAGCAGCAGAGACACCAATAGCAGGAAGACGAAGACTGGAAATCTCAAATAGACGCCCAATTCTACGTCCGGTCCCAAGTTCCTGCCCTGTCCTAGGATCCTGCACAACACAACCATAGTAATCAAGGATAATGCGATAGCCAAGTTCAGCTAATTGACCCACAGATAGTCGATTATAAGAAAGTTGAGGCACATGAAAGACATCGGAAATGGAGAGTTTGGAAGTAGAAACAGTGCCTATACTACGAACAAGCATAGTGGAGCCATTAACGGTGTGAATATTAGGTGCATGACGGGCAGAGCTAGTGTGGGAGAAAAATGATGGATAAGGTGTCATGTGATTGCAGCAGGCAGAGTCAAGAAGCCATGAGGATAACTTACCAGGCAGGACAGAAAGAGTAGAGGAAGAGGATGCATTACCAGCCCGGATGAGAGCCTGAGTGATGATGTCTTCCAATTGATCTGTGGTGAGTGTGATGGTGGATTTAGAGTGTGTAGAAGCAACAGCAGCAGAGACCCCAGTTTGAGCCATTTAGAGACAAAATATGCAAAAACAGACAGCAAAAATGGAATCAGGACGAAAAACTGAGTAAGAAACACCTGGGTTGCAAAAAAGTCAACGCCCAAAAAGTCAACGGCAGCATCCTGAAAAGTCAACGATCAAAGTCAACTCTCGGTCAAAAAGTCAACGCCCAAAAAGTCAACGGCAGCACACTAAAAAGTCAACGGTCAATGGTCAAAAAGTCAACGATCAACCCTTGGTCAAAGTCAACGGTCAACAGGTCTAGAGCTGACGTGGCGATGACGTGGATCTAGGGCTGATCTGGATTTAGGGCTGACATGGCGTGCTTGGAGATTGACACGTGGCAGGAACTGCAGCCAAGCGCGTGGGGGCGAGTGAAAAGGCGTGACGACAGGCAGATTCTTTGATCGGTGCATGGCGGCGCGTCCGGCGTCTGATGGCAGCGATTTTTGCGCGGCTGAGATCGTCTTCGAGAGAGCTTTCCAATGGCGGTGGAGGTGTTTCGATCGGAAGCCTGGAGAGAAAGTTCCGACGAAGGCAGTGAGTCTTTGGCGATTGTTCAACCTTTGACGGTAGTGGGCACACCAGAATTTGGACTTCGGCGGCGGAGCCAAACCGGAGATGGTTGAGGCAGCGGAAGAGCACCAGAAAAGACGAAGACTGCACGAAACACTTGGAGATTAGAGCAATGGCTCTGATACCATATTAGAATAATGGATAATCCTCTGTATATTGAAATATGTAATACAATACAGTAGAGTGCCTTTATATAGGAGACATATGAGGATATACAAGGAAAGGGAGTGATGCACAAGTAATGTGCTGTACAAGAAAAGGGAATGATGCACAAGTAAACATATACACGGGCTAGAGCCCAAAGCCCAATGGACTACTAATTATAACATTAACAGTACTCTTCATTTGTTCATTTTATAATTCAGATTTTATCTCATAGATCTAACAGTGTGAAATGAACAAATAGAAAGATTTTCAAATGGAAAGTATCCTATTCCATGTGTTTAAGTATGTGTGCATTCGAGTCTGAAACTACCATAATGCAAGCATATCTCCTAACACATGGTTTTGTGTTTATATATGCAATTTCTTGTTATTTTGCAGAGAAAAAGAGTAGCTGGAGAGCAATTACCGTCCAGAGGAAACTTGGTGACCGACAACCTTCTCCAGGTTATCCACCTGACCATGGCGATTAATGGCGGTTGTAGAGGAACTGCTGGTGGCAATAAGTAATATTTATTTGTAACTCGGGAAAGAAAAAAAAAAGAAAAGAAAAAGAAGGGGGGTAATTATCTATATGTAATTCCCACTTAAGGTCACCCGCAAAAACTATTGTACCACGAGCATCGCATGCAACCTGGTCCATTGAAATAAATTAGTAACATGGTTAATAAAATATCATGGATACCTTGTTATTACCCAAGGTTGATTTGGCAATTTGTTTTCTTCTTCTTCTACTACTTTTTTTTTTTGATAGTTTGAGGATAAGATCTTCCTTTCTCTTATGCAACAAAAGTTCTATTTGCCTTGTTTGAATAAGAAAGTTAATTAAATAAATAAATGCAAAGGCGTATAAAAAGGATTTTACTACCTAAGGCAGCTCAATACAGTTTTGGGCCTGTCTTCCATTAAAATAAGACTTCTAATGAAAATTGAATTTCACAATTGCAAAATAAATAAATTATTAAATATAAACAAAGAATCGCTTGATTAGAAATAGTTTTTTTTTTTTTTTTTTTTTTTTTTTTTTTTTTTTTTTTATGTAATTCTGCATCTTAAAAATATCATATATATATATTGATAATCTTAATTTTTTTAGTAATACATGCCGTGTGTTTTTTATGTGATATGTCTTCCATTAAAATAACATCAATGTATTATACCAAGTGAAATTTTATAATGATTTTTAAAAAATTCACAAAATATATATTATGTAGAAACTGATTTTTCTGGTAGAAGTCCTAGAAGAACTGATGGTGGCAATAAGTAATATTTATATGTAACTCGGAAAAAAAAAAAAAGAAAAGAAAAAGAAGGGGGGTAATTATCTATATGTAATTCCCACTTAAGGTCACCCCAAAAACTATAGTACCACGAGCATGGCATACAACTTGGTCCATTGAAATAAATTAGCAATATGGTTAATAAAATATCATGGATACTTGGCCTTGTTTGGTACACCCTTTTTAAAAACAATTTTCTTGTTTATAAACTAAAAAAATGAGGATTTCACTGAATTTTAGTTTGTATAGTACACCGGTTTCTAATATTAAGCTTAAAAACAGATTGGTTTTTTTGTGGATCCCATGCCCTTTTTCAGAATAGCTTCGATCTGTTTTGACCTTTTTTTGAAATTGGATTTGTTTTCATGATTTTATTACATTGCCATTAATTACTTTTCAACCAAATAATATAACACAACCAATATTTACAAAGAGGATATACAGATAAGAGAAGGGGAAAGAAAGACAGTGAGGGTGGGTTGAGGGGAAAAAAAAAAGAAGAAGAAAGAAGAAAAAAAAGAAAAAGAAAAATGGTGGAAGAGGTCAGTGAGGGTGGGTTGAGAGGAAAAAGAAGAAGAAGAAGAAAAAGAAAAAGAAAAATGGTGGAAGAGGTCAGTGAGGGTGGGTTGAGAGGAAAAAGAAGAAGAAGAAGAAAAAAAAAAGGGTGGAAGAGGTCAGTGAGGGTGAGGATTGAAGGGGAAAGAATGAAAGAAAAAAAATAAAAATAAAATAAATTGCAATATGGTGTATGTTTTACCAAGAGAGTTTATGTCTTTGGAAATGTTGGAACTAGAAGAAAATGAAGACAAAAGAGAAGTTCATGGGGCAATTCAAAAAGCTCAAGGGGCAACTCTAGTACTTTTAATCACAGAAAATGAAAGTTTTGAAGTAGGTAAAATAGTGTTTGAGAAACTATCAAAACAAATGACTCAACACCTTAAACCTCTTTATATTAAAGCTCATATGAATGGTAGACATGTGAATAAGGTGTTAGTAGATAATGGAGCAGCAGTCAATATTCTACCATATAAAATGCTTAGTAAATTAGCCAAAACATAGGAAGATTTAACTCCCTCAGATATGGCAGTGACTGGTTTCACAAAAGAACCAAACATAACAAAGGAAATAATCCTAATTCAAATAAAAGTTGAAAGTAAAGGTAACACAACAGCTTTCTTTGTAGTAAATACAAAGTCAGCATATAATGCATTATTGGGAAGAGATTGGATACACTCTAACTGGGTAGTACCATCTTCTTTACACCAGGTCATAATGTTTTGGAAAGACAATAATAGTATAGAAATAGTAATGGCAGATGATAAGCCTTTTACTGTTTGTAACAATATAGATGCCATGTTATATATAGTAAAAATATGAGTATTATTAAATTTGCAGGTTTGAACAACGAAACAATAGACTCGATTACTGTTGAACATCTGCTAGATGAAGGAGAAACAAGCACCTCGAATAAAACACCAAAAACTCTTTTGGACAAAACAAAATGGTCTAAGATTGAGGAGTTGAATGATGATTAATACACCAAATGAAGAACATAAGAAGGCCATAGAAATGGCTATTAACAAGTTGATGAATTATGCAACAGAAAAGAAACTCATGCAAGATACTTTTCTGGCTGAGTGTGCAAATGATCATGAAAATGAGGACCAGACAAAAATTGGTCAAGAAACAAATGTTTTGAAACAAATCAAAACAGATTCAAAAGTGAGAATCAAGATCCTTTGATAGAAGTGAATCTTGGTACAAGTCAAATATATATATATATATATATATATGGCCTCCTTTTTTTTTCCAGAAAATTGCAAATGGCCTATAAAACCCCAAAAAAAAATGCTAATCTACCTATCACGTCCAAAAGTAAAAAAAACTTTTATGCCTTAACAAAAAAAATGCTAATTAAATCCCCAACATTACCAATCTCTAACATTAATTTTGCGGTATATTGTTGTGCCAAAATATTATTAGCAATAATTTTGTTATGATTTGTGAGGTTATGGAGCATTTTTGCTATTTCTCTTTTAATTACCAGAACTGATTTAGTTAAAAGACTATGGACATATAATAAGATAATTAATATAACTTTTATTTGAATTCTAAACCATGAGAAAAGCAACTACAAATTTAGACTTTATCAAGAGAAAAAATATATATAATTCAAAAGGAGGGAAACAACTTTTTTGAAGCTAGAAAATGCCATGGGTCTTTGTTTTACAACTTGCAACTCTATCTTAATATGTCTAAGCTACCCCAATTTCTTGCACAGTATATATTGCAAGTCTGTAAGATTTGGTCTTCTGCAATCAATTTTCGTCGTTAATGGGTAAGTAAAATATGGAATTGACACGGAAAAAAATTTACTTTGATTGCTACACGCGGAATGTTGTGTCCGTGGCTGAGTGAAGATATGTTTGGCCTAATCCTAGTAATACTAGGACTTTAGTGGACGTCTTTATTTTCCTACACTCACGTCCAAAAATTTTACTAACTGATAATGCATGAATTTTTCATCGTCAGTTGCACAACCAAGTTAAGTAGTCAACACCTGCAAAAAGGAAGAAGAAAGAAAGGAATCGAAGAACCTGCCGGGGTGGGCCATGGAGGGGAGTCTCTGATGCCTAAGTTAGCAAAAGATTTCCCATATTGAGAGAGTTTTCTCATAAGATTGTGTACGTACCTGGTTCAGGTGGCTCCGTTGGCTTTATATAGGCCAAGAGTCATGTATTATACAATGAATGTCAGATATAAATGGCATAACGGTAGCATTAATAAGGGAATTGAGGAAGTTTATGGTGTGTAACGGTAGCATTAACAAGGGAATTGAGGGAGTTTATGGTCTGTAACGGTCGTTCATCTAAGGCATACTTTGGTACGTCGTATTTGGACGGCTTGGATTTTTCTATACTCATCAGAAGCCCCCCCATTCCGAGGTCGTTTATCCGTTTTAGGTTGGACGGCCTTCGGAATGTCAAGTACAATGAGTATTTTGGTAATGACCTTATTTTCCTTGCATGGTGTGTATGTTGTTCCCTTCACTATCTTAGGGACTTTGAAACAATTGGCCTTCCATTTGGCTCGTCAACTTATGTCTGTAATTAAAAACTTCAGGAAAACCTTTTAGTGGTTGTATCCATTCATTTGGATGACTATCCCCTTCGTCGTCATTTTTTCGGTAGGTATGTCAATAGGAATTTTTGCTTGTTTGGACCTGTATCCTTTGTCATTAGTAATTTTTTTCCTTTATGTAGGCTTTGTCCACTCTTTTGGACGAGTGTCCCCTTTAGCGATATTATTGAGGCAAAGGATCGTGATGGACGAATCATTTGGATGGAAATGCCATTATTAAGTTAAAGGATCGTGATGGACGAGGCCATTTAACTTTGAATTATAATGGTTCACTTTGTTAAAGGATTGTGATGGATAAGTCCGTTTAACTTAAGAAATTTTGTTAAAGGATCGTGATGGACGAGTCCGTTTAACTTAGGATAATTTCGTAAAAGGATCGTGATGGACGGGTCCGTTTAACTTAAGATAAAATATTTCGTTAAAGGATCGTGATGGACGAGTCCATTTAACTTAGGATAATTTAGTTAAAGGATCTTGATGGACGAGTCTGTTTAACTTAAGAAATTTTGTTAAAAGATCGTGATGGACGAGTCCGTTTAACTTAGGATAATTTCATTAAAAGATCGTGATGGACGAGTCCGTTTAACTTAGGATAATTTCGTTAAAGGATCGTGATGGACGAGTCCGTTTAACTTAGGATAATTTCGTTAAAGGATCGTGATGGACGAGTCCGTTTAACTTAGGGTAATTTCGTTAAAGGATCGTGATGGACGAGTCCGTTTAACTTTGGATAATTTCGTTAAAGGATCGTGATGGACGAGTCCGTTTAACTTTGGATAATTTCGTTAAAGGATCGTGATGGACGAGTCCGTTTAACTTTGGATAATTTCGTTAAAGGATCGTGATGGACGAGTCCGTTTAACTTTGGATAATTTCGTTAAAGGATCATGATGGACGAGTCCGTTTAACTTTGGATAATTTCGTTAAAGGATCGTGATAGACGAGTCTGTTTAACTTAGGATAATTTCGTTAAAGGATCGTGATGGACGAGTTTAACTTAGGATAATTTCGTTAAAGGATCGTGATGGACGAGTCCGTTTAACTTAGGATAATTTCGTTAAAGGATCGTGATGGACGAGTCCGTTTAACTTAGGGTAATTTTCTTAAAGGATCGTGATGGACAAGTCTGTTTAACTTAGGGTAATTTCCTTAAAGGATCCTGATGGACGAGTCCGTTTTAACTTAGGATAATTTCGTTAAAGGATCGTGATGGACGAGTCCGTTTAACTTTAGGATAATTTCGTTAAAGGATCGTGATGGACGAGTCCGTTTAACTTAAGATAATTTCGTTAAAGGATTGTGATGGACGAGTCCTTTTACGGAGGCCATTGAGGCCGAGATTGGGTCACTGAGACCAATGGAGGCCGGGATTGGATCGTTGAGACCAAAGGAGGCCGTGGAGGCCGAGATTCGGTCGTTGAGACTAAAGGTTGGGTCGTCGAGACCAAAGGAGGTGGTGGAGGCTGTTGTTGAATTGAAATCTGGGTCGAGTGGGCGCACCTAGGTCTCGAGTACGATTCCTTCGTTAGGGCTTTAAGTTGTGCCTCCGCAAATTCTGAATATCTGAATAATGCCACGTAGATATTTTGGTTTGTATTATAGCACATCTGCACATGCAACCTTCATGAGTAGTGCTAAGAGTGAGGTTTGTAGCTCCGGATAGGCTTGCCAAGTATGTCAAACACCCGCCCTTAAATGTGAACAGAAATTGATCGCCAATGGTTGCTGAATCTAAATAACTAGGTAAGGCTACAATTGTAGCTTTGTTAGAGTAAGAAAAATAATTATACATTGTAATGTGCCACTTAGATGATTTATGAGTGAATAAAACCCGAAGTTGAGGTAATAGTATCATGATATTAATCCTTACCATAAGGGCTCATCTTAAAGCCAAATAATTTGATCTTTCCTTTGGCGTAGATATAAGAATTGAAGTCACCAATCTTGCTTCTAGGCAGGAGTAAGTTCAGGGGCAACAAAGTTTGTTTGCAAAGTATTATTTTCGACACCTCTGAAGCTAGCAATTTAATTTTGCCGAGACATTATGAAGCACTAATGGAGCAATTTAAAAAGAAATTAATCTAAAATGATTTCATTTAATACCAAAAAGTCAGGAAGTGGTAGCACACCAGCTATAAGAAACGCTAATAATAAAGCCTTTCACTTATGTTAATTTTGCAATAATTCAGCAACTTGCCTTTTCAATAGCCATTTCCATAACCATTCCTTTATTCTCGTGCCATTAAATGAAATTTGGTAACAAGGGTTTTGGGTGGAGTTATTGCTAAATAAAGAGAGTAGAAGCAAGCATTCCTAATAGGGTCAAAAGAATATTTTGACATATTGTTGGTATTTGTAAATATCGGCAGCACAATATTGTATGCCCAAAAACACATTTGAGATAAATTAAGCCATTCAGCATGGGACCACAAAGCTTTGGTGGTTGAAGGGTGAAAATTATTAATGTGTAGAAGGAGGGAAAGAGTGAGAGATTTAATTACCTGGAAGGATCACTCCATATTAGAAGGGCTATTTCGCGTTCATGGAGAGAATCGGTTGATTTTTGAGTATGAGATTCCATTTTCAATGGAATTCTGTTTGTCACTTCATAACTTTTGATATGTTGGGGGCATCTTTTAATAATAGGCAGAAATCCTTTAGCAAATGCAGAAAAATGTAACGGTACATAGTGCTACAGTATATACTGGACCATGACTCTCTATCTTTATTCAACTTTGAGGCTATTAAACTTTATTTGCCAAAGTAGAAATACTCGATTCGTCAACATAAACAATCGATTTCTACACGTTGAACAGACATGAGAATCCATAATGTATATAGAGTTTGATGCTATAAATTGGCATACAGTTCTGAAGCCTATAACTCTCCATTAAGGTGCATTAGAAAGTTGACCGAAATAAAGGAAAATTTATGAATAGAATTGTGATGCCCCAAATTCTGATAAGTGTGTGTGTTTGCTGAGTCCTACATCGGGCAATTATTGGGTCGAACTGGGCTTTATTAACAATTGCAAGGAGTCCCAATTGTAACTTGACTAGTCCTTTTGGGGTATAAGCGCAGATGTGGCTAGCGCTTTCCTTGGGTTGTTACAAATGGTATCAGAGCCAACCCAGTAATCCCGTGTGGGCTCGAACATATGGGCCCTAACGAGGACGTTAGAGATTTAAGTGGGGGAGATTGTGATGCCCCAAATTCTGATAAGTGTGTGTGTTTGCTGAGTCCCACATCGGGCAATTATTGGGTCGAATTGGGCTTTATTAACAATTGCAAGGAGTCCCAATTGTAACTTGACTAGTCCTTTTGGGGTATAAGCGCAGATGTGGCTAGCGCTTTCCTTGGGTTGTTACAAGAATCTTTAAAAATAACAATAGTAATGACTATTTTTTTTTTTATTTTTTTTGCCATATTTGGATTGGAGATGATGGAGGATCCATTGGATAGCAAATTGCTCATGCAAAGGTGAATTTCGCCCAAAGCATATAAATTATAGAGTACGCTATTGATTAACCTGATCTAAGCTTGATGCATAATTTAACCATATAAGCAGATTACAGTATAACAAAAAGTTGTAACATGACTAATCCATGGTTTTCCCAAAAAGATGTTAAGAGGCCTTTATCATTATATCATACCGTGACATTGATGTGTGCATAAAACTTCAAGCCACTACCACGTATTTAACGTAAAGGCATATTGGGGAGCATGTTTTAATCATCTCCATGGAAGTCGCTATGCGTCACCAGAGATACAAGTCCTTCATCACAACACATTGATCCTAGACTCATACCTTATAAAAATTGTGTCGCGGTTTAGTGAACTTACAGTTGATGGTTTGCTGAACAATGGTGTATTTTCGACATAACTGTGCAATTTTTTTGTTTTAGGAACTCTCGTTCTCACGGACGGCGCCAACTGATGATGCATGAATTTTTCATTGTTAGTTGGACAGCCAAGTCAAGTAGTCAACACTTGCAAAAAGGAAGAAGAAAGAAAGGAATCGAAGAACCTGCCGGGGTGGGCCCCGGAGGGGAGTCTCCGATGCCTAAGTTAGCAAAAGATTTCCCATATTGAGAGAGATTTCTCATAAGATTGTGTACATACCTGGTTCAAGTGGCTCTGTTGGCTTTATATAGGCCAAGAGTCATGTATAACACAATGAATGTCAGATATAAATGGCATAACAGTAGCATTAATAAGGGAATTGAGGGAGTTTATGGTGTGTAACAGTAGCATTAACAAGGGAATTGAGGGAGTTTATGGGTCTGTAACGGTCGTTCATCTAAGGCATACTTTGGTACGTCATATTTGGACGGCTTGGATTTTTCTATACTCATCACTAACCAAATAAGGAGATTATAAATATGGCACAAAATCATTCTCTCAAAATTCATACCCCCAAGTATAGTCAAAGGGTGCTCTCTCACCTAACAGACCACAAAGAATTATAATTCTTCAAACATTACGTGCAAAGACGAGTGCTTAAACTTGACGTGAAGAATTACAAACTTTTGTGGTGTGTTAGGGGAGAGAGCACTTTTTGAGTATACAAGGGGGTATGAATTTTGAGAGAAGGATTTTGTGCCATATTTCTAATCTCTCTACTTTTTTAGTGAAATTTTTCATTAGACATTGATGTGTGAGTTTAAGGTCGAAACACGTAAATATTGAGTAATTAATCAGTATTCCTGAAGTACAATAATGTGGTACTTTTGATCTTCATTCATAAATGGTGAATCATACTAATTAAATTTATTGTGAAATCCACTATTCATGTGTAAGGAATGAGTATCAAGTTGCTGTACTGCGGAAGTATTGAATAATTTTCCATGAATCTTTGTCTTCCTTGTCTGGTTGTATCTTTTATTTTTCTATTTGTATTTTGCATAACCCATTATTATTAGTTACTCTTGTAAGGGGTGTGAAGTTCGGATGATAGAGAATCATTATTTCAACTTCGATAATAACTATGTCAAGATCTAGGCTGTAGGAATAAGGCCTAAAAATGGTGACAAACAAACATCTTAGGTTCGATTGAGGTCAATCCAATGAGGATTGGCCTTCAATCTTCCGATGGTTTTGTCAGCGAGACGTTTATACTTGTAAGAAGAATATATTTGTGAAGAGTATTTGCTTAAAAAAGAAAAAGAAAAAAAAAACTAGAGAGTACCTTCATTTACGTCCAAGGACGGAACTAGTAATTAATTGGTTGGCAACCCAAAATTTTATTTTATTTTAAATTTTACCTTTATATAGATATATTTTTTAATTTAGCCCATCCTAAATTAAGTCACTAGTCAACCCTTTAAGCCTTCTTAATCCAAATTGACCACCCTTAAATAAACTATTGAACACCCTTTGAGATCCCAATAGACTTAACTCATTAAGCCTTTTTTTTTAAAAAAAAAAAAATAAATAACAATAAAAATTAGTCCAAGTAACAACAATAGCAAAAACAAAAAAATTAATAATAATAATAATATCAACAATGATGCCATTTTACCTTATTTTTGTATTATTTTTTCTCCTTTCATCAGATCCCTTTAAAATATTCTCACTCTCTCAGTTAGAGACAGAGTCGATACAATATAATGAAATATATATATTGAATAAAGTCAGCCCCAAAAATATATGTATTGAAATATATTCTGTTTGTTATAATTTGCAAAGTCGGCCTCAAAAAAGAAAAAGAAAAGGAAAAGTCTCTTAATTGAATAAAGAAAATAAAATTGTGACGTTAATGGTAGCTTGTCTTAGTTTACGTGCATCATTTGTGTAACGCTCCGAACCCAAAGCATGAGCTCGACACGTGACAACGGCCGCACACCCATAAGCTTTGCCTTACAAGTGTGCCAGGCCTCACTAACAAATTACAATACTAGCACCAAATGAAATTAAAATCTCCAAAATAATTCACTAATCAAGGATGTATCAAATAATTAAATTACATAACATCACTAATCCAAAATTTTCTTAAACAAAGGTCTCTCACAAATCACAAAAATAGCAATCGTGATACGCTTGATAATCTTGTCTAACTTTCTTCCCACACTACTCCCTTGCAACGTTTGCGCTAACTAATCCTCAGAATCTGAAATGGGGAAATAAATGGGGGGTGAGCTGGGAGGCCCAGTAAATAACCAATATCCTTATCCAGTCGGATCAAACACACATTTGTTAAAAACAGATATACATAGGTAATACAAAATTCTCAAATGATTGTTTTGATAAAGCATTTGGTTTAGTTCACAAAATAAAATATATTATTTTATTTGCAAACAGTAAATTCAACATATTCAGAAATAAATACAGATATAGATATAGTTTCAAATACAGATATAGATTCAAATACAGATTCAGATTCAAATACAGATTCAAATTCAGATTCAGATTCAGATTCAGATTCGGATACAGATATAGATATAATACATATACTAAACAGTCTTTAGTGACTACGGCCACATTATCCTTGTGACAAGGCCCAAAAACCACACATAGGTCGGTGGCAAACCCCAGAATGAAACTAGTTTCGGTACCAACGTATAATCCCCATTGGCGGGGCCCAGAACATAGTCAGACTGAGAGTTTTCAAATATCAAAACACATTTAAAATATATTTGAATTCCAAAACATAGTGATTTTCAAACCTTATTCAAATTATGTACAAAAACAAATCAGTTTAGCAAATAAGCTGTATAAAGATTCTTGTAACATATAATCACACGTTTGATCCGAATTTTTGAAGTAAACAATACTTTACAAATACAATGATTTTTCTGATATTTCGAAACAAGGTTGATTTTGGCATAATAGAATAATAAACTATAATAATAAGTTCGCAAATAAGAATATTTAATATATAAAATTGAGAAAATACTAGTTAAGGATAAAGGTCACTTACAAAACCAAAGCAAAGTAGTCGCACCTTAAAAACAAATTCAAGGCCCCCGTAGTACCTCTTAAAGTTGTAATTATCCTAATATCACTGCAATACCTCTCAAAGGTTCTCATTCTAATATGCCAAAGAGAATTGACTATAGCTATATATATATATATATATATGTAAGCCGTGCACATTCAAAACAAGGTTATAGGGTTACTTGTTAGGTTGGATTCCAATACCGAATACATGAGAGCAAAAGTCGGCAATATTAGACTATCAGTTCAGCTAAAACTCTGCCAAGGCCAATATAATTCTAATAGGTATCTATTTCATGTAAAAGAAAATTACTAAGTTGCCCCACTCTTATTTTATTTTTATTTTTATTTTGGAATGGGTATTACAATTTGTAATGAAGGATGGAAATCAATAAGCTAGTCCAAGACTGTGTCTTGTAAAAATGGCTATTGTGTGACTTTGATGGGGAATGTCCTGTAATAAAGTTCTTCAGTAATGAAAAGTTATAAATTAATATTTGAGATTTAGAGATTTTTTTTGATAAATTGAGATTTAGAGATTTGAGCATACATTTCTTCGTGAATTTCATTTCATTTTCATGGTTGTAAACTCGTGTCATGTATTGCAGGTTTGTCTGCAGTTTCAGTTTTTGTATTTGAATTGTCCTAAGCGTCTCTTGTTCTTGGGTAGCCTGCATTGTGAATCTTATGATGATTACAACATAAAAATTGCACAAGAGATATACGATCCGAGAAGCAATATAATGCACGAAAAAGCTTACATATAGACACAATAACAATCCTAACAGCAAACCTCACAGAAAACCTCAAATCTCAGACACAAAACAACAACTTTCAAACCCATCGTTTAAAATCAATATCAATACTGGAGCCATGATCTCAATATACCCATCACACTCGTAGCTCGGCCTTAAACACCACCGTGCATTTAATGCTTACAATTAATTTTCCTAGGAGCCAAACAGATTTATTACCAGCTGAGAAAATGAAGGAAAGCAAAAGAAATTTTGAGTGACTAAAACAGAGGAGCCAAATCTGAGATCGAAACTTACCGATGAGGGCTGGAGTGAACCCGGAAGTGAGAACGTAAATATTCCGGTGACACTTGGGCAATCAAGAACTGCGAAATCTGGAAAGAGAATGACTAGGATTTAAATAAATGATCAGAGGATAATTCTGTAATTACACATTATCGGAGTTTTTATTTATATGTGATAATTGAAAGTGAGATTTAAATCCTAATTCTCTTAATAAATGAGTCAAATCAATGCTAATTGAACTATAACGCTATCTCAAACTGGTCCGAAAATCTAAGGTTATCAAAACAAAAAGATTACAAAAAAAAAAAAAAAAAAAAAAACTCATACTAAGAGTTCATTTCATACAAAATTTACTTTCAATCTTGTCTAAATTTTTTATTTTTTATTTTTAAATCTTTTTCCTTGAGTTGTGACTTGTGATTATCATACACTAAAGAGAATTTCTCAAAACCCTTTTCAATTTCAATCCAATTTTAGTGTTGTAGGCGCTGAGGGGCCAATAAAAAAAAAACCTAAAATCTTCAAGTAAGGTGAGTTTCACTCCTATGATTCTTTTTACCTGTGATTGAATTAGATTGACATATTTTAGCATATAATTATGGTTTAGTTCTTGCGTGTATTGGAAATAATTATGTATGTATGAATATAAAATCAATAATTCAGTGATTAAGTAGACTGATCAATTTGGAAAATAAGTTATGGGAAAAGCATGCCTAGGCATGCTTATGCAAGAGTACACATACTCAAGTTAAAATAAATCTTTTATCAACACAATAAATAAAAATAATGGAATAAAAATGTTGGCATGCTTATGCAAGAGTACACATACTCAAGTTAAAATAAATCTTTTATCAACACAATAAATAAAAATAATGGAATAAAAATGCTGGATTCCATTTGAATCATCAGATGGATTGACTTTTATTCTATATTCTAGGATGGTGGGAATTATATGCTAAAATATTGTTTTTTTCCTATAATTTATCTGAATTTCATTTTAGGTTCCTAAACTTTAATGAATACCTAGAGTAATTTTTTTTCTTCTTCAGGGTAACGTGAACATGCCCCCTATATTTAACGACTAGCCATCTATATACCAAACCCAAAAGCCCCCATTTTTATAATTTCTTCTCCACAATTATCTTCCCCAAAAGGCCTAACACAAATTGTCTATCCAATGCGGGCTTCGATGGAAAAGGGAGATCGATGGACTAGGTGTATCGTGGAAAATCGAATATTTGGATGATTGGATCAAAATGTTTTAAAAGGGTTATTTTTAGTGGATCACATACTTGTAGAGAAATAGTAGTTTGAGAAACAGTGGCTAAAACAGATAGCAAACAACTTTGAAAGCATCTACATATATAGGTAATCTTACAAGCAACAGGATATAGAAATTTGCAAAGAAAAGTTATAGTATTACTCATGGCATTACATTCTCTTAAACCAGCAATTGCTTTCAAGAAGCATTACTTTGAAACATAATACATTCCATACGATTCATATCCTTATTTGACCTACAGATACTGTGTGGAGTGGATGGCTCTAGGAAATTATTGCACTTGGGGTTGATAACACCTGAGAAACCATATGCATAGCTGGTCTAGATTCGGGATTAGCACGCAAGCATGCAATTGCCAACTTTATGATGCATATCAGTTGATTCTCAACCTCAAGTGTGGGAGGTGGAAGGCGTATGTCTAACAAATCTTTCAACAAAAAATTCTCCTCCACAGTAGATAGAATGGAGATGCTTTCACCAGGATGCCCTCCTTTGATCACTTCAATAGCCAAAACTCCAAAGCTATAAATGTCGCATTTCTCAGTTATCTTCATTGTATAAGCAAGCTCTACAAACAAACAGAATATAAGTATATAACACCAATGTATTTATATATATGTTCTATTATCTATATCAATTGATCAATTAAGTATATTACCTGGTGCAATATAACCATAAGTGCCGGCAAGTGAACTCCAATTGGATGAGTCTCGATTAAGAAGCTTAGCAGTGCCAAAGTCAGAAACATGAGCCTCGTATTCAGGATCCAGCAAAATATTTTTGCTTGATATGTCCCTATGAACAATTGGTAATGAGCAATCATGGTGCATGTAAGACAGAGCGACAGCCACACCTTTGATAATATTGACCCTCTTATTCCAGTCCAATTCTTTAGCTTCTCCATCATTGCTCAAAATTGTGGCCAAGCTACCCCTTTCGAGGTACTCATAAATAAGAAACGAATGTTGTGAATGTGAACAAAATCCATACAATTTTATAATATTTCGATGCCGGATTTCTGTTAATGCCCTTATCTCATTCAAGAACTCCTTTTGCTCTGCAATCTGGTCATCATCATGGAAGGATTGGAGTTTCTTCACAGCTACTATCTTTCCCGATAATAACTTGGCTTTATAGACGGTACCATAGCTTCCCTTACCGATGCAAAACTTAGCATCAAAACCCTGGGTCGCATCAATGATATTCTTGTACATTGTTCTTCCATCCAAAGTTGATATTGTAAACACTTCTTCCTTGTCTATGTCGTTTGTTTGGTTTGTCTGTGTATTTTTCCTTTTTCTTTGTAGAATGAAGAAAATTCCTAGGAATACCAATACAAGTGAAAGTGTACCCAAAAGAGGGAAAATGATTAAGAAAGTCATTTTGCGTCCTTTTTTTGAAATATGTTTTCCTACCACACAGGGTTGCAATCCCATAACATTTCCACACAATCCTTTATTACCTTGTAGTGTTTCTATGTGAGCATCTTGAAATGCTCTGCTATTGGGAAGAGGACCCTCCAACTTATTGTAGGATATGTCAACATACGACAAGCCATGCATTTCTTCAAAAGCAACTGGAATGAAACCCGAGAGGGTATTGTGAGAGATATTCAACAACTCCATGCTTTCCAAACTTTTGATTTGTGAAGGTATCTCTCCTTCGAGCAAGTTATGGCTCAAATCTAGCTTGGACAAATGTCGTAAATAACATAATTGAACTGGAATACCTTGGCTAAACTTGTTGTTGCTCATATTCAGGTAGTGTAGTTTCAAAAGGTCCCCTATATTTATGGGGATTGACTTAGTGAAATTGTTGGTTGATAGATCCAAACGCTCCAGATTTGTTAATGATCCAAGTTCCAAAGGTATATCCCCATAAAATTGGTTTCCATTCAACATCAGCTCCAACAAAGAAGTTAACTTTCCAAATTCTTTCGGGAGTTGCCCAACTAACTTATTAAAAGAAAGATCAAGTAATTGGAGTTGAATTGAGTCTCCAATTTCTAGAGTTATGCCACCAGTAAGATTATTCCCAGCAATACGAAGGGTGGTTAGTTGTGGGCACTTGCTCCAATTGTATGAGATTCCACCATAAAATCTATTGTAGCTTAGGTCCATGAACTTCAATTTACTATAGACACCAAAATCTTCAGATATATTTCCAAAGAGTTGGTTTCTTTGAAGGCGGACTCTGACTAAGCTCGTGCAGTTTCTCAAGGTTTTGGGTATTGGACCTATAAGCTGGTTGTTGAAAGCAGTAAAGTTTTGAAGAGATCCACTTTGACATAAGTTTCGAGGCAAAGTGCCAGTGAAGTGGTTTGTACTCAGCTGTAGTGAAGCCAACTTCATCAGGTTTCCTATTGCTTGAGGAATGGGACTAGAAAGTTGGTTATCCTGGAGGAATAAATCTTCTAAGTGACTCAAATTACCCAAAGAAACTGGAACTATACCATTTAACCGATTTCCACACAAGTGAAGACTAGTTATAGACTTCAAGTTTCCAAATTCTTTAGGAATGGTGCCAGAAAGTTGATTGTTGCACAAATGTAAGACAGTTAGGTTGCTGAGAGCACCTAACGATGAGGGAATCGAGCCAGAAAGATTATTGGTTTGAAGGGCTAAAGAGATGAGACATTTCAAATTCCCTATTTCTGGGGGAATGGAGCCAGAAAGTTGATTTTCAAACATATGCAAGAATTCCAGTTTTTCTAAGCTTCCAATACTAGGAGGGATGTGACCTGTTAGACTGTTGTTTTTCATATCAAGGTCAACTAAATTGGAGAGGTTTCCAATTTCTGAAGGAATGGAGCCAGAAAGTTGATTATTACGGATGTACAAATAAGCCAAGTTGCTGAGATTACCTATTGAATAAGGAATGCAGCCATGGAGATCATTGGCATGCAAAGAAAGGAGATTGAGAGACTTTAAACGACCTACTTCAGGAGGAATCGAACCATTTAACCGATTTTCACTTAGGCGCAAGAACTCAAGATTGGTCAGTAGTCCAATCTGTGGTGGTATTTCACCCAATAAGTTATTAGATGATAGATCAAGATATATGAGTTTGGACAGATTACTAATTTGAATAGGGACTGTACCAAAGAGTTCATTCATGCTGAGATCAAGGAATGCAAGGTTGGGGAGAGATGAAAATGACAATTCATGGAGCGTACCTTTTAAGCCTGAGTTAGTAAGGTTTAACCTTGTTACACTTCCTGCTTGGTTGCAAGAAATGCCGAACCAACTGCATGGGATTGAGCTTGTATTTTGACAGTTGGAAGAATTGGTTGCACCATAAGGAAGGAGAGTCCATGAAGTCAGGGGTGACTGAGTTTTATTTTGAAGACTGGCTTTCCAATTCAGTAGAGCATCTATCTCTGCCTCTTCATTCACAGAAAGAGAAGCAACATCAAATGAGGAATGTAACATGGCCAACACAACCAGAGAAAAGAGGAAAACTACTTTTTTCAAGATAGGCATTGCCATGGTCTTTGTTTTACAAATTGCAAACATATTCAGAACTGTATCTTACTTGTCTACGCTGCCCCAATAATTTCTTAGACACAATTTATAGGTCTATATATGTGTTTCGTTAATCAAATTTGGTCGATTTGTTTTTGTTTTTGTTGGAAAATACCAATCAATTTCCATCGTCAATGGGAAAGAGAAATAGGGGCTTGAAACAATGATCATTGACTTTGGCTGACGGCGGTTCACGTGGAAAGAATTTTCCATTTTCTCAGTCAAGGAAATGGAAAAATGATCAATGAACGGTAATTTCCAAGCCAGAACAAATGGATGCACGGTACTGGTAAATCTATTATATAAACTAATAGGTGAAGCTTAGAGATTTTTTTTTGTCTCCTCCCAAACTTGCCACGTCAGATTTGCTCTTCCCATATCATTCCCAATCTGATGGCCCACTTTCCTCTTTATTTTGTTGGGCTTTTGTGATCCGGCCCACTTCCTTTTTTATTTTGTTGTGCTTTTATTATTGTAACGTTTTTACCCTAAGTTTTCTCTCTCATCCCACATTTTCTCTTCTCTCTGCCTCACCTCCGCCTCCATCATCTTCAGCCGTTAAACTCCCCCCATCTTCCCGTGTGATTTTTTGACTTCCCCATTAAATCCAACCTTTTCTCTTCTCTCTGCCTCACCTCCGCCTCCATCATCTTCAGGCGTTAAACTCCCCCCATCTTCCCTTGTGATTTTTTGACTTCCCCATTAAATCCAACTCGCCGTTTCGCCCCCCCTCCAACCCTCTCTCTTTCGACTCTTCCTCTCCCCATCGTTAATTCCCTCTCTTGCCGCCCCTCATTAAAATCGTAGAGGTTTCCTATTTAAACCCACATAATCTTGGCTATGGGTCGTGGGTCTCGGTCAACAGTGATTATCGGTGATTAAAAACCTTTTCAGTGTGTGCACGTTTTGTGTTATGGGTCGTCATTTTGTGATAGCTTTGGCTCTTTAGGCCAATGGATTGAGCTCTTCTGATATTGCTTGCAAGGTGTTTGTCAAAATTCTTGACCATTCCACAACAACCCAAGGTGAGTCTTTTTTATTTTTATTTTCCTGCGAAAATATAACTATTCGCCTGTTTGTTTGGTGGCTGGATCTTGACAACGACCGTGACACAAACTGGGGATGCTTGCTAGCTGAATAAAAAATTATGTGTCCATTGCAAGCTCGGCTTGAAGTTTGGAAAAGATTGGTACACAAACTCTAGGAAAACCACCTTCTTTTCTCTCTCCCTCCAATTACGCATTATTATTTTGGTGTAGACGAAACTACCAAAACTTTTTGTTACACGCATGCAATATGTTTGATAAAATAGCTAAGTGCTTTGTTATTCTTTTATAATTTGATTTTGTTCTTTTGGTGGTTGTAAAATTGGGTTATATGTCCGGAGAATAGAGTCAGTGCCTTTTTTCCAAACTTCTAGAGTGAGTAGTTATTTATTCTCAAATACCCATGGCTTATTTAGTTACCCCAATTTCACTAATATCTATTCCTTTGATATGTGAGTAGAAATGTGGTTCGTTTTCATGTTCATATTTATTTTCGCCTATCTGCTTTGTAAACTTCCAAGTAAGCCAAATAAGAGACAGCTGAACATGATTATATACCAAGATGAACCTTCAGCCCAACTATAGACAAAAAAAAAGAAGATAAAATTTGAAGTTGATCATGTAAGACCACAGACTATGCTTTATGATAAAAGATTTTCCTCATTTTAATGGAATTTTGCTTTCTAATAATATCTTTAGCTTTCATTTGACAATTCTTCATTCTTGCTTCAATATTCTTCAATATCTCACTAATAGAAAGAATAGATAGTTAAGAAAGGACAATTCTTGGTCAAGTTAGTATGAAAATAAATTACGCATAAGGGGTTGTTGTCTTACTATATATTTTTATATTACTTGAACCCAAAAAATTCTGTTGGGCAAAGAGGACATTTGCAGAACTTTGAGCAAAGACAAAGAAGTTTGGTCCAGGAACTTGAAGGCTCTCAAGGTATGGGGGAGGCTATGAAATGAGGAGTATATGTTTTAATGTAAAAGAAAAGACCAACTTTGATCTTAGTGTCAGAAGTGAGGTTGAATAGGTCTTTTGAGGGCAATAGATTTTGCAATAAAGATCTTTAGAGATTCCATGACTAATCATGTGGAAGAAATGTAATTTTTTCTGTACCTTTCTGCTGGGGAGGACAAGAAATATGATTGTAATTTCTGACTAATATCTAAGATGGGATGCCTATAAAAGTTTGGGGTTCAGACCTCTCTCTTTCCATTCCCTCTTTAGAGTATCATATGGATAGAAACCTGGATCCATTGGGGTGATTGCTTGCATATACATTTGAAATCAATCTCCTTCATGATAATACATTAAATAAATCATGGTGTATGTAGCTTTGTAAGAGAAAATTATATTAAATAATTGCAAGCATTAAGTTAATTGAGTAAATATAAATCTAATTATAGTAAAAAGGGTGTGTTTCCACTTTAAGATACTCTAATCATGTGGAAGAAATGTAATTTTTTCTGTACCTTTCTGCTAGGGAGGACAAGAAATATGATTGTAATTTCTGACTAATATCTAAGATGGGATGCCTATAAAAGTTTGGGGTTCAGACCTCTCTCTTTCCATTCCCTCTTTAGAGTATCATATGGATAGAAACCTGGATCCATTGGGGTGATTGCTTGCATATACATTTGAAATCAATCTCCTTCATGATAATACATTAAATAAATCATGGTGTATGTAGCTTTGTAAGAGAAAATTATATTAAATAATTGCAAGCATTAAGTTAATTGAGTAAATATAAATCTAATTATAGTAAAAAGGGTGTGTTTCCACTTTAAGATACTCTAATCATGTGGAAGAAATGTAATTTTTTCTGTACCTTTCTGCTAGGGAGGACAAGAAATATGATTGTAATTTCTGACTAATATCTAAGATGGGATGCCTATAAAAGTTTGGGGTTCAGACCTCTCTCTTTCCATTCCCTCTTTAGAGTATCATATGGATAGAAACCTGGATCCATTGGGGTGATTGCTTGCATATACATTTGAAATCAATCTCCTTCATGATAATACATTAAATAAATCATGGTGTATGTAGCTTTGTAAGAGAAAATTATATTAAATAATTGCAAGCATTAAGTTAATTGAGTAAATATAAATCTAATTATAGTAAAAAGGGTGTGTTTCCACTTTAAGATAACTATTGAGCTATTTGATAAAATGTGCTTGAGCCACACCTTTTGTTCTGATTCTAGAATTGTAGTACATGCTTTTTATACAATTGCCATTTTGAAGGCAAGATGCTCATGTCATGTAAATCATTTTCATGCATAGTTAAAGTGCAACCAAACTTGCATTTATCCTTTTGTTCCTTAACAAATCTTGGTGAAATTCTTAATTTATTGAATACTCCCTGTTTTCTTTTTTTATTTAAATAATTCTTTTATTCCTAGGGACAAATGTTTATGGAAAAATGTAGCAGCATGAATGTAGTAGGAAGTACTCGGTACTAATTCTGAGGAACATCTTGCTCTGTCCTATCTGATTGTCAACTACTTGCAAGCATTTTTTTACGTTTTCTTTATGAACTCAAAATCGTAGGATAAATTTAATTTGGAGCATTCATTTAGTTGTAAATTATTTTTAAAAAGAAATACACGAAAGATAAATAACAGAGCTAAAAATACATGAAAATACAAAGAATGTAGATCTTTAATTCATATGTACCATTTTAATTCATCTATGAAAGTATGCTTTTAAAACATAGATACCATAGCCTAATTTCTCGACATTGTAACAGTATTGCTGCTCTCAACAACTTAAGCAAGAAACCAAATGGGACACTACCCTTCTCTGTGAGCAGTAAATGCACTATTGTCTCTTCAGAATCTGTATCAAGTTGTACATTGTCTTTTTTGAGCGAGTTTACATAACCGATTTGTAATATATATTATAGAAGTACTTATATAAAAAATATATATATATATACTCTGGAAGTAATTGTTGTGGTTTGCTTAATTACCTTGCCTTACATCCCATGCTGGACTTTAGAAAAAGAGATTATTGATGTATCTTCTTTAATCACATAGTGGTAGTAATTTTTAGATGTGAGTTCTTGGTTGAAATTATGATGCATAGATATGCACTTGGATATTTTGCTGAGATCTGTTTTGAATATCTAAGTTACATTATATGCTAAATGATCCTTGGCATTTCAGGTAAGTATCCTGCAAAGCAATCAATCCATCTTCCTGAAGGAGCTTATGCAAGTAGGAATTGGTAACTTCATATATGAGGCATTGAGGAACTATTTACGTGCTCATTTTTCTCATTGTCATAATGTCATCCAAATATCTATTGTGGAAACAGTGAACAGTTGCTGGCTATAGTGGCTTTTAGATTTGAGGGGTATTACATATGCTTTTTGGGTATGAATGGAAGAGGATGATTGCAATATCTTTTCTTGCACAAAGTATTGCTCTTTACTACATTTTTGTTTTGTTGTCAATATAAACTGGTAGTCTAAACTCTCTTAATTCTATACTTTTATGTAGAGTTGCGGCCTCTTAGAACCTTTTGTATTGAGGGAATAAAATTTTTGGTTATTCCTCACATAACCTTTTGTATTGAGGGAATAAAATTTTGTAAATGTCTACTTATATATTTCAATGTGCACAGTCAAGAAGAAACTGATAACAGGTGTGCTTTGCCCAGTCTGTCACCAATGCATGGATTGTCGAACTGCTCTGCCACTTTAAGTCATGATTCTTTGAATCCAATGTAAAGAATAAGTGAAAGTGGTGCTAATTATTTCAATGATCTTGATAGAAAGAAAAATGATGTAATGAAAAATGCCATGGCCCGTTTGGTTACCATCTCAGCCAACATCCCATTTTTTTTTTCTTTGGTAAGATCTGCAATGTACACAACACGTGTTTGATCTGTTCCAGTAGAAAACCTATATAAAAAATGCAGTTTTCTCATGTTAATTGATTGAGTGATATTTATAAAACAATTTAAGCTAGATAAATCACTTAAAGAAATAATTATCTTGATTAATATAAGAAATCAACAAATCAAATCAATAACATTGTTCTAATAAAATCTGTTTTAGCGTTATATACCCAAGAAAGATGTTGGACCATGCTACCTGGATACTTCAAGCTTGACACTTCAACTTCCTGCATCTAAAGCGACAAAGATTTATATTTTCTAATCTTTATCATTCCTATCTTTTGTTCTTTTGTAGTAACTATTGTTTCACAGCCTTTGTGCAAATGGGATTAAAAAAGAATGTAAAAAAAAAAGGGTGAAGTATGGTTGTTGGCAATTTGACTTTATATGTATCATTCCATTTATACCTAAATGGCCATACAATATTTATTCCATTCGAATTTATGTTCTGTCAATTTTTGGAATGGTTAATGGACTTTCAATTTCCTTTTTGAATTCGAGAATTTCCTTTTTTATTGTTCCTTTGTTTGGAAAGCATCTAATACAAAATTGTCGAAGGATCCTTCGTCATACTACTTTAGGAACAAAAAAATTCCGTCTATCCAACAAACAAGAATGCAATAAGGAGGGAGTTGGTCATTGGGACCGTGATTTTCCATACCCTTATGGAAATGATGAATTATATGTCAAATGCAAGATGTGTTCAATCGACTTGGAAATTTATAAATTAGCAAATAAATTATGGTAGGATTTAATGTAACCTTATGTTATGCCTTGAATTAGAATGATTTATAATGTGTCTGAATAATTCACTCTTTATAGCCCATTGTTTTTTTATTGAAGTTGTAATTTTTATTAACTACGTAAAATATAGATATGAATAGTCACTTTAACAAATACATTATTAAGGCGGATTATTGATTTTCCCATATGAAAAAAAATCCGCGCATCGCGCGGGTCCCACGACTAGTATAACATAATTGCGGAAGGAAAATGAGGAATTTTTTTTTTGTTTGTGTGTGGAAAATTGCAACTCATAGACTCATAGTACTTGTTTTTGGCCGTTACTATGTTGAAAATTTATGCTATATTGGTTATGTATTGGGTTTAAGGAATCATAAAATAAACAAATAAATTGACATTTAAAATGTTGGAGACACTATAAAAAATTTATAATTTAATAATATTGGTACATTACATTGATAATTTGTTATAATAAAATGAATAACAAAGCTTTAAATTGTAACAGCCAAATAAACTATGAACTAAAAAACTTAAAGTAAATGAACTTGAAAGTTGAAAACAATAAAAGAAGTAAACTCAATATGGTTCACACACAAGTAATATCGGTGTAGGGATACGACAAGTATTGGGTTCACTTTTTTTAGTCCTTTAAGGTTTCTAATTCCTTGGAAATTATCAAATTGCCCAATTTTAAATAAAATAAAAGTAGAAAAGTGGACCTATAAAATAATTTTTTTAAGAATTACAAAACCCGGCCTGGTGGAAACAAATCGTTCGGGTCGCATAAAACCCAATGGGTTTTAATGGATTTTTTTTTTTCAGTTCAATAGCATAAGTGGTCTAATTAAAACTTGGATCGACCTAAATACTGATCCACTGGATTAATGGTCTGACCGATCGGTTTGGTCTAGGTTTAATAACTATTCCATTTATTTAAAAAGATTTAAATTGACAAGTTTACTCTTATTATGTCAATTTATACTTATTTCATTAAATTTAGTAAATAATGACCATAATGGTCAATTTAATTGATCATGTCACTCCTAGTGATGGAACTTTGTGATGATGGGTAGGGGCCATCGCCCCAACATTTTGTTTAAAAAGTTAATATATATATATATATATATATATATGGCCTCTTTTTTTTTTTCCAAAAAATTGCAAATGGCCTATAAAACCCCCAAAAATGCTAATCTGACCCATCACGTCCAAAAGAAAGAAAAAAAACTTTTATGCCTTAACAAAAAAAATGCTAAATCCCCAACATTACAAATCTCTTAACATTAATTTTGCGGTATATTGTTGTGCCAAAATATTATTAGCAATAATTTTGTTGCGATTTGTGAGGTCATGGAGCATTTTTGCTATTTCTCTTTTAATTACCAGATCTGATTTAGTTAAAAGACTATGGACATATAATAAGATAATTAATATAACTTTTATTTGAATTGTAAACCATGAGAAAAGTAACTACAAATTTAGACTTTATCAAGAGAAAAAATATAAATAATTCAAAAGGAGGGAAAAAACTTTTTTGAAGCTAGAAAATGCCATGGGTCTTTGTTTTACAAGTTGCAACTCTATCTTAATATGTCTAAGCTACCCCAATTTCTTGCACACTATATAGTGCAACTCTGTAAGATTTGGTCTTCTGCAATCAATTCTCGTCGTTAATGGGTAAGTAAAATATGGAATTGACACGGAAAAAAATTTACTTTGACTGCTTCACGCGGAATGTTGTGTCCGTGGCTGAGTCAAGATATGTTTGGCCTAATCCTAGTATACTAGGACCTTAGTGGAGGTCTTTATTTTCCTACACTTACGTCCAAAAATTTTACTAACCAAATAAGGAGATTAGAAATATGGCACAAAATCATTCTCTCAAAATTCATACCCCCAAGTTTAGTCAAAGAGTGCTCTCTCACCTAACAGACCACAAAGAATTATAATTCTTCAAACATTACGTGCAAAGACGAGTGCTTAAACTTGATGTGAAGAATTACAAACTTTTGTGGTGTGTTAGGGGAGAGAGCACTCTTTGAGTATACTAGGGGGTATGAATTTTGAGAGAAGGATTTCGTGCCATATTTCTAGTCTCCCTACTTTTTTAGTGAAAATTTTCACTAGATATTGATGTGTGAGTTTAAGGTCGAAACATGTAAATATTGAGTAATTAATCAGTATTCTTGAAGTACAATAATGTGGTACTTCCGATCCTCACACATAAATGGTGAATCCTACTAATTAAATTTATGGTGAAACCCACTATTCATGTGAAAGGAATGAGTATCAAGTTGCTTTACTGCGGAAGTATTGAATAATTTTCCATAAATCTTTGTCTTACTTGTCTGGTTGTATCTTTTATTTTTCTATTTGTATTTTGCATAACCCATTATTATTAGTTACACTTGTAAGGGGTGTGAAGTTTGGATGATAGAGAATCATTATTTCAACTTCGACAATAACTATGTCAAGATCTCGGTTGTAGGAATAAGGCCTAAAAATGGTGACAAACAAACATCTAACGTTCGACTGAGGTCAATCCAATGAGGATTGGCCTTCAATCTTCCGATGGTTTTGTAAGCGAGATGTTTATGACTTGTTAGAAGAATATATTTGTGAAGAGTATTTGCTTAAAAAAAAAAAAAACTAGAGAGTGAGTACCTTCATTTACGTCCAAGGACGGAACTAGTAATTAATTGGTTGGCAACCCAAAATTTTATTTTATTTTAAATTTTACCTTTATATAGATATATATTTTAATTTAGCCCATCCTAAATTAAGTCACTAGTCAACCCTTTAAGCCTTCTTAATCCAAATTGACCACCCTTAAATAAACTATTGAACACCCTTTGAGATCCCAATAGACTTAACTCATTAAGCCGTTTAAAAAAAATAAAAACCTCAAATAACAATAAAAATTAGTCCAAGTAAAAACAATAGCAAAAACAAAAAAATTAATAATAATAATAATATCAACAATGATGCCATTTTACCTTATTTTTGTATTATTTTTTCTCCTTTCATCAGATTCCTTAAAAATATTCTCTCTCTTAGTTAGAGACAAAGTCCATACAATTGATGAAGTAAACGACACCTCGTTACAGAGACGTGTTCAGTAGACGACAGTAGCTCAAGTGAACTTGGAAGTGTAAGGTTCCAGATTCATCGGAAGCTTCACTTACTCTCACGGGCTCTCCGCATGAAGTGGGTTCAGGCCCAAGTCCAGTGGGCTCTACGCATAATTTGGAGTCCAGCTTTAGTCCAGCTATTAAGCACGTGTTATTACACTTAAGCTGGATTCTGTTATTTGTAACTAACTTAGTCTCTCTCCCTCTCTGTATAAATACTGATCAAAGTATATCAATTAATCAATGCGTATTATTCAGTCACACTTGTATTGCTGTTATCTTTTCCTTTTATCCTTGTAAACTTTCAACAATATAATGAAATATATGTATTGAATAAAATCGGCCTCAAAAATATATGTATTGAAATATATTCTGTTTGTTATAATTTGCAAAGTCGGCCTCAAAAAAGAAAAAGAAAAGGAAAAGTCATTTAATTGAATAAAGAAAATAAAATTGTGACGTTAATGGTAGCTTGTCTTAGTTTACGTGCATCGTTTGTAATAAAGGATGGAAATCAATAAGCTAGTCCAAGACTGTCTTGTAAAAATGGCTATTGTGTGATTTGATGGGGAATGTCCTGTAATAAAGTTCTTCAGTAATGAAAGGTTATAAATATTTGAGATTTAGAGATTTGAGCATATATTTCATAGTGAATTTCATTTCATTTTCATGTTTGTAAACTTGTGTCATGTATTGCAGGTTTGTCTGCAGTTTCAGTTTTTGTATTAGAATTGTCCTTGGCGTCTCTTGTTCTTAGGGTAGCCTGCATTGTGAATCTTATGATGATTACAACATAAAAATTGCACAAGAGATATACGATCCGAGAAGCAATATAATGCACGAAAAAGCTTACATATAGACACAATAACAATCCTAACAGCAAACCTCACAGAAAACCTCAAATCTCAGACACAAAACAACACCTTTCAAACCCATCGCTTAAAATCAATATCAATTTTTGGTTAGGTTTTGACTAAAATATATATTATTATTGAGTTTGAGCTAGCATTATGTGATATTAATTGGGCATAATTTTGAACACTTTTAATAAATCACATAAATTATATAGACTCTAATCAATACTTGTTAATTTAATGGTATTTTTAAATTCACAATTATATATATATATATATAGAGGTAATCCTGAAACGGTACATTGGTACTGGCCAGTACCAAAATATTTCATTCCTTTGGCCAAACCGAAATAAGCTCCAGTACGGTATTGACCACTTTGAACAAAACAAAGCCAAAATCAAAATGTAAAATATGTGTGGAAACCAAGAAAGAAAGAAAGAGAGAGAAAGAAAAGAAGATGAAGAAGAGTTGCAGGAGAGAGAGAGGAGTGTTGAAGCCCAGATCTACGGTGGAGAAGTGCCATCTGTGAATTTTTTTTTTTCTCTTTTTAAAAGAGTTTGCTCTCCAGATTATCAAAGTTTCACCACAACAACAAATCCTCCTTACGAGCTAGTGAGTTCTCTATGCTTGTTGATTTTTTTCAAATTTTTCTTTATGGCAGAAGATCTAGACGTTGGATTTAGTGACTTCCTATTCCAGATCGACATCTCTATTTGTGATTTGTTACCGTTTGATTTTCTTTGATGACTGTTTTGCCCAAAACTGCAGATTTTTGTAATATCATCGAATCAGTCTAAAACCGGTTGAACCAGTTCTGATTCTCGGTTTACTTGATCGAATAGGCGGTTTCCTTGTTTTTGCTTCATTTTCTTTTTTTGGAATTTCCCCTTTTTTTAAGAACCGAACCGTTCTAACTACCTGATTTATAGTTAAACCGGCTAGTCCGATCCGATTTTTAAAATCATGAGTATAACTAGCCTCTTCACATTTTTTTGGAAAATTGTACCGTTATTATTATTATTATTTTTTAAGTTAATGCTTCTTTTTTTTTTTTCTTTTTTTTTCAATTAAATGTTTTGTTTTTTTTTTTTTTTTTTTTCTGTGCCCATTTGGTCTTCGATTGGATTGAGTTATAATTTCATATATATGAGTATTCTTTTATATGTATATCACTTGCTTGATTTTTTATAATGGCTTAATTCTATTGCTTAGTACCCAAAAGAAATATTAATGGACAAATCTGAAAGAACGCCATTATAATGCTAGATAATGTTAAAGCTTTTATCTTTTGAAAGTTATGAAAATTGTATCAAATGGTGAGTAGTATTTTGATGCCTAATGAGTAATGAAAATGGTTTTGCATATGAAGATTTCTGCATCTGGGACATTTCTAGGTAACTTTCTAGCAGGAACTTCTTTCTTTTTCAAGTTAATGTTCGGTATAATAGTGTGAAATGAAGTCCTCCATTGAGAAAGAGGAAAGAAATTCATAAGATCATATACTTGTTATAATTAAGTCCGGGATTTACTAACAATATTTGTTATAATTGTTTCTATGAAAGACTTTTTTTTTTTTTTCAAAATTAAAATTCATAAGATCATATACTTTAGATCGAGTGAATTAGCCATATTATCAACTGGAAATGAGATGTTAGCAAAACTTAATTATTAATTTTCCATCTCAAGTACCGAGAAACATTAAAAATATTGTATTGAGGTGAAAAACTACTAATTAAATATATATAAATATATGAGACCATCATTTAAAGCCTTTATCTTAGACCTCAAACTATATTGAAACGACAGTTAAAATCCTTTTTATAGGCCTTCCCTTTTATTTATTTAATTTACTCTCTCTTATTCTATTAATAAGACAAATAGAATTTTTTTTTTTTTTTTTTTGATGAGATAAGGCAAATAGAACCTGTGTTGTTGAAAAGAAAACGGAAGAAAATAAAATGAAAAATCAACCTTGGAGTAACCACAAGGTTTATATGACATTTCATTAATCATCTTGCTAATTTATTTCAATATTAGATTAGGTTTCTTTATTTTACCCCTAAGTTGCATCTCTCTCCATTTCATTTCAAATGGAGAGGATCCTAATCCGAGTTACATATAGATAATTACTCTTCCCACCACCAGTTCCCTACAACCGCCATTATTAATGTCCTTGACCATCAGGTGGAGAACCTTGTCGGTCACGAAGTTTCCTCTGGACGGTAATTGCTCTCCAGCTACTCTTTTTCTCTACAAAATAACAAGAAATTGCATATATAAAGACAAAACCTCTACGTATGTGTTAGGATATATGCTTGCATTAAGGTATATTCAGACTCGCATGCTCAAACAAACTCAGAACACATATGTAGAAAACGACTTACTGGTTCGTAGGACGACGTTACTGGGTTCGGCATCCACTGTTGCAGATGAGAGAAATAAAAACAGAAGCAAGGAGATTATGATAACCCTAATGGACGCCTTAACATTCATTTTGGCTTTAGACTTTAATTAAGACTTCCTTGTCGATCTCTCTCTCTATATATATTATGTATTCTACGAAGAACGGCCTACTTTCGACAATTATTCAAATTAATTTTTTGGAAGAGCTACACGTTCAAGTCAAATGAATGAAAGTCATCAATACGCGTTTCTCCGCTAAGACCTTTCCACAAATTTGTTTTTATTAAGAGATTTTCTTTAACTTCACACCTGACCAGAACAAGAGCCCGGATAGATGAACAATATCCTTATGACGGGAAAAACCTATAAGGGACTAAATGCTATTTGTGGCAAAATTTCAAACTCATTGCATCAAGTAAAGGAAAAAATTTCATGTATACGCCTGAATTTTGAGGGATTGCACTTTGACCCATTTTTTTTGTTTTTCTTTAATCAAGTTACTACTTGAACTTTGTAGAGGGCTGATTTTTAAAAGGCCCAAATACACATTAACTCATATTAAACCATTGGGCCCAAAAGAAACAAGTCACTGCTGAAGCCCAGTAAGTCCAGCCAAGAATATTGGCCCATTTCCGTCCACTACCCACTGACCAGCTCACATGGGTCTCAAATGCTGAAAATTAAATGGTTAATTTGGACTTAATGAAGTCCAATTAAAGGCCTAGCCCGAGAGCCCCTGTTGCCAGCTTTAATAAGTTATTTTTTTGGGCTTAAAAGGAGTATTTGATGAGCAATTAAGGCCCAAAGGAGAGCCCAACACCTTTACTCAGCCTCAGCTGTCCATAGGGCCCCACAAAAGTCAGACCAGCATTAAATGAAGGCTAGACAAGGAATTACTCTCTCTTGAAAATCCCATTTCTCTCTCATCCTTTCCAAGAATTGAAGAATGAGCTTGTCCCCTCATTTAATTCACTTCAGACCTCAAAAGTACAAAGAAACTCACGGATTGGGCCAAGAATACAGCTGAGAAAGCATAACCATTGGCTGCATGCCCTGCAGCAGGAACAACACACAAGCTAGAGTCAGCTCAGCCCAAAAGTATAAATGCTCAACTAAACAAGCAGGCTGTCAGGATGGCATGTTTTTCTCAGACCAATGGAGCTCCGAACTCAGAGATTTGGCTACCTGAACAGTAATTATGATGAAGATTTCAAATACCATTGGCTACAAGGCGCGGCAGAAATCCGTGGCAGGACAAAATGTTATTTTATCTTCACCATCATGACCTGACCAGCCAATCAAGGCTGAGGAAGTGATCCTTACAGCCCAGCTCTGTGCTAGGCTCACTTCTCCAATTTTGTAGGACTTAGGGAGTTTGGTTTGGAGGTGGGGAATTAATTCTATAGGTGAGGATTCCATTAAAATAATGGCTCAAAGTCCACTGGGGGGCAGAGTTATTATTTTCTTGGAAACCAAGGCCAAGAAGCATGCATGACCAGCCCACACCACCATGGAACCATCTATAAATAGAACTTAACTTAACTCAACCTAGCCCAACTAAATTCAAGCTATCCATAACTGAGCCCAACCACAACACAATCAGCTGAAGCCAAGCCTAAACACTTCAGCCTTAACCATTTTCACTATCCTAAACGCTGACCCACGACCAGATCAGAAAATACGATGGAGATTGCAAAAGTAGTCTGAAGCTTGTTGCAGCAGTAATTGGGCTGCTCTCCTCTAAGTGCATTCTCTACCACACGTCCTCAAGTATAAGGTTTGAAGGTCATCTTCAACCTTAAAACTCTGCTCCTAAACCCTAAACACTAACCCAGGCCTAAGACACATGATTTGAGCTCTCATCTCCAAAAGTGCCTCCTGGCAGATTTTTGGACTACAGCAGTAAACATCATATTAAGCTCTTGGCCTTCTTCAACCTTGAGACTTACACCATAAAACCCTAAACACTTTCCCTTTTCAACCCCATGCATGCTTCATAGAATTGGTTCTCTCCCGCTTAGTCAAACTCTTTTAATCCCTACAAGTTCATTGTTATGAGTTTTATTCGATTGCAGCAGATATTAGTGACGGATTCATGTCTTAACGACTTTTGATCCATATTGGGTTTAAGTTGTTACGCTCTGAGTCCAGATTCTCTATAAAACAGTGAAAATACTAGTCCATTGTTATTTTGGGCTTTTATCAACAAGACATTACATTTTGGGCCATTTGGCTATTATTACTGCAGCTGCTCATTGGACTTGGGCCTTGGCATATTTCGTCCTCACTTCTTTAAGGAAGCTGCCCCATTAGCCCTTGGGCCGCCTTTTGGGCCCTCGGTTGAATTTTGGGTTCAACTCCCGTACCCTCAAAGGTTTAGTTCACGTCCCAACCAATCTCGGTGCGACACGTGGCGTGACACGAAAAACCACCCCTCACATTTTGGCGACTCCACTGGGGAGTTGAATTTAGCACTTCCTAACAAGAAAGGCATGAGTCTAAAATATGCCACCCGAGTCAAGATGTCTACTTGGGGGCTGTTGGCCCTTATATGAATCTTCTATACAATCTGTTGAAAATTATGCAGCAGATGCAATATGAGTTGGTCGAGTCTCTATGGCAACTAGAAGAAATCGTAAGCTATACGGAACAACCAAGCCAACAGCAAGATGAGGTGTTGTCCAGCACACTTCAGCAAGAAAGACTTCAATCACTGATGGCCAACCTTCTGCAAAACCAATCTTAGTTTGTCACGCTATTAGACGTGGCAGATTCGCTCAACAAAGAGAAGGGATAGTCTCCTAAACACTCTAAACACTTTGTGAGAAGGCCGTTCATGTCTCACCAAGTTACTTAACACCCATGCCGGGAATGGTGACCTATGTTTGCAAGAAGTTTCCCCAAGTCTCTTGTACATGAAGACGGTACACCATGCCACCCACAAGATCAATCAATACATGGAAAGACGTAGTGGAGAAATTTTGCAGCAAATTTTTTTTTTCATATGGAAGAGCAAGATTACCATTGCCAATCTTCATCACACAAAGCAAAAGAACGACGGGGATCCACTTGCATCTACATCTGCCATACAGCCCTGGACTGTTATGATGAATGTGATACCTGGGTCTAGTCATTCGCCACATTTGTCATTCGCTCTTGGATTATTATGCCGAATGTAAGGCTTGAGTCCAATCGTTTGCCGCATTTACCACACAGCATTAGATTGTTATGCCAAATGTGATGAGCATGAGTTAGCGGAAATATGCATAGAAATATGCTAGACGAATACCGTGCTCACCTCGAAATTTTGGACATCATCAAGTTTGCTCAACTTCTCCAAAAGGTGCACAAGATTATCCTTTTCAGTTAGGCCTCATTTTGTGAAGGCCTAGGAGGGAAGAAGAATGCACTACAAGCACTCACCATGCAAAAGTTCTATCAGTGAAACACTTGAATTTTTTCAAGACTGCTGTTATTGCAGACATGTTCACCATGCTATCAAAGACTACTAGTCACTCCAAGGTGGTTTTCAACACAAATTCAAGATGGGACCTTCAAGCTCTCGCAAGCTCAACAGAAAGATCAATGAAATCAATTCTTATAGTACGACAAAAGCAAGATCATCACCTGCTAGAATCATAAATCTGCTGCAGGAAGTTCTGCTGCAACACCAGACTTCATAATTCTGTTCTGCTATAGCACCAGCAATCAATTCAATGGTCCCAACAACATTCATACATTCTTTCCCTATCATCACAATGTTGACACTAGCAACTATAAAAGAGTGGTGAACGCCCATCAAAGCTAGCAAAAGCTCATAAAAGTCAACTGTCTCGCATCTGCCAAGATCACAGTCCCTATCTTGGGGGCTATTTCCTCAAAATCAGCAACATCAGTCACATCTCAATGCTTATATTCATACATCAAAGACAGTGTCATGGACTCCAGCCATGTCCTCTATGGAAGCATCCTCAACTTGATCTTTGATATGGGTTCCTTATATGACGGGAGCCTCGCCCATAGCTGGAATCCCTCGCAAATTGGAAGCATTTTTGATAATTTCTGGTATAACTGCATCAACAACTTTGGCTGCAACATCATCAGCAACTTCTGCTACAACTCCGTAAGCAGCCTCTGCTGTAATTCCAGCAGCAATTCCTTTTGCTAAATAAGTTTCAAGAAGTCTTGGAAAGTGTTCAAATATGAAGTCAAGCTGGAAGCCTTCTTTTATGAGCTCTTACACAACGCTCTTCCATCTTTTGGCTTCGGTGACATCATCAAAGTTGGTGTTCCTCATTTGTGCCAACACATAACAAAGAAGAGTCAACACGGCTCCTCCAACAAAAATCCCAAACTTGAAGTGTGATAAAGTTCAGATAAAGTTCCCATATTTCTTCCATATAGCCTTCCAGAAACTGAACTCCATCACGAGGAACTGAGTAGTCATAAAAATCGACTTCAGCACTGTCAAACATCCAAAAGTGTTGGGGGCGGTGCCGGCTAATGGCTACTCGATCAAATTCTTGGAAGAAGCTTAGGATCTCAGCAGGGACAGCAGATATCTCTACACCCTAGTCTCTCTAGGGATGCAAATGGGGACTGAATTGCAGCAGAAGCAGATTCTGCAGCCTCAACTGCATCAAACTCGCCTTCATCCTCAGCAGCAAATTCATTTCCGCTGCCAGCTGCAAAAGAAAGAAACAAAACAGTGAGTATGAAGGCAAGAAGACAGTGAAAGATAAAAGGAAAATCAAAACATGTTCCTTAGAGCTGTGCTGAAACAATTCATCCCTATCACATGAGCAAATTCTAGCTAAAGAGTACTTGGAATTATTACATGAATCCATTTTCGGTGCCACAACTCGGCGGACGGGTTTTTCATCCCGCCGGGTCCGTATAAGTGAGCCATACTCGGTGCCACAACTCGGCGGACGGGTTTTTCATCCCGCCGGGTCCGTATAAGTGAGCCATACTCGGTGCCACAACTCGGCGGACGGGTTTTTTATCCCGCCGGGTCCGTATAAGTGAGCCATACTCGGTGCCACAACTCGGCGGACGGGTTTTTCATCCCGCCGGGTCCGTATAAGTGAGCCATACTCGGTTTTTGCCACAACTCGGCGGACGGGTTTTTCATCCCGCCGGGTCCGTATAAGTGAGCCATACTCGGTGCCACAACTCGGCGGACGGGTTTTTCATCCCGCCGGGTCCGTATAAGTGAGCCATACTCGGTGCCACAACTCGGCGGACGGGTTTTTCATCCCGCCGGGTCCGTATAAGTGAGCCATACTCGGTGCCACAACTCGGCGGACGGGTTTTTCATCCCGCCGGGTCCGTATAAGTGAGCCATACTCGGTGCCACAACTCGGCGGACGGGTTTTTCATCCCGCCGGGTCCGTATAAGTGAGCCATTCTCGGTGCCACAACTCGGCGGACGGGTTCTATTTCCCGCCGGGTCCGTATAAAGTGCGCAATTTCAGTTAAGAAAACAATAAAGAAAAAGGAGTGTGCAGTCCTACCCCTATTAGACGCACACTAGCTAAGTGTTCCGACAAATCATTCTACTATGGCAAGCAATCAAAAAGCTAAGCCTACTCACAGCAAGATAAGTTATTCATCTTATTAACTCTTCATGAATATTATGTGAAACTCATTCATAAGCATAACGCATGAGTTTATTATTACTTCTTTTTTAACATGAATTTATCATCTCAATAAGCATGACACATGAATGTCATGTCATAGCATAACACATAAGTTTTATTTAAACACTCAATCGTGTTATAACCAAAGATGCAGCATTATAAATGCAATCTAAACCAAACATGTATAACAAAAGCAACAAAGAATAACAAGAAAACAGTTTACCTGTCTTTGTTGGACTTGCATCTTTTATGGCAGGGCTTGTAACCTCCAATTCAGGAACTGCAGCTTGAACATGCTTCTCTGGGGCATCCGCCAGAACCGCGTCATAACTGTCATGAACATCTGCCATGTCCGTATCCTCTAATGGGGCATTGTCATTAGGGTCCTGAGCAAAGGTTCCCTCCATGTCTGGAATTTCATCCTCAATCTCAGCAGAAGGAATGACCTCCACTTCAGATCCTACGTGCTCAACTTCAGGCACTTCGATGGCAGGAATAACACCAGCAGCAGTAATCTCCTCAGTAGCAGCACCCACACCAATATCAGAGATGTGACCTGGAATGATAACGTCCTCCTCATCCCCTCTGATATTTTCAACACTTGGTGCCCCCAAAGGAGCATTCACCACAGTAGGAGGAGGAGTAGGGATCACATGCATGGAAGAGGCACCAGCAGATTTGCTTTGGCTTGCCCTAGGTGTCAAGTGTGCAGCACTAACTGAGGGTGTCTTTTCTGAATCAGATGACACTATGTTGGACACGACGGGATCTTCTGACATAAAATTTAGAAGGAGGAGTCGAATCGAGCAAGGCGGAGTCCACACGACCACTACTCCTCGACGAACCGCCTTGAGTTAACCCCACATCATCAACAATACCGGCTGAAACAGCCCCTTCAGGTGCTTCAACAGCCCCCTCAACAGCCATCTCAGCTGCATCAACTCCCTCCTCAGGTACATCAGATACACCAGCAGTACCACTAACAGATTTGGTTCGTAGCAGTAATGCTGTCAGTTGGTTCAGCCGTGGCAGTAGCTTCAGCAGCAACTACTCCAGAGGCAATAGCTTCATCAACAGTAAGGGGAACTCCTCTCCACAGAACCCCCGACATCATCATCATCATCATCCTCGGAAGAAGAGGAAGAATCCTTGTCCTCCTGCAATATGAAACAAAAAAAAAAGCAACCATGTAAGAGTCATCTCATTGCCATACAAAGAGTTGAATGTCTAAACTCATACCGAAACCGTGAGAGGACGACGAACAGCACCCTCATTCCTCCGCTTAGTCTGACAGAAAACAATCACTTGAGTTAAGAAAGGAAGCAAATAAGAGCAATGCGCAAAAAAGTAAAGTAAGAAAAACATACCCTCGCTTCTGAATAAGTGGTAGCAGTAGCACGCTTTTTGCTACGAGTATTGCCGGAAGGAGACTCGTGCAAAATTGGGGAAGGCAGTGCAGCAGACCTTTTCCTCTTAGCTCGTGTCTTCCTCACAATTTTCTTGCCCAATACATCTTTCGGAACAGGTTGCTTTCTGGATTGGGAGGATGCTGGTTCTCTAATGACAATACCTTTTGAAGGGCTCTTCTCTGGAGCAGTTGGCTTCTCCTCTTTTAGGACCAGAAACAGTGGCAGTAATCCTTTTACCCCTCTTGGACGCTACCTTTTCTGGGGCAGAAATATGATCCGGATTCTCTTCCAACCAAGAGGAAGGATGACCCTTACTATAAGTCATCCACTTGGATAAATCACTTCTCCACACCACATAGCCTAAAGCCTTGCTTGGTAGAATATGTGGTCACTGTATTGGTAGCAGCAAAAAGCTGAGGATTGGTGGAAGGAGCTTTGCATAGGGGAAGTAAGTGCTCAAGGTTCTCATAACCACTGCTCCGGAACTCAAGCATAGAAGTCATCAAGTCCCGCCAATACTGTTTCATCCCTGAAGTACAGATACCGATTCTATCTCCACTAGGAATCACTACTTCTGGAATAGCAGAACGCCAGTAAGCAAAAGCTCGAGACTTTATGAAAGGATTGATAGTGGGTAGAACATCAGCAGCAGTCGCCATCGTGGCAGGAACCTCCTGGTCATACCCAAACTGTCTCCGAACTCTATGAGCACAATATGAGGTGAAAAGAAGTCCATTGTGAGTCAGCACGGGCAACCAACCTGCACTTGTGACTGAGAGATAAGACAAAGTCCTAATATCTTCCGGGCCAAGAGCATAATTTTGGGGTTCGATTTTGCTAAACCAAGACATGACGGAATCGCAGAAATAACCCCTATGTGAATCGCCATACGGTCGCCATAATACAAAATCTTCATCATCCAATGAGGGAACCAATTCCGAATCATAAATCTTAGCTCCAACCCATCGATAAATGCTGGGAACTCCGGTCTGAAGAAATTCGAAACGGGCAGCAATAGCCTCTGGCAGACTGGCAAATTTCTGCCGAGAATCAGATAGCCTCCTGCCATCAGTACTACAGCTAGCAGCATGTTCCCAGAGAAAAGCTTGCAATACAGAGGAGTTAAGAGCAGTAGCTACAAAGTGGCATGACTCACCAGATATCTCATCAGCATGCAGTAAGTCTAATTGAGTGTAAAAATGACCGAGAAACATAGCGGCCAAAGGAAAGCTAGTACCAGTAGAAATCTTCACAGCAAGACGAAAGTAAAGAGGTTTTACAGCATAAGAAGGGTACTCACCAAACACACATTTACTTAGCCAATAAACAACAAAGGCAGCCCTACGAAGGGTGGTGTCCTTGTTGCCAAAAAATGCCCTTGGCCAAGTAGTCAGCCTCGCTGCATTAGTGCCCAGGAGAAACATTCTTTTTTCCAACATAATCCAGCAAAATAGCTTCTGCCTTAATCTCAGCAGGGGATAGCTCAACTTCTGAAGGGTCGCAGTCGCCCAAAATAGGGAGTCTCCAATGGTTTTCGACATCTTCAAGGGTGACGGTGAGCTCACCATGTGCAAAGGAAGAACGTATGGAGACGAAGGACACCATCTCCGAACCAGTTGACGCAGGGACTCCGTGTCCCGATACATGTTTAAGCTCCTCGAAATCAGAATCGCCTGGAGCACTCCGGCTTGCTCCAGCAATCTACAAAATGTCTCGTCAGCAAGCTCCTTGTCAACCCAGGCCTCCCAGTTGGTGGCTCTCAAACATTGAAAATCAAACTTGAGAGGTACCGCAAGAACGTCCTTTCTCTGAATCTTCAAGTCCAAGATCTCCTGAAAAGGAGGAACCCAAACCGCATCTGCCGCGGCGTCCTCCTTCTTCACCAACCATTCCCAGCCTGACGGTGAGGGCTGTGCTTCTGCCGGGACAGATGGGAACATTTTCCCGCTCTCATACCAGGGGTCAAGTATTGGACGAGCCAAAATTTCTTCAGAAGATCCGGTACCAGCAGGAACGGGGTCAGAATCACTGTGGGAGTCGCTCTCCGTCTCCTCCGGCGCCATCAGGGGCGGCGCCGCCTCGGGATTTGGATGCTCCTCGCCCATGGAGGAAGCACCGCGGGTTTTGGCTGGGGTTTTGGAAGAGGAAGCCATAACCAGCAAGAAACGAGGAGAGAAAGAAGAAAAAGGAGAAGGAAAAGGAAGAAAAAAGAGAATAAGGGAGAGAAGCTGCCGTGGGTTTTTCTGGGTTCTTTCTGAACTTGGAAGATGGAACAATGGTGAGAAGTGTGTGGGGTCACAACCAAGGTCATGGGATATTTAAAGCAGGGAGCAATAATTGCTCAGCCACCTGAACAGAGCCATCATGGCCACTCTATAGGTAACTGCCACAACTCTATGTGACTGTTCCACTTCCCCACAAAGCCCAGAAAAATAGAATGTCTCCTTTTTTAAATTTTACCCGCCAAATCCAAGGGAGAAGAAAGCATAACAGTTTCTTTATTTTCTCACACGTGACTCACAAGTGAGCCACGTGCTCGGGGGGCTAAATGTAGAGGGCTGATTTTTAAAAGGCCCAAATACACATTAATTTCATATTAAACCATTGGGCCCAAAAGATACAAGTCACTGCTGAAGCCCAGCAAGTCCAGCCAAGAATATTGGCCCATTTCCGTCCACTACCCACTGACCAGCTCACATGGGTCTCAAGTACTGGAAATTAAATGGTTAATTTGGACTTAATGAAGTCCAATTAAAGGCCCAGCCCGAGAGCCCCTGCTGCCAGCTTTAATAAGTTATTTTTTGGGCCTAAAAGGAGTATTTGATGAGCAATTAAGGCCCAAAGGAGAGCCCAACACCTTTACTCAGCCTCAGCCAGCTGGGACAGCTGTCCATAGGGCCCCACAAAAGTCAGACCAGCATTAAATGAAGGCTAGACAAGGAATTACTCTCTCTTGAAAATCCCATTTCTCTCTCATCCTTTCCAAGAATTGAAGAATGAGCTTGTCCCCTCATTTAATTCACTTCAGACCTCAAAAGTACAAAGAAACTCACGGATTGGGCCAAGAATACAGCTGAGAAAGCACAACCATTGGCTGCATGCCCTGCAGCAGGAACAACACACAAGCTAGAGTCAGCTCAGCCCAAAAGTATAAATGCTCAACTAAACAAGCAGGCTGTCAGGATGGCATGTTTTTCTCAGACCAATGGAGCTCCGAACTCAGAGATTTGGCTACCTGAACAGTAATTATGATGAAGATTTCAAATACCATTGGCTACAAGGCGCGGCAGAAATCCGTGGCAGGACAAAATATTATTTTATCTTCACCATCATGACCTGACCAGCCAATCAAGGCTGAGGAAGTGATCCTTACAGCCCAGCTCTGTGCTAGGCTCACTTCTCCAATTTTGTAGGACTTAGGGAGTTTGGTTTGGAGGTGGGGAATTAATTCTATAGGTGAGGATTCCATTAAAATAATGGCTCAAAGTCCACTGGGGGGCAGAGTTATTATTTTCTTGGAAACCAAGGCCAAGAAGCATGCATGACCAGCCCATACCACCATGGAACCTTCTATAAATAGAACCTAACTCAGCTAACTCAACTTAAGCCCAACTTAATTCAAGCTATCCATAACTAGCCCAACCACAACACAACAAGCTTGAAGCCAAGCCTAAACACTTCAGCCTTAACCATTTTCACTATCCTAAACACTGACCCACGACCAGATCAGAAAATACCATGGAGATTGCAAAAGATAGTCTGAAACTCATTGCAGCAGTAATCGGGCTATTTTTCTCCTAAGTGCATTCTCTAGTCCACACGTCCTCAAAGTATAAGGTCTTAAGGTCACCCTTCGACCTTAAAACTCTGTTCCTAAACCCTAAACACTAACCCAGGCCTAAGACACATGATTTGAGCTCTCATCTCCAAAAGTGCCTCCTGGCAGATATTTGGGACTACAGCAGTAAACATCATATTAAGCTCTTGGCCTTCTTCAACCTTGAGACTTACACCATAAAACCCTAAACACTTTCCCTTTTCAACCCCATGCATGCTTCATAGAATTGGTTCTCTCCCGCTTAGTCAAACTCTTTTAATCCCTACAAGTTCATTGTTATGAGTTTTATTCGATTGCAGCAGATATTAGTGACAGATTCATGTCTTAATGACTTTTGATCCATATTGGGTTTAAGTTGTTACGCTCTGAGTCCAGATTCTCCTATAAAACAGTGGAAAGTACTAGTCCATTGTTATTTTGGGCTTTCATTAACAAGACATTACATTTTGGGCCATTTGGTTATTATTACTGCAGCTGCTCATTGGACTTGGGCCTTGGCATAT
>OU015763.1:47458616-47666305 GCA_907173295.1 Fagus sylvatica | reverse complement strand
AGCCAAGCCTAAACACTTCAGCCTTAACCATTTTCACTATCCTAAACGCTGACCCACGACCAGATCAGAAAATACGATGGAGATTGCAAAAGTAGTCTGAAGCTTGTTGCAGCAGTAATTGGGCTGCTCTCCTCTAAGTGCATTCTCTACCACACGTCCTCAAGTATAAGGTTTGAAGGTCATCTTCAACCTTAAAACTCTGCTCCTAAACCCTAAACACTAACCCAGGCCTAAGACACATGATTTGAGCTCTCATCTCCAAAAGTGCCTCCTGGCAGATTTTTGGACTACAGCAGTAAACATCATATTAAGCTCTTGGCCTTCTTCAACCTTGAGACTTACACCATAAAACCCTAAACACTTTCCCTTTCAACCCCATGCATGCTTCATAGAATTGGTTCTCTCCCGCTTAGTCAAACTCTTTTAATCCCTACAAGTTCATTGTTATGAGTTTTATTCGATTGCAGCAGATATTAGTGACGGATTCATGTCTTAACGACTTTTGATCCATATTGGGTTTAAGTTGTTACGCTCTGAGTCCAGATTCTCTATAAAACAGTGAAAATACTAGTCCATTGTTATTTTGGGCTTTTATCAACAAGACATTACATTTTGGGCCATTTGGCTATTATTACTGCAGCTGCTCATTGGACTTGGGCCTTGGCATATTTCGTCCTCACTTCTTTAAGGAAGCTGCCCCATTAGCCCTTGGGCCGCCTTTTGGGCCCTCGGTTGAATTTTGGGTTCAACTCCCGTACCCTCAAAGGTTTAGTTCACGTCCCAACCAATCTCGGTGCGACACGTGGCGTGACACGAAAAACCACCCCTCACATTTTGGCGACTCCACTGGGGAGTTGAATTTAGCACTTCCTAACAAGAAAGGCATGAGTCTAAAATATGCCACCCGAGTCAAGATGTCTACTTGGGGGCTGTTGGCCCTTATATGAATCTTCTATACAATCTGTTGAAAATTATGCAGCAGATGCAATATGAGTTGGTCGAGTCTCTATGGCAACTAGAAGAAATCGTAAGCTATACGGAACAACCAAGCCAACAGCAAGATGAGGTGTTGTCCAGCACACTTCAGCAAGAAAGACTTCAATCACTGATGGCCAACCTTCTGCAAAACCAATCTTAGTTTGTCACGCTATTAGACGTGGCAGATTCGCTCAACAAAGAGAAGGGATAGTCTCCTAAACACTCTAAACACTTTGTGAGAAGGCCGTTCATGTCTCACCAAGTTACTTAACACCCATGCCGGGAATGGTGACCTATGTTTGCAAGAAGTTTCCCCAAGTCTCTTGTACATGAAGACGGTACACCATGCCACCCACAAGATCGAATCAATACATGGAAAGACGTAGTGGAGAAATTTTGCAGCAAATTTTTTTTTTCATATGGAAGAGCAAGATTACCATTGCCAATCTTCATCACACAAAGCAAAAGAACGACGGGGATCCACTTGCATCTACATCTGCCATACAGCCCTGGACTGTTATGATGAATGTGATACCTGGGTCTAGTCATTCGCCACATTTGTCATTCGCTCTTGGATTATTATGCCGAATGTAAGGCTTGAGTCCAATCGTTTGCCGCATTTACCACACAGCATTAGATTGTTATGCCAAATGTGATGAGCATGAGTTAGCGGAAATATGCATAGAAATATGCTAGACGAATACCGTGCTCACCTCGAAATTTTGGACATCATCAAGTTTGCTCAACTTCTCCAAAAGGTGCACAAGATTATCCTTTTCAGTTAGGCCTCATTTTGTGAAGGCCTAGGAGGGAAGAAGAATGCACTACAAGCACTCACCATGCAAAAGTTCTATCAGTGAAACACTTGAATTTTTTCAAGACTGCTGTTATTGCAGACATGTTCACCATGCTATCAAAGACTACTAGTCACTCCAAGGTGGTTTTCAACACAAATTCAAGATGGGACCTTCAAGCTCTCGCAAGCTCAACAGAAAGATCAATGAAATCAATTCTTATAGTACGACAAAAGCAAGATCATCACCTGCTAGAATCATAAATCTGCTGCAGGAAGTTCTGCTGCAACACCAGACTTCATAATTCTGTTCTGCTATAGCACCAGCAATCAATTCAATGGTCCCAACAACATTCATACATTCTTTCCCTATCATCACAATGTTGACACTAGCAACTATAAAAGAGTGGTGAACGCCCATCAAAGCTAGCAAAAGCTCATAAAAGTCAACTGTCTCGCATCTGCCAAGATCACAGTCCCTATCTTGGGGGCTATTTCCTCAAAATCAGCAACATCAGTCACATCTCAATGCTTATATTCATACATCAAAGACAGTGTCATGGACTCCAGCCATGTCCTCTATGGAAGCATCCTCAACTTGATCTTTGATATGGGTTCCTTATATGACGGGAGCCTCGCCCATAGCTGGAATCCCTCGCAAATTGGAAGCATTTTTGATAATTTCTGGTATAACTGCATCAACAACTTTGGCTGCAACATCATCAGCAACTTCTGCTACAACTCCGTAAGCAGCCTCTGCTGTAATTCCAGCAGCAATTCCTTTTGCTAAATAAGTTTCAAGAAGTCTTGGAAAGTGTTCAAATATGAAGTCAAGCTGGAAGCCTTCTTTTATGAGCTCTTACACAACGCTCTTCCATCTTTTGGCTTCGGTGACATCATCAAAGTTGGTGTTCCTCATTTGTGCCAACACATAACAAAGAAGAGTCAACACGGCTCCTCCAACAAAAATCCCAAACTTGAAGTGAGATAAAGTTCCCATATTTCTTCCATATAGCCTCCAGAAACTGAACTCCATCACGAGGAACTGAGTAGTCATAAAAATCGACTTCAGCACTGTCAAACATCCAAAAGTGTTGGGGGCGGTGCCGGCTAATGGCTACTCGATCAAATTCTTGGAAGAAGCTTAGAATCTCAGCAGGGACAGCAAATATCTCTACACCCTAGTCTCTCTAGGGATGCAAATGGGGACTGAATTGCAGCAGAAGCAGATTCTGCAGCCTCAACTGCATCAAACTCGCCTTCATCCTCAGCAGCAAATTCATTTCCGTTGCCAGCTGCAAAAGAAAGAAACAAAACAGTGAGTATGAAGGCAAGAAGACAGTGAAAGATAAAAGGAAAATCAAAACATGTTCCTTAGAGCTGTGTTGAAACAATTCATCCCTATCACATGAGCAAATTCTAGCTAAAGAGTACTTGGAATTATTACATGAATCCATTTTCGGTGCCACAACTCGGCGGACGGGTTTTTCATCCCACCGGGTCCGTATAAGTGAGCCATACTCGGTGCCACAACTCGGCGGACGGGTTTTTCATCCCGCCGGGTCCGTATAAGTGAGCCATACTCGGTGCCACAACTCGGCGGACGGGTTTTTTATCCCGCCGGGTCCGTATAAGTGAGCCATACTCGGTGCCACAACTCGGCGGACGGGTTTTTCATCCCGCCGGGTCCGTATAAGTGAGCCATACTCGGTGCCACAACTCGGCGGACGGGTTTTTCATCCCGCCGGGTCCGTATAAGTGAGCCATACTCGGTGCCACAACTCGGCGGACGGGTTTTTCATCCCGCCGGGTCCGTATAAGTGAGCCATACTCGGTGCCACAACTCGGCGGACGGGTTTTTCATCCCGCCGGGTCCGTATAAGTGAGCCATACTCGGTGCCACAACTCGGCGGACGGGTTTTTCATCCCGCCGGGTCCGTATAAGTGAGCCATTCTCGGTGCCACAACTCGGCGGACGGGTTTTTCATCCCGCCGGGTCCGTATAAGTGAGCCATTCTCGGTGCCACAACTCGGCGGACGGGTTCTATTTCCCGCCGGGTCCGTATAAAGTGCGCAATTTCAGTTAAGAAAACAATAAAGAAAAAGGAGTGTGCAGTCCTACCCCTATTAGACGCACACCAGCCAAGTGTTCCGGCACATTATTCTACTATGGCGAGCAATCAAAAGCTAAGCCTACTCACAGCAAGATAAGTTATTCTATTCATCTTGTTAACTCCCCATGAATATTATGTGAAACTCATTCATAAACATAATGCATGAGTTTATTACTTATGTTATCACAATAAGCATGACACATGAATGTATGTCATAGCATAACACATAAGTTTTATTTAAACACTCAATCGTGTTATAACCAAAGTTGCAGAATTATAAATGCAATCTAAACCAAACATGTATAACAAAAGCAACAAAGAATAACAAAGAAACCAGTTTACCTGTCTTTGTTGGACTTGCATTTTTTATGGCAGGACTTGTAACCTCCAATTCAGGAACTGCAGCTTGAACATGCTTCTCTGGGGCATCCGCCAGAACCGCGTCATAACTGTCATGAACATCTGCCATGTCCGTATCCTCTAATGGGGCAATGTCATTTGGATCCTGAGCAAAGGTTCCCTCTATGTCTGGAATGTCATCCTCAATCTCAGCAGAAGGAATGACCTCCACTTCAGATCCTACATGCTCAACTTCAGGCACTTCGATGGCAGGAATGACACCAGCAGCAGTAATCTCCTCAGTAGCAGCACCCACACCAATATCAGAGATGTGACCTGGAGTGATGATGTCCTCTTCATCCCCTCTGATATTTTCAACACTTGGTGCCCCCAAAGGAGCATTCACCACAGTAGGAGAAGGAGTAGGGATCACATGCATAGAAGAGGCACCAGCAGATTTGCTTTGGCTTGCCCTAGGTGTCAAGTGTGCAGCACTAACTGAGGGTGTCTTTTCTGAATCAGATGACACTATGTTGACACGACGGGATCTTCTGACATAAAATTTAGAAGGAGGAGTCAAATCGAGCAAGGCGGAGTCCACACGATCACTACTCCTCGACGAACCGCCTTGAGTTAACCCCACATCACCAACAACACCGGCTGAAACAGCCCCTTCAGGTGCTTCAACAGCCCCCTCAACAGCCATCTCAGCTGCATCAACTCCCTCCTCAGGTACATCAGATACACCAGCAGTACCACTAACAGATTTGGTCGTAGCAGTAATGCTGTCAGTTGGTTCAGCCGTGGCAGTAGCTTCAACAGCAACTACTCCAGAGGCAATAGCTTCATCAACAGTAAGGGGAACTCTCTCCACAGAACCCCCGACATCATCATCATCATCATCCTCGGAAGAAGAGGAAGAATCCTTGTCCTCCTGCAATATGAAACAAAAAAAAAAGCAACCATGTAAGAGTCATCTCATTGCCATACAAAGAGTTGAATGTCTGAAACTCATACCGAAACCGTGAGAGGACGACGAACAGCACCCTCATTCCTCCGCTTAGTCTGACAGAAAACAATCACTTGAGTTAAGAAAGGAAGCAAATAAGAGCAATGCGCAAAAAAGTAAAGTAAGAAAAACATACCCTCGCTTCTGAATAAGTGGTAGCAGTAGCACGCTTTTTGCTACGAGTATTGCCGGAAGGAGACTCGTGCAAAATTGGGGAAGGCAGTGCAGCCGACCTTTTCCTCTTAGCTCGTGTCTTCCTCACAATTTTCTTGCCCAATACATCTTTCGGAACAGGTTGCTTTCTGGATTGGGAGGATGCTGGTTCTCTAATGACAATACCTTTTGAAGGGCTCTTCCCTGGAGCAGTTGGCTTCTCTCTTTTAGGACCAGAAACAGTGGCAGTAATCCTTTTACCCCTCTTGGACGCTACCTTTTCTGGGGCAGAAATATGATCCGGATTCTCTTCCAACCAAGAGGAAGGATGACCCTTACTATAAGTCATCCACTTGGATAAATCACTTCTCCACACCACATAGCCTAAGCCTTGCTTGGTAGAATATGTGGTCACTGTATTGGTAGCAGCAAAAAGCTGAGGATTGGTGGAAGGAGCTTTGCATAGGGGAAGTAAGTGCTCAAGGTTCTCATAACCACTGCTCCGGAACTCAAGCATAGAAGTCATCAAGTCCCGCCAATACTGTTTCATCCCTGAAGTACAGATACCGATTCTATCTCCACTAGGAATCACTACTTCTGGAATAGCAGAACGCCAGTAAGCAAAAGCTCGAGACTTTATGAAAGGATTGATAGTGGGTAGAACATCAGCAGCAGTCGCCATCGTGGCAGGAACCTCCTGGTCATACCCAAACTGTCTCCGAACTCTATGAGCACAATATGAGGTGAAAAGAAGTCCATTGTGAGTCAGCACGGGCAACCAACCTGCACTTGTGACTGAGAGATAAGACAAAGTCCTAATATCTTCCGGGCCAAGAGCATAATTTTGGGGTTCGATTTTGCTAAACCAAGACATGACGGAATCGCAGAAATAACCCCTATGTGAATCGCCATACGGTCGCCATAGTACAAAATCTTCATCATCCAATGAGGGAACCAATTCCGAATCATAAATCTTAGCTCCAACCCATCGATAAATGCTGGGAACTCCGGTCTGAAGAAATTCGAAACGGGCAGCAATAGCCTCTGGCAGACTGGCAAATTTCTGCCGAGAATCAGATAGCCTCCTGCCATCAGTACTACAGCTTGTAGCATGTTCCCAGAGAAAAGCTTGCAAAACAGAGGAGTTAAGAGCAGTAGCTACAAAGTGGCATGACTCACCAGACATCTCATCAGCATGCAGTAAGTCTAATTGAGTGTAAAAATGACCGAGAAACATAGCGGCCAAAGGAAAGCTAGTACCAGTAGAAATCTTCACAGCAAGGCGAAAGTAAAGAGGTTTTACAGCATAAGAAGGGTACTCACCGAACACACATTTACTTAGCCAATAAACGACAAAGGCAGCCCTACGAAGGGTGGTGTCCTTATGGCCAAAAAATGCCCTTGGCCAAGTAGTCAGCCTCGCTGCATTAGTGCCCAGAGAAACATTCTTTTTTCCAACATAATCCAGCAAAATAGCTTCTGCCTTGATCTCGGCAGGGGATAGCTCAACTTCTGAAGGGTCGCAGTCGCCCAAAATAGGGAGTCTCCAATGGTTTTCGACATCTTCAAGGGTGACGGTAAGCTCACCATGTGCAAGGAAGAACGTATGAGACGAAGGACACCATCTCCGAACCAGTTGTCGCAGGGACTCCGTGTCCCGATACATGTTTAAGCTCCTCGAAATCAGAATCGCCTGGAGCACTCCGGCTTGCTCCAGCAATCTACAAAATGTCTCGTCAGTAAGCTCCTTGTCAACCCAGGCCTCCCAGTTGGTGGCTCGCAAACATTGAAAATCAAACTTGAGAGGTACCGCAAGAACGTCCTTTCTCTGAATCTTCAAGTCCAAGATCTCCTGAAAAGGAGGAACCCAAACCGCATCTGCCGCGGCGTCCTCCTTCTTCACCAACCATTCCCAGCCTGACGGTGAGGGCTGTGCTTCTGCCGGGACAGATGGGAACATTTTCCCGCTCTCATACCAGGGGTCAAGTATTGGACGAGCCAAAATTTCTTCAGAAGATCCGGTACCAGCAGGAACGGGGTCAGAATCACTGTGGGAGTCGCTCTCCGTCTCCTCCGGCGCCATCAGGGGCGGCGCCGCCTCGGGATTTGGATGTTCCTCGCCCATGGAGGAAGCACCGCGAGTTTTGGCTGGGGTTTTGGAAGAGGAAGCCATAACCAGCAAGAAACGAGGAGAGAAAGAAGAAAAAGGAGAAGGAAAAGGAAGAAAAAAGAGAATAAGGGAGAGAAGCTGCCGTGGGTTTTTCTGGGTTCTTTCTGAACTTGGGGATGGAACAATGGTGGGAAGTGTGTGGGGTCTCAACCAAGGTCATGGGATATTTAAAGCAGGGGCAATAATTGCTCAGCCACCTGAACAGAGCCATCATGGCCACTCTATAGGTAACTGCCACAACTCTATGTGACTGTTCCACTCCCCCACAAAGCCCAGAAAAATAGAATGTCTCCTTTTTTAAATTTTACCCGCCAAATCCAAGGGAGAAGAAAGCACAACAGTTTCTTTATTTTCTCACACGTGACTCACAAGTGAGCCACGTGCTCGGGGGGCTAAATGTAGAGGGCTGATTTTTAAAAGGCCCAAATACACATTAACTCATATTAAACCATTGGGCCCAAAAGAAACAAGTCACTGCTGAAGCCCAGCAAGTCCAGCCAAGAATATTGGCCCATTTCCGTCCACTACCCACTGACCAGCTCACATGGGTCTCAAATGCTGGAAATTAAATGGTTAATTTGGACTTAATGAAGTCCAATTAAAGGCCCAGCCCGAGAGCCCCTGCTGCCAGCTTTAATAAGTTATTTTTTTGGGCCTAAAAGGAGTATTTGATGAGCAATTAAGGCCCAAAGGAGAGCCCAACACCTTTACTCAGCCTCAGCCAGCTGGGACAGCTGTCCATAGGGCCCCACAAAAGTCAGACCAGCATTAAATGAAGGCTAGACAAGGAATTACTCTCTCTTGAAAATCCCATTTCTCTCTCATCCTTTCCAAGAATTGAAGAATGAGCTTGTCCCCTCATTTAATTCACTTCAGACCTCAAAAGTACAAAGAAACTCACGGATTGGGCCAAGAATACAGCTGAGAAAGCATAACCATTGGCTGCATGCCCTGCAGCAGGAACAACACACAAGCTAGAGTCAGCTCAGCCCAAAAGTATAAATGCTCAACTAAACAAGCAGGCTGTCAGGATGGCATGTTTTTCTCAGACCAATGGAGCTCCGAACTCAGAGATTTGGCTACCTGAACAGTAATTATGATGAAGATTTCAAATACCATTGGCTACAAGGCGCGGCAGAAATCCGTGGCAGGACAAAATATTATTTTATCTTCACCATCATGACCTGACCAGCCAATCAAGGCTGAGGAAGTGATCCTTACAGCCCAGCTCTGTGCTAGGCTCACTTCTCCAATTTTGTAGGACTTAGGGAGTTTGGTTTGGAGGTGGGGAATTAATTCTATAGGTGAGGATTCCATTAAAATAATGGCTCAAAGTCCACTGGGGGGCAGAGTTATTATTTTCTTGGAAACCAAGGCCAAGAAGCATGCATGACCAGCCCACACCACCATGGAACCATCTATAAATAGAACTTAACTTAACTCAACCTAAGCCCAACTAAATTCAAGCTATCCATAACTGAGCCCAACCACAACACAATCAGCTGAAGCCAAGCCTAAACACTTCAGCCTTAACCATTTTCACTATCCTAAACACTGACCCACGACCAGATCAGAAAATACCATGGAGATTGCAAAAGTAGTCTGAAGCTCGTTGCAGCAGTAATTGGGCTGCTCTCCTCCTAAGTGCATTCTCTACCACACGTCCTCAAGTATAAGGTTTGAAGGTCATCTTCAACCTTAAAACTCTGCTCCTAAACCCTAAACACTAACCCAGGCCTAAGACACATGATTTGAGCTCTCATCTCCAAAAGTGCCTCCTGGCAGATATTTGGACTACAGCAGTAAACATCATATTAAGCTCTTGGCCTTCTTCAACCTTGAGACTTACACCATAAAACCCTAAACACTTTCCCTTTCAACCCCATGCATGCTTCATAGAATTGGTTCTCTCCCGCTTAGTCAAACTCTTTTAATCCCTACAAGTTCATTGTTATGAGTTTTATTCGATTGCAGCAGATATTAGTGACGGATTCATGTCTTAACGACTTTTGATCCATATTGGGTTTAAGTTGTTACGCTCTGAGTCCAGATTCTCTATAAAACAGTGAAAATACTAGTCCATTGTTATTTTGGGCTTTTATCAACAAGACATTACATTTTGGGCCATTTGGCTATTATTACTGCAGCTGCTCATTGGACTTGGGCCTTGGCATATTTCGTCCTCACTTCTTTAAGGAAGCTGCCCCATTAGCCCTTGGGCCGCCTTTTGGGCCCTCGGTTGAATTTTGGGTTCAACTCCCGTACCCTCAAAGGTTTAGTTCACGTCCCAACCAATCTCGGTGCGACACGTGGCGTGACACGAAAAACCACCCCTCACAAACTTTAACATTAACATTGTGCCAAATAACCACTTATGACAGGTTCCATCTGAATTTTCGTTAAAAAACCAGGTGAGACTTACATGTGTGTGAGAGAGAACAACTCAATGAGAGAGAAGAGAAACTGTTCCGTTCCTCTCATTGTTCCTCCATCACTACCCACAAGTATATCCCAGCAAACTAGTAGAGAGGAGAAAAAGTTTAGAGAGCTTTTTCAAAATTTACACTTCGTTTGAGAGAGGGGAAATGAGTGGAAAGAAATGGAATGAATATGGTATTTTAAGAATATTCTTTCATTTCCCTTGTTTGGAAGATTAAGTATAAGTAAATGGAAAGGAATAGAGAAAGATCATTATTTTGTTTAGGAATTTAGGTGAAGGGAATGGAACGGAACACCTATTCCTCCATTTTCCCTCAAAATTCCCAAATTTTCATTTCAGGGAATTGGATTTTGTTTAATGAAATTTTCATCAAAACTATCATTATCCTTTCTAACTCCAAATCTGTCAGATTTGAGTCAGCTACATCACGGGAATTTTAATAAATTATGTAGAACTCGTTTTGAGCTGAATTTTTAGTGGTTCATTGTGCACATATAGGAGTACATCTCTATAAAGTTTCAAGCTAATGGGATAAATATAAGTGGGTCAAAATAATTTTACAAAGGGGCTGACCTGCTTTCATTTTAATCTGAAAGTAGATGAAAAAGCTACAATTTTTGTGGAATTTATTCCAAGCTTTTTATTTATTGGATTGAGTTGAAATTCCATACCCGTATTCCTTGATGTGTGTACTACTTGCTTGATTTTATTGTGGCTTGGTTCTATTTGCTACCTCTGTTTTTTATATTGCTTGATTCCATGGGTGATGTGTCTTGAGTCATCCTAATTAATGCATATTGCTTAAATGGGGCATTAAGATACTTTGGTACATTATGGTGCTCTCAATTTCTTGTACGCTTGTTTGATTCCCAGTTGGGAATGGATCCCTATCTTAGGATAGTTAAGTTAGGCTTTAGGGCTTTCGATTTGAATATCAGGGGATTTTATCGGTCTAAGGAGAAAAATGTAGTGGTCTACTTTGTGATGGGTATCATTCTTATAGGATTGATGTTATGTTGTGTCCGTGGCTGAGTCAAGATATGTTTGGCCTAATCCTAGTATACTAGGACCTTAGTGGAGGTCTTTATTTTCCTACACTCACGTCCAAAAATTTTACTAACCAAATAAGGAGATTAGAAATATGGCACAAAATCATTCTCTCAAAATTCATACCCCCAAGTTTAGTCAAAGAGTGCTCTCTCACCTAACAGACCACAAAGAATTATAATTCTTCATACATTACGTGCAAAGACGAGTGCTTAAACTTGACGTGAAGAATTACAAACTTTTGTGGTGTGTTAGGGGAGAGAGCACTCTTTGAGTATAGTAGGGGGTATGAATTTTGAGAGAAGGATTTTGTGACATATTTCTTATCTCTCTACTTTTTTAGTGAAATTTTTCACTAGACATTGATGTGTGAGTTTAAGGTCGAAACACGTAAATATTGAGTAATTAATCAGTATTCTTGAAGTACAATAATGTGGTACTTTCGATCTTCACACATAAATGGTGAATCCTACTAATTAAATTTATGGTGAAACCCACAATTCATGTGAAAGGAATGAGTATCAAGTTGCTTTACTGTGGAAGTATTGAATAATATTCCATAAATCTTTGTCTTCCTTGTCTGGTTTTATCTTTTATTTTTCTATTTGTATTTTGCATAACCCATTATTATTAGTTACACTTGTAAGGGGTGTGAAGTTCGGATGATAGAGAATCATTATTTCAACTTCGACAATAACTATGTCAAGATCTCGATTGTAGGAATAAGGCCTAAAAATGGTGACGAACAAACATCTAATGTTCGACTGAGGTCAATCCAATGAGGATTGGCCTTCAATCTTCCGATGGTTTTGTCAGCGAGACGTTTATGACTTGTAAGAAGAATATATTTGTGAAGAGTATTTGCTTAAAAAAAAAAAAAAACTAGAGAGTACCTTCATTTACGTCCAAGGACGGAACTAGTAATTAATTGGTTGGCAACCCAAAATTTTATTTTATTTTAAATTTTACCTTTATATAGATATATTTTTTAATTTAGCCCATCCTAAATTAAGTCACTAGTCAACCCTTTAAGCCTTCTTAATCCAAATTGACCACCCTTAAATAAACTATTGAACACCCTTTGAGATCCCAATAGACTTAACTCATTAAGCCATTTCTTTTTTTTTTTTAATTAATAATAATAATAATATCAACAATGATGCCATTTTACCTTATTTTTGTATTATTTTTTCTCCTTTCATCAGATCCCTTTAAAATATTCTCACTCTCTCAGTTAGAGACAGAGTCCATACAATATAATGAAATATATGTATTGAATAAAGTCGGCCTCAAAAATATATGTATTGAAATATATTCTGTTTGTTATAATTTGCAAAGTCGGCCTCAAAAAAGAAAAAGAAAAGGAAAAGTCATTTAATTGAATAAAGAAAATAAAATTGTGACGTTAATGGTAGCTTGTCTTAGTTTACGTGCATCGTTTGTAATAAAGGATGGAAATCAATAAGCTAGTCCAAGACTGTCTTGTAAAAATGGCTATTGTGTGATTTGATGGGGAATGTCCTGTAATAAAGTTCTTCAGTAATGAAAGGTTATAAATATTTGAGATTTAGAGATTTGAGCATATATTTCATAGTGAATTTCATTTCATTTTCATGTTTGTAAACTTGTGTCATGTATTGCAGGTTTGTCTGCAGTTTCAGTTTTTGTATTAGAATTGTCCTTGGCGTCTCTTGTTCTTAGGGTAGCCTGCATTGTGAATCTTATGATGATTACAACATAAAAATTGCACAAGAGATATACGATCCGAGATGCAATATAATGCACGAAAAAGCTTACATATAGACACAATAACAATCCTAACAGCAAACCTCACAGAAAACCTCAAATCTCAGACACAAAACAACACCTTTCAAACCCATCGCTTAAAATCAATATCAATACCGGAGCCAAGAATTCAATATACCCATCACACTCGTAGCTCGGCCTTAAACACCACCGTGCATTTAATGCTTACAATTAATTTTCCTAGGAGCCAAACAGATTTTTTACCAGCTGAGAAAATGAAGGAAAGCAAAAGAAATTTTGTGTGACTAAAACAGAGGAGCCAAATCTGAGATTGAAACTTACCGATGAGGGCTGGAGTGAACCTGGAAGTGAGAACGTGAATATTCCGGCAACACTCGGGCAATCAAGAACTGAGAAATCTAGAAAGGGAATGACTAGGATTTAAATAAATGATCAGAGGATAATTCTGTAATTACACGTTATTGGAGTTTTTATTTATATGTGATAGTTGAAAGTGAGATTTAAATCCTAATTCTCTTAATAAATGAGTCAAATCAATGCTAATTGAACTATAAGGCTATCTCAAATTGGCCCGAAAATCTAAGGTTATCAAAACAAAAAGATTACAAAAAAAAAAAAAAAAAAAAAAAAACTCATACTAAGAGTTCATTTCATACAAAATTTACTTTCAATCTTGTCTAAATTTTTTATTTTTTATTTTTAAATCTTTTTCCTTGAGTTGTGACTTGTGATTATCATACACTAAAGAGAATTTCTCAAAACCCTTTTCAATTTCAATCCAATTTTAGTGTTGTAGGCGCTGAGGGGCCAATAAAAAAAAACCTAAAATCTTCAGGTAAGGTGAGTTTCACTCCTATGATTCTCTTTACCTGTGATTGAATTAGATTGACATATTTTAGCATATAATTATGGTTTAGTTCTTGCGTGTATTGGAAATAATTATGTATGTATGAATATAAAATCAATAATTCAGTGATTAAGTAGACTGATCAATTTAGAAAATAAGTTATGGGAAAAGCATGGCTAGGCATGCTTATGCAAGAGTACACATACTCAAGTTAAAATAAATCTTTTATCAACACAATAAATAAAAATAATGGAATAAAAATGTTGGATTCCATTTGAATCATGAGATGGATTGACTTTATACTATATTCTAGGATGGTGGGAATTATATGCTAAAATATTGTTTTTGTTCCTATAATTTATCTGAATTTCATTTTAGGTTCCTAAACTTTAATGAATACCTAGAGTAATTTTTCTTCTTCTTTAGGGTAACGTGAACATGCCCCCTATATTTAACAACTAGCCATCTATATACCAAACCCAAAAGCCCCCATTTTTATAATTTCTTCTCCACAATTATCTTCCCCAAAAGGCCAAACACAAATTGTCTATTCAATGCGGGCTTCGTCGGAAAAGGGAGATCGATGCACTAGGTGTATCGTGGAAAATCAAATATTTGGATGATTGGATCAAAATGTTTTAAAAGGGTTATTTTTAGTGGATCACATACTTGTAGAGAAATAGTAGTTTGAGAAACAGTGGCTAAAACAGATAGTAAACAACTTTGAAAGCATCTACATAGGTAATCTTACAAGCAACCGTATATAGAAATTTGCAAAGAAAAGTTATAGTATTACTCATGGCATTACATTCTCTTAAACCAGCAGTTGCTTCCAGGAAGCATTAATTTGAAACATAATACATTCCATACGATTCATATCCTTATTTGACCTACAGATAGTGTGTGGAGTGGATGGCTCTAGGAAATTATTGCACTTAGGGTTGATAACACCTGAGAAACCATATGCATAGCTGGTCTAGATTCGGGATTAGCACGCAAGCATGCAATCGCCAACTTTATGATGAGTATCAGTTGATTCTCAACCTCAAGTGTGGGAGGTGGAAGGCGTATGTCTAACAAATCTTTCAACAACAAATTCTCCTCCACAGTAGATAGAATGGAGATGCTTTCACCCGAATGCCCTCCTTTGATCACTTCAATAGCCAAAACTCCAAAGCTATAAACGTCGCATTTCTCAGTTATCTTCATCGTATAAGCAAGCTCTACAAACAAACAGAATATAAGTATATAACACCAATGTATTTATATATATGTTCTATTTTCTATATCAATTGATCAATTAAGTATATTACCTGGTGCAATATAACCATAAGTGTCGGCAAGTGAACTCCAATTGGATGAGTCTCGATTAAGAAGCTTAGCAGTGCCAAAGTCGGAAACATGAGCCTCATATTCAGGATCCAGCAAAATATTTTTGCTTGATATGTCCCTATGAACAATTGGTAATGAGCAATCATGGTGCATGTAAGACAAAGCGTTAGCCACACCTTTGATAATATTGACCCTCTTCTTCCAGTCCAATTCTTTAGCTCCTCCATCATTGCTCAAAATTGTGGCCAAGCTACCCCTTTCGAGGTACTCATAAATAAAAAACGAATGTTGTGAATGTGAAAAAAATCCATACAATTTTATAATATTTCGATGCCGGATTTTTGTTAATGCCCTTATCTCATTCAAGAACTCCTTTTGCTCTGCAATCTCATCATCACGAAAGGATTGGAGTTTCTTCATAGCTACTATCTTTCCCGATAATAACTTGGCTTTATAGACTGTACCATAGCCTCCCTTATCGATGCAAAACATAGTATCAAAACCCTGGGTCGCATCAATGATATTCTTGTACATTGTTCTTCCATCCAAAGTTGATATTGTAAACACTTCTTCCTTGTCTGTGTCGTTTGTTTGGTTTGTCTGTTTATTTTTCCTTTTTCTTTGTAGAATGAAGAAAATTCCTAGGAATATCAATACAAGTAAAAGTGTACCCAAAAGAGGGAAAATGATTAAGAAAATCATTTTGCGTCCCTTTTTTGAAATATGTTTTCCTACCACACAGGGTTGCAATCCCATAACATTTCCACACAATCCTTTATTACCTTGTAATGTTTCTATGTGAGCATCTTGAAATGCTCTGCTATTGGGAAGAGGACCCTCCAACTTATTGTAGGATATGTCAACATACGACAAGCCATGCATTTCTTCAAAAGCAATTGGAATGAAACCAGAGAGGGTATTGTGAGAGATATTCAACAACTCCAAGCTTTGCAAACTTCTGATTTGTGAAGGTATCTCTCCTTCGAGCAAGTTCTGGCTCAAATCTAGCTTGGACAATTGTGGTAAATTACATAATTGAACTGGAATACCTTGGCTAAACTTGTTGTTGCTCATATTCAGGTAGTTTAGTTTCAAAAGGTTCCCTATATTTATGGGGATTGACTTAGTGAAATTGTTGGTTGATAGATCCAAATACTCCAGATTTGTTAATGATCCAAGTTCTAGAGGTATACCCCCATAAAATTGGTTTCAATTCAACATCAGCTCCAACAAAGAAGTTAACTTTCCAAATTCTTTTGGGAGCTGCCCAACTAACTGATTAAAAGAAAGATCAAGTAATTGGAGTTGAATTGAGTCTCCAATTTCAAGAGGTATGCCACCAGTAAGATTATTCCCAGCAATACGTAGGGTGGTTAGTTGTGGGCACATGCTCCAATTGTATGAGATTTCACCATAAAATCTATTGTAGCTTAGGTCCATGAACTTTAATTTACTATAGACACCAAAATCTTCAGATATATTTCCAAAGAGTTGGTTTCTTTCAAGGCGGACTCTGACTAAGCTCGTGCAGTTTCTCAAGGTTTTGGGTATTGGACCTATAAGCTGGTTGTTGAAAGTAGTAAAGTTTTGAAGAGATCTACTTTGACATAAGTTTCGAGGCAAAGTGCCAGTGAAGTGGTTTGTATCCAGCCGTAGTGAAGCCAACTTCATCAGGTTTCCAATTGCTTGAGGAATGGGACCAGCAAGTTGGTTATCGCGGAGGAATAAATCTTCTAAGTGACTCAAATTACCCAAGGAAACCGAAACTATACCATTTAAGCGATTTCTACTCAGGTGAAGAGTAGTTATAGACTTTAAGTTTCCAAATTCTTTAGGAATGGTGCCAGAAAGTTGATTGTTGTACAGATGTAAGACAGTTAGGTTGCTAAGAGCACCTAACGATGAGGGAATCGAGCCAGAAAGATTATTGGTTTGAAGGGCTAAAGAAATGAGACATTTCAAATTCCCTATTTCTGGGGGGATGGAGCCAGAAAGTTGATTTTCAAACATATGCAAGAATTCCAGTTTTTCTAAGCTTCCAATACTAGGAGGGATGTGACCTGTTAGACTGTTGTTTTTCATATCAAGGTCAACTACATTGGAGAGGTTTCCAATTTCTGAAGGAATGGAGCCAGAAAGTTGATTATTACGGATGTATAAATAAGCCAAGTTGCTGAGATTACCTATTGAATAAGGAATGCAGCCATGGAGATCATTTGCATGCAAAGAAAGGAGATTGAGAGACTTTAAATAACCAACTTCCGGAGGAATCGAACCATTTAACCGATTTTCACTTAGGCGCAAGAACTCAAGATTGGTCAATAGTCCAATCTGTGATGGTATTTCACCTGATAAGTTATTAGATAATAGATCAAGATATATGAGTTTGGGCAGATTACTAATTTCAATAGGGACTGTACCGAAGAGTTCATTCATGCTGAGATCAAGAAATGCAAGGTTGGGGAGAGATGAAAATGAAAATTCATGAAGCGTACCTTTCAAGCCTGAGTTAGTAAGGTTTAACCTTGTGACACTTCCTGCTTGGTTGCAAGAAATGCCGAACCAACTGCATGGGATTGAGCTTGTATTTTGACTGTTGGAAGAATTGGTTTCACTATAAGGAATGAGAGTCCATGAAGTCAGGGGTGACTGAGTTTCATTTTGAAGACTGGCTTTCCAATTCAGTAGAGCATCTATCTCTGCCTCTTTATTCACAGAAAGAGAAGCAACATCAAATGAGGAATGTAACATGGCCAACACAACCAGAGAAAAGAGGAAAACTACTTTTTTCAAGATAGACATTGCCATGGTCTTTGTTTTACAAATTGCAAACATATTCAGAACTCTATCTTACTAGTCTACGCTGCCCCAATAATTTCTTAGACACAATTTATAGGTCTATATATGTGTTTCGTTAATGGGAAAGGAAATAGGGGTTTGAAACAATGATCATTGACTTTGGCTGTCGTCTGTTCCCGTGGAAAGAATTTTCCATTTTCTCAGTCAAGGAAATGGAAAAAAGATCAACGAACGGTAATTTCCAAGCCAGAACAAGTAGATGCATGGTAAATATAACATAATTGCGGAAGGAAAATGAGGAGTTTTTTTGTTTTTGTTTTTGTTTGTGTGTGTGGAAAGTTGCAACTCATAGACTCATAGTACTCGTTTTTGGCCGTTACTTACTTTGTTGAAAATTTTTGCTATATTGGTTATGTATTGTAGAAGTGGATTTTGGCAGTAGACTCGAATGACTTTGTCTTTGCTTGCACAACTAATATTGCTCTCGACCACTCAATTTTGGAGTTAATAGGACTTTTGAAACATACCTAATATATATGTCAATTAATTAGAGGCGGCTCAAGGAATTTTTTTAATGCTATGTTTGAATGGAGGAGAATGAAGGGAGAGTAGAGGGAAAGGGAGGTGAGAGGTTTAATGAACCTTATTCGGAAGTTTTTTTTTAAGTGGGAAGGGAGAAGGATTTGAGGGGATAGGAATGGGTAATATATCTCTCAAAACCTCTCATTTTTAATTCTACCAAATTGGGGTCATTTGGAGGGGGAGGGGAGGGGAGTGGATAGTTATTAAAGCCGGACCGGATGTCAATCCGGTTTAGGAGCCAGGTTATTGGGTCATTGGTTCAACTAGTGGGTTACCGGTTGAACCGCATGATCAAATAAAAATTAATATATATGTATATATATATATATAAATAAGTTTAAGGAATCATAAAATAAACAAATAAATTGACATTTAAAATGTTGGAGACATTATAAAAAATTTATAATTTAATAATATTGGTACAATACATTGATCATTTGTTATACTAAAATGAATAACAAAGCTTTAAATTGTAACAGCCAAATAAACTATGAACTAAAAAACTTAAAGTAAATGAACATGAAAGTTGAAAACAATAAAAGAAGTAAACTCAACATGGTTCACACACAAGTAATATAGGTGTAGGGATACCACAAGTATTGGGTTCACTTTTTTTAGTCCTTTAAGGTTTCTAATTCCTTGGAAATTATCAAATTGCCCAATTTTAAATAAAATAATAGTAGAAAAGTGGACCTATAAAATAATTTTTTTAAGAATTATAATTTTTTTTACAAGTTGCAACTCTATCTTAATATGTCTAAGCTACCCCAATTTCTTGCACACTTTATAGTGCAAGTCTGTAAGATTTGGTCTTCTGCAATCAATTTTCGTCGTTAATGGGTTAAGTAAAATATGGAATTGACACGGAAAAAAATTTACTTTGACTGCTTCACGCGGAATGTTGTGTCCGTGGCTGAGTCAAGATATGTTTGGCCTAATCCTAGTAATACTAGGACTGTAATACCCGGTCCCAAAAGAAAAGAATTTTTTTTTAAGTGGGTAATTTAGTAAATTTCAATTGTAGGGTAAAAATACAAATAAATCATTTATTTTAGGAGTTTTTAGGAATAAAAATAAATGTGTTATAACCCTATTAATATAAATAGACTTCTAAACCTTATTGTAATACCAAGAGACACTCTTTGACGGCAAGAATTTGAAGGATTCAAGGAAAAAAGAGAAAGTACAAGACAATAAAGGTGAGAGTCTCAATATTTTTCCTTTAAAATAATTGTCATTGAAATATGAATTGATTTTGTTAGCTAGTAATTGATAGTAGATTTTAGTTTGATACGTAGATTTTAATTAGCAACATATATATCAGAATTGGCTAGCTCTAGAAATAATAAGATAGATCTTATCTCAATTTCGGTGGAAACTGTACCAAATACATCTTATTGCAAGAAATCAGATTTCAAAAGGTGTAAAAGAAAATGTGATCACGTCACACTTGTTGACGTGATGAAAAGTTTTTTTTTAAAGTACTATTTTGGCGTCAGGTGTGGTTATTGATAGAAGATGAGGAGTTTTTAAAATATACAATACATAGGCTTAGGTGTGGTCATTCAAATTAAAGAAGAAAAGTAGTTTGGCTATTGGCAGTAGGACATGATGAATGGATAGCTATGCAAGTCAATCTGATAGTGAAAAAAAAAGAAAAAAGAAGGAAATAAAAGATAGCCTTCTATTGACGTGAAATAAGGAAGATTATCGTACAGCCATTGGCTTCCTGTACTTGCAGAGAAAGGAGAAGAAATAAAATAAAAGGAGAAAAAAAAAAAGATATGTAAACCCATTAGACTAATAGGCTATTGACGTGATAGGAGCGGAGCAACAAATCTTAGAAATCCTAAGCCTTCTGTAATTAGGATGTACTGCGTAGGAACTAGAAACCAATGAATTTGGGAATTGATTTGGTTTAAAGAGATTTCAGTGGTATATGTGTGTTACAACTATTACTTACTAGTTATACTATTTAATATGTATTTTGATCACTGTACAATTGATTTAGGAATTGATTTATAAATTGTGGAAAGAAGAGATAAAGAGGATTTCTTGCTTAATAGAGGTAAGTAACATTTTCTTAACTAACTATATTTTGCTGAAACCTCCATGTTTTGATTTATTAAATATTCATTGCATTTCAGTACAAATTATTAATTTTAATTATTTTAGATACATTGGTTTAAACAAAAGAATTAGAGTTTTGTATTTTTGGAATATTATAATATATTTGATTTAATTAGTTGATTGTTTAGAAAGTTTTGTGTCTTCAACTGGGATCAAGCACTTTTTGAATTTTGTGAAAATATTGTTTGAATTGTGATTTGATTGAATATGATCTTTTGACATTGACTGAAATTTTATGAAAAGAACCAAACATTGTTCGAACTGTGATTTTATTGAATATGATCTTTTGACATTGACTGATATGAAATTGAATCTGAACCATTTGACTATGCTTTGGACCTCGCCAATGGGGGTAAACGTTGGCACAGAAACTAGTTTCTTCTGGGGCTTACCACCGGCCTATGTGTGGTTCTGGGCCTAGTCACGGGGATATAGCGTGACCATAGTCATAAAGTTTTCTTAAACATAAGAAATCCAATTGACTGCATTGATTTAAGTAAATTGAGACTTTTAATGTTTTGAACTTATTGAAATTTATACATAGTTTTCCGCTGCATTGTGTTAAATTTTCTTAAGTCTATGAGATTTATCCTATAAATATTTATATATTTTATTTGAATAAATGCTTGATCCACCCCTTTTCAAACTATAGTTTACTGAGCCTCCCAGCTCACCCCCCTTTTCTTCCCCAATTTCAGATTCTGAGGAGTAGCAAATCTTGGAGCTCTCATTAAGGTGGTGCATGTGAAAGGAATTAGGATTTGACTCTAAAGTGTCAGACAAGTCGTTATGTGGTTATTAGAAGATTTGTTTTACATTTGAGGAATTTATATCAGTTGTAATTTTTTTCAGATTCCTTTAGTTGTTAATTCCTTGGAGACTATTTGTTTATGAACTGTCAATTTCTAAATTGTGAAGGATTAGTCAAAGGTTTTTGAACTTTATTGAGGCCTTGCACACATAGGTAGATAAGTCTTATTGGGTGTGCGGCCGTTGTCACGTGTCGAGCTCATGCTTTGGGTTCGGGGCGTTACAATAAAGTGGTATCAGAGCATAGGTTATGATTCTGAAGAATTTATGAAGTTCAGGTTATGATTTTGTAGACCTTGTGGAGTTAGGTTTTGATTTGTAAACTTTGTGGAATTTAGTTTATGATTCTATAAACTTAATGGAGCTTAGGATATGATTTGGTAGTCCTTATGGTCAGTTTCAATCTATATGGGTCGTAGACAATTCATAGTATGACAAAGAAAAATAATTTGAGGTTGTTGCTTTGCTAAAAATATATTCAGATGTAAATTTCAAGGTCTTACAAACAATAGAGTTTGAATATGTTGGATTTTATTGGGTTTTTATGTTAAAGTTTGATTTTCATTGAGTTTAGATCATTGTTGGTTAGGTTTGATTTGTATGGTGGACAATTCAGAGACAAACTAAATATCTAGCATTTTGGGATTACGTTTTGTGCTATCAGAAGATTAAGTCTCTTATTAGTTTTGACATAATTGGAATCCGTAACATTCTAGTATCATTTTATATTGATTATAGGTTAAGATGTCACTATGTAATATGAGATATATGGACATTCCCAATGACACGCAATAATGGACTTGGAAATCGTATGCATTTCTAGAGGTTACGTATGCATTTCTAGAGGTTAATATTGTATTATTACAATGTGATTTCTTGATTTGAGGTTATATGAACTTGGTGAATTGAATCTGACAATATGATGAATACTCTATGATATTATAGGTTTTGTAGAATGCAAAAGGCTTGACTTGGAGAATTAGTTTCAGTTTAATTATGAGAGGTAGTTAATACCTGTTATGGGATATATTCCGCTATTACAAAGTTGAGTTCCTGATTTTTATTTTTGGAGCATGGAAATTGTTCAACATTGTAAGGATTAAAGCTTGAATACCATATTTGTGATTTTTAGTTGATATGAAGTTAATGAATTGGATCTTTCAATTGAAGATGAATTGTGATTTTACAGATGGTGTAGAATGCAATGGTTAGTGGTATTATTAACTAGGGGCTCAATTTTGATAAGATGTTTATTAAGTTCGATTGGAAGACAATGTCATTTTTAATTTGTTCGTGATAATTAGGTATAATAAACTTTGGCACCTTAGATTCTACATTGACATGAATTTAGGACTTACTACTTTTATAGTACATAAGTTTGGGTTATTGGACCAACTTCTCGATAAGATAAATTTTTTGGATAGATTTATGTAACAAGCTTACAAGATTCCAGTAGTTTCCAGATGTTCCCTCTAAGATTCATGTGTTGGAGATTTTCAAAGTTTAAAGTTGATATTACAAGTGTGAGTTGATCATTGAAAGATTTTACTGGTTCTAGATTTTTGAGTCTCGTACCTAGTTAAGCTTTAAAGAAATCTGTTGGAGTTTTTCAAAGGTTTGACCATTTTCCGTAGACATTGTCTCTTCAAACCCTATACAAGTGAGAATTATAAGTTTATATTTGATGGTGGAATTAGGAAGGAATAAATTCGTTTAAGGAGTTAAATGCAAACATAATTGTATTAGACTATAGTATCTAAAGGATAGAGAAGATCTAAAATTCCTTTTTAGTCTCCCTATGATTATTATGTGTGATTGGCGGAAATCTATAAGAATGACATTAAGGTAGTGTTCAGTTGATACTTAGGGTCTCTTGGGAATTTCTATATACAAAGTAATTTGAGGAAAAACGAAATTTATGAAGACATGTTTCCCAAATAGTAATTGTTGTCTCCGATATAAATCTTATGTGAATTATACCTTCCATTCGTGGATCGATCTCATTGAGTATAATTAGGTTGCTTTGACGTTGGCTTTACAGTGGCGTAGTCTTATCAACTCTAAAAGGAGAATAATTTTGATTTGAGGCATAAGAGTGATGCTATCAAAATGAGAGGTATTGAAAACTCAAATTGTGATTCAGGAACATAAAAATCAACAAAGCAATGTTAGAGATTATTCTTGAGTTTTAGCATTCAAATTTAATTAGATATTAATGAAGGATGGTTGATAACATTTTCCTTCTCAAAACTTTAGAGAAGGAAGTGGGTTCAGGCCCAAGTCCAGTGGGCTCTACGCATAATTTGGAGTCCAGCTTTAGTCCAGCTATTAGTCCAGCTATTAAGCACGTGTTATTACACTTAAGCTGGATTCTGTTATTTGTAACTAACTTAGTCTCTCTCCCTCTCTGTATAAATACTGATCAAAGTATATCAATTAATCAATGCGTATTATTCAGTCACACTTGTATTGCTGTTATCTTTTCCTTTTACTCTTGTAAACTTTCAACAATATAATGAAATATATGTTAACTTCAACAATAATATGCTAGTAACTAGAACACAATTAATCACAATAGCAAAAGGATTTTATTATGCATACCTCTTGACGCCATGAGTAGATCTCTACAACTTCTTTTGCAATAGTTATTCGCACATGCACACTCGGCACACGGCCCAGGCTAAGTCTTCCTCTCCTTGCTCCTCCTTTCAAGACTGCTTTCAATGGGGCAAGCTAGGGTTTCGTCTAACGTAGGAGTGGAGAGGGGACCTAGCCTTATATTTATATTAAACATCCACCCATCATGGATTAGGCTTAAAAACCCTACACTCTACCTCGACATCAGACTAGGGGCACAAGCCCAATATAAACAAGGTGTACCAAGGCCCAGTACCAAATATGACCACAACATACTAATAGGCCATCAGGTAAATTAACTGAGTTACATCCAACCCGTTTCAAGAAAACATAAAGGCCCAATTAATGGAAGCCCAATTCTAACATTCTCCCACTTGGGCAATCATTAATTGGTGTTTTGTAATTTTAGAAATAGTTTTGAAAAAGACTCTCAGGGTTGAACAATTACTAGGGTGGCCACCCAATTATCAACTCAGTTATAAAACACCTCCCACATGATCCGGTCCAACAAAACAACTAATCATGGACCAAAGCTGGCATTATGCAATTATTCGCATAAATTCATCTTTGACCACAAATGACAGTAGTTTCATTGACATAATCACTATCTGATGTGATGCGTGTAGAATGAACTTAATAGCACCATTTATGTGGTCAATTGTGCAAATTAAGTCCACATTGGTCCTCTGAATTGGTTTCTCATGAAACCCCCATACTACCAATTGGAAACGTGTAAATGTTTCCTAAATAAAAGAAGAAGCAATGTCTTCCCACAGTAGTATGAATGATTTTGTAGCAACATCTCGAGACATTTATAACAGCAAAAAACATGCCAGCATGTCAAATGTATACATTTTAACAACTTAAACATCAATATGAATCCACAAACATTTCAATCATAATTATAGCAAAGCATAACAATGCAAATTGTCAAATAAATAAGAGTTTAAATAACCCATCATGTAGTTACATAACCAGTAACTCCCATTAACCAAGTACATCAAAGGAACTTAAGATACCCATGCTCTCAGCATGACATTTAAAGACAACATGTCTGACCCCTTTGGTTAAGGGATCAGCTATCATTGCTTCAGTATTAATGTGCTCTATTATGATATCCCCTTTTCTAACCATGTCTCTGACTGAAAGATATTTAATATCAATATGCTTAGAACCACTTGAGGTTTTGTTGTTCTTCGAAAAGAACACAGCTGCACGATTGTCACAAAAGATTTTAATTGGTCTTGAGATGGAATCAATGACCTTAAGACCTGAAATGAAATTCCTCAACCATATGGCCTGTGTTGCAGCTCCATAACACGCCACAAATTCTGCCTGCATGGTGGAAGACGCCACTAGAGTTTGTTTCACACTCTTCCATGAAATTGCTCCACCTCCCAACATGAATACATAGCCTGAAGTAGACTTCTTATCATCTGGACTTCCAGCATAATCTGAATCAGAGTACCCAATCACCTCAAGGCGATCAACCCTCCTATAAGTAAGCATAAAGTTTTTGGTTCTCTGTAAATACCTCATCACTTTCTTGGCTGCTATCCAATGTTCCATCCCAGGATCAGCTAAGAACCGACCAAGCACATTTACAGGAAAAGCAATGTCTGGCCTAGTGCATACTTGTGCATACATCAAACTCCCTATAGCACTAGCATAAGGTACTTTCTTCATGCATTCTCTCTCAACTTCATTTTTAGGACACTTGTCTTTGCTGAGCACATCCCCTTTCACAATAGGTACATCTCCAGGTTTGCAACTTTGCATATCAAACCTTTTAAGAACTCTATCAATATAGGCATTTTGAGAAAGCCCCAAGGTACCACGAGATCTATCCCTATGAATTTCAATACCAAGCACAAAAGATGCCTCTCCAAGGTCTTTCATATCAAAGGTCTTGGACAAATGTTGCTTTGTCTCATGGAGTAAATTCAAATCACTACTAGCAAGCAAAACATCATCAACATAAAGAACAAGGAAAATAAATTTACTCCCACTGATTTTAAGATAAATGCATTGATCTATCTTATTCTCGATAAAGCCCAACGATGTCACAATTTCATCAAATTTTAAGTACCACTGCCTTGATGCTTGTTTGAGGCCATAGATAGATTTATTTAATTTACACACCATGTGTTCCTTGCCCTTCATTTGGAATCCCTCAGGTTGCTGCATGTAGACCTCTTCACCAAGATTTCCGTTTAAGAATGCTGTTTTGACATCCATCTGATGAAGTTCCAAATCAAAGTGAGCAACCAAAGCCATTATGATTCTAAAAGAATCCTTAGAAGACACAGGAGAAAAAGTCTCATGATAGTCAATCCCTTCCTTCTGAGTGAAACCCTTTGCAACCAGTCTCGCCTTAAAACGCTCTATATTACCTTTGGAGTCCTTCTTGGTTTTGTAAACCCATTTACAACCAATGGGTTTAAAACCATTAGGAAGTTCCACCAGCTCCCACACATCATTATGTTTCATAGATAGCATTTCATCCTCCATAGCTTCAACCCACTTGCTAGATTGAGGACCATCAATAGCTTGATCAAAAGAGATAGGATCAACTACTCTCCCTATATCAAAATCGCACTCTCCCAAGTAGACAACATAATCATTGGACAATGTAGGTCTTCTTACTCTTTGAGATCGTCTCACTGGTGCAGGCTGGTCAACATGGAAATCTTGAGTAGGCAAAGGTGCTGATCCCATCTCTTGTTGTTCCAATTGTGCTCCATTAATACCTTCATCCTCTTGAGAAATAATTCTCTCTTGTATAATGGGTGTTGGAACAATAAGACCTTCTTCATCCAAGGTCACATCTCTATTATGAGAACATTCACAATTGTCTATATCATTCTCCAAGAATTTTGCTGTAATTGCCTCAACAATTTTTGTGCCACGTGTAGGACAATAGAACCTGTATCCTTTAGAGTGAGGTGGATAGCCAATGAAAAAACAGCGAGTGGTTTTAGGATCCAGTTTCTTTTCCATGGGATTATAGATTTTAACTTCAGCTGGACAACCCCAAACACGAAAGTGATTCAGACTAGGCTTCCATCCAGTCCACAACTCAAAAGGTGTTCTAGGAACAGATTTGGTAGGGACTCTATTCAGTATGTACTAGGCCGTCTTGAGAGCTTCTCCCCAAAGGGATTTAGGAAGGTTACTTCTACTCATCATACTCCTTACCATATCCATGAGAGTACGATTGCGCCTCTCAGCTACACCATTTTGCTCAGGAGTACCAGGCATGGTATACTGAGCAACTATACCACAATCTTGAAGGTATTTGGCAAAAGGTCCCATAAACTGCCCAGTCTCACCATGCTTTCCATAATACTCTCCACCACGGTCAGACCTCACAATTTTGATGACCTTCCCAAGCTGCTTTTCAACCTCAGTTTTATAGATTTTAAATTTTTCAAGAGCCTGAGATTTTTCACTAATGAGGTAAACATATCCATAACGGGAGTAGTCATCTATAAAGCTAATAAAATACTGACTCCCACACAATGTAGGGGTTAAAGGACCACTTATATCAGTGTGAGTGATTTCTAAAAGATCTTTACTACGTGTAGACCCCTTTCTTTTAGTCTTGGTTAATTTTCCTCTAACACAATCAACACAAGTTTCAAAATTTGTAAAATCAAGATTAGGAAGTGCATCATCTTTTATTAGTCTTTCAATTCTTTCCTTTGAAATGTGACCAAGACGTTTGTGCCATAGTGTAGAAGAATTTTCTTTAATTAAGACTCTTTTAGTTCCAGAGGATTCAACATTCAAGGAGGTGAAGTCTTTATTGGGGTAAAGTTTTAGTCTATATAAACCATCAGATAGGAAACCAGAACCTAGGAAATTGGAGTCAAAAAACACTTTAAAGATACCATTCTTAATATCAAAAGCATAACCAGCTTGGTCAAGAGCAGAAATGGAAATTAAATTCCGCCTCATGGACGGTACATAAAGGATGTTTTCTAAAACAAGTTCATAACCAGACTCTAACTTCAAACTAACGACTCCTATCAACTCAATTTCAACTTGAACTCCATTTCCTACATATAGATACTTTTCATCTTCACTTGGCCTTCGCTTGCTCTTGAATCCCTGCAAGGAATTAGCAATATGAACAGTTGCCCCACTATCAAACCACCAAGAATTTAATGGAACATCTATTAAGCTAGATTCAAGGCAAACAAAGGCAAGCAAATTACCTCCTAGTTTATTTTTCTTATCCTTCCAAGACTTGAACTTATAACAGTCTACTTTCTTATGACCAGCATTACCACAGAACCAACACACTTTATCTTTTTGAATAGCAGCTTTGGGTCCCTCAATTTTGTGGGTCTGACCATTGTTTCTTACCACCACCCTGATCTTGAGATTTTGATCTCTTGGAGTTGAAAGATTTTTTAGGGCCTGGTTTGAAAACTACATTCACAGTTTCACCTGTCTCACGACGCATCCTTTCCTCCTCTTGGGCACAGAAGGAGATCAGCTCATTTATACTCCAAACCTCCTTTTGAGTGTTATAAGAGGTTTTGAGTTGGTTGAATTGGGAAGGAAGAATGCCTAAAATTTGGTGAACAAGAAATGTCTCAGGGACACTTATTTTCAGGTCAGAAAGCCTATTAGCAACATTCACCATCTTCATAATGAACTCCCTAATACCACCTATCCCATCATACCTCATACCCATCAGCTTTCCCATTAGTTCTCCAGTCTCAGCTTTGTCAGAAAATTGGAACTTTTGTCCTATGGCAACAAGGAATTCCTTGGCATTATCAGTCTTAGGTAAAGCACCAATGAGAGCCTCAGAGATAGACCGCTTCATCATCATCAAACTAAGGCGATTTGCCCTATCCCACCTCTCAAAATGTGCCTTTAGACTAGCACTGCTGCCTGCAGTAAGTGCAGGGGGCTTAGGCTCACGCATGACAATGTCAATGTCCATCATGGTCAAGGCCATCTCTACATCTTCTTTCCATCTCTTGTAATTGTTTCCAGTCAAGGTTTCAATGACAGATGTTTGATTATTAACAGAGAACACACAAGGGGCTGTAAGAGCAATGATAGCATAACAATATTAGAATTACAATATGGGCCATAATTTAGTTATTTATATATAACACGCATAAAGCATCCATTTTTTCAGGAAAGTCCTAGGTGCATCATTACAAACTCTCCTTTGGGTAGAGATTGTAACATGACATAAGGTAACTTTCCACAATAATCCAATTGATGGGAATAAATTGTTTAGAAGAATTTATCCCCTTTGGGTTGACAAACCTTCTAAACAATTCTACACCTACCAATCATGCAACAATGCCTTCAAATTAAAACACATGATGACCCCCTTTGGGTGGGTGATTATATGCAATAATTTCATCCCGAAACCTTTCAAGGGCAATTCCATGAATTTAAATGAATGACCCACTTTGGTGGTATCACTCATCTTAGTTCAAGGAGTTCCCAACCGGGAAACAATAACATGCCCATATTTTATTTATTTATTTATATATATATAAAAAAAAAGAATATGTGCAAATAAGAGAGAAAAAGAAAACTGTAGCAATATACTTTATTTCTTGTTGCCAAGATTCATTCAGTTGAACCAATGCAGAATAATATAACTTGAAGTAAACATGGAACCGAGACATGCTTTACATTGCCAAACATCAATTTAATTTAAGCCCATAGTGACATGATATTATGGTTATTTCCAGCATATTCCTACTGCATCCGAAGTATAAAAGAATCTATAGATAGTTTATTTTATTTAATAAACTAACATATATAAGTGTTCTATTTGAAACGGTCCCACTAGAAGATTAAATTGACGAAGGTTCTTTTATTCTAGGTCTTCTACCGAACTGACTTCGCAGACGTCGGCTATATAAGTTTTTTAATCCCACCAAAAGAACTTAAAACTTTTAAGTTCTTACGAGATGGAGGGATCTCTGTATAGGTCCCAGAAAAAAAAAAGGTCTCTCGATTTTAATACAAATGATTAAATCTCTTGACAAGGTTTCAAATCCTTTAACATACCGTAAGTTCAGAAAAACAATTCTTGGTTCTAGCCTAACATAACCCGCTCTGATACCACATGTTAACTTCAACAATAATATGCTAGTAACTAGAACACAATTAATCACAATAGCAAAAGGATTTTATTATGCATACCTCTTGACGCCATGAGTAGATCTCTACAACTTCTTTTGCAATAGTTATTCGCACATGCACACTCGGCACACGGCCCAGGCTAAGTCTTCCTCTCCTTGCTCCTCCTTTCAAGACTGCTTTCAATGGGGCAAGCTAGGGTTTCGTCTAACGTAGGAGTGGAGAGGGGACCTAGCCTTATATTTATATTAAACATCCACCCATCATGGATTAGGCTTAAAAACCCTACACTCTACCTCGACATCAGATTAGGGCACAAGCCCAATATAAACAAGGTGTACCAAGGCCCAGTACCAAATATGACCACAACATACTAATAGGCCATCAGGTAAATTAACTGAGTTACATCCAACCCGTTTCAAGAAAACATAAAGGCCCAATTAATGGAAGCCCAATTCTAACAATATATGTATTGAATAAAATCGGCCTCAAAAATATATGTATTGAAATATATTCTGTTTGTTATAATTTGCAAAGTCGGCCTCAAAAAAGAAAAAGAAAAGGAAAAGTCATTTAATTGAATAAAGAAAATAAAATTGTGACGTTAATGGTAGCTTGTCTTAGTTTACGTGCATCGTTTGTAATAAAGGATGGAAATCAATAAGCTAGTCCAAGACTGTGTCTTGTAAAAATGGCTATTGTGTGACTTTGATGGGGAATTTCCTGTAATAAAGTTCTTCAGTAATGAAAGGTTATAAATATTTGAGATTTAGAGATTTGAGCATATATTTTTTCGTGAATTTCATTTCATTTTCATGTTTGTAAACTTGTGTCATGTATTGCAGGTTGTCTGCAGTTTCAGTTTTTGTATTAGAATTGTCCTTGGCGTCTCTTGTTCTTAGGGTAGCCTGCATTGTGAATCTTATGATGATTACAACATAAAAATTGCACAAGAGATATACGATCCGAGAAGCAATATAATGCACGAAAAAGCTTACATATAGACACAATAACAATCCTAACAGCAAACCTCACAGAAAACCTCAAATCTCAGACACAAAACAACACCTTTCAAACCCATCGCTTAAAATCAATATCAATTTTTGGTTAGGTTTTGACTAAAATATATATTATTTTTGAGTTTGAGCTAGCATTATGTGATTTAATGGTTATTATTGAGTTTGAACACTTTTAATAAATTACATAAATTATATAGACTCTAATCAATATATACTTGTTAATTTAATGGTATTTTTATATTCACAATTATATATATATATATATAGAGGTAATCCTGAAACGGTACATTGGTACTGGCCAGTACCAAAATATTTCATTCCTTTGGCCAAACCGAAATAAGCTCCAGTACGGTATTGACCACTTTGAACAAAACAAAGCCAAAATCAAAATGTAAAATATGTGTGGAAACCAAGAAAGAAAGAAAGAGAGAGAAAGAAAAGAAGATGAAGAAGAGTTGCAGGAGAGAGAGAGGAGTGTTGAAGCCCAGATCTACGGTGGAGAAGTGCCATCTGTGAATTTTTTTTCTTTCTCTTTTTAAAAGAGTTTGCTCTCCAGATTATCAAAGTTTCACCGCAACAACAAATCCTCCTTACGAGCTAGTGAGTTCTCTATGCCTGTTGATTTTTTTCAAATTTTTGTTTATGGCAGAAGATCTAGACGTTGGATTTAGTGACTTCCTAATCCAGATCGACATCTCTATTTGTGATTTGTTGCCGTTTGATTTTCTTTGATGACTGTTTTGCCCAAAACTGCAGATTTATGTAATATCATCGAATCAGTCTAAAACCGGTTGAACCAGTCTGATTCTCGGTTTACTTGATCGAATAGGCGGTTTCCTTGTTTTTGCTTCATTGTTCTTTTTTTGGAATTTCCCCTTTTTTTAAGAACCGAACCGTTCTAACTACTGATTTACAGTTAAACCGGCTAGTCCGATCCGATTTTTAAAATCATGAGTATAACTAGCCTCTTCACATTTTTTTGGAAAATTGTACCGTTATTATTATTATTATTTTTTAAGTTAATGCTTCTTTTTTTTTTTTTTCTTTTTTTTTCATATATTGTTTTTTTTTTTTTTTTTTTCTTCTGTGCCCATTTGGTCTTCGATTGGATTGAGTTATAATTTCATATATATGAGTATTCTTTTATATGTATATCACTTGCTTGATTTTTTATAATGGCTTAATTCTATTGCTTAGTACCCAAAAGAAATATTAATGGACAAATCTGAAAGAACGCCATTATAATGCTAGATAATGTTAAAGCTTTTATCTTTTGAAAGTTATGAAAATTGTATCAAATGGTGAGTAGTATTTTGATGCCTAATGAGTAATGAAAATGGTTTTGCATATGAAGATTTCTGCATCTGGGACATTTCTAGGTAACTTTCTAGCAGGAACTTCTTTCTTTTTCAAGTTAATGTTCGGTATAATAGTGTGAAATGAAGTCCTCCATTGAGAAAGAGGAAAGAAATTCATAAGATCATATACTTGTTATAATTAAGTCCGGGATTTACTAACAATATTTGTTATAATTGTTTCTATGAAAGACTTTTTTTTTTTTTTCAAAATTAAAATTCATAAGATCATATACTTTAGATCGAGTGAATTAGCCATATTATCAACTGGAAATGAGATGTTAGCAAAACTTAATTATTAATTTTCGATCTCAAGTACCGAGAAACATTAAAAATATTGTATTGAGGTGAAAAACTACTAATTAAATATATATAAATATATGAGACCATCATTTAAAGCCTTTATCTTAGACCTCAAACTATATTGAAACGACAGTTAAAATCCTTTTTATAGGCCTTCCCTTTTATTTATTTAATTTACTCTCTCTTATTCTATTAATAAGACAAATAGAATTTTTTTTTTTTTTTTTGATGAGATAAGGCAAATAGAACCTGTGTTGTTGAAAAGAAAACGGAAGAAAATAAAATGAAAAATCAACCTTGGAGTAACCACAAGGTTTATATGACATTTCATTAATCATCTTGCTAATTTATTTCAATATTAGATTAGGTTTCTTTATTTTACCCCTAAGTTGCATCTCTCTCCATTTCATTTCAAATGGAGAGGATCCTAATCCGAGTTACATATAGATAATTACTCTTCCCACCACCAGTTCCCTACAACCGCCATTATTAATGTCCTTGACCATCAGGTGGAGAACCTTGTCGGTCACGAAGTTTCCTCTGGACGGTAATTGCTCTCCAGCTACTCTTTTTCTCTACAAAATAACAAGAAATTGCATATATAAAGACAAAACCTCTACGTATGTGTTAGGATATATGCTTGCATTAAGGTATATTCAGACTCGCATGCTCAAACAAACTCAGAACACATATGTAGAAAACGACTTACTGGTTCGTAGGACGACGTTACTGGGTTCGGCATCCACTGTTGCAGATGAGAGAAATAAAAACAGAAGCAAGGAGATTATGATAACCCTAATGGACGCCTTAACATTCATTTTGGCTTTAGACTTTAATTAAGACTTCCTTGTCGATCTCTCTCTCTATATATATTATGTATTCTACGAAGAACGGCCTACTTTCGACAATTATTCAAATTAATTTTTTGGAAGAGCTACACGTTCAAGTCAAATGAATGAAAGTCATCAATACGCGTTTCTCCGCTAAGACCTTTCCACAAATTTGTTTTTATTAAGAGATTTTCTTTAACTTCACACCTGACCAGAACAAGAGCCCGGATAGATGAACAATATCCTTATGACGGGAAAAACCTATAAGGGACTAAATGCTATTTGTGGCAAAATTTCAAACTCATTGCATCAAGTAAAGGAAAAAATTTCATGTATACGCCTGAATTTTGAGGGATTGCACTTTGACCCATTTTTTTTGTTTTTCTTTAATCAAGTTACTACTTGAACTTTAACATTAACATTGTGCCAAATAACCACTTATGACAGGTTCCATCTGAATTTTCGTTAAAAAACCAGGTGAGACTTACATGTGTGTGAGAGAGAACAACTCAATGAGAGAGAAGAGAAACTGTTCCGTTCCTCTCATTGTTCCTCCATCACTACCCACAAGTATATCCCAGCAAACTAGTAGAGAGGAGAAAAAGTTTAGAGAGCTTTTTCAAAATTTACACTTCGTTTGAGAGAGGGGAAATGAGTGGAAAGAAATGGAATGAATATGGTATTTTAAGAATATTCTTTCATTTCCCTTGTTTGGAAGATTAAGTATAAGTAAATGGAAAGGAATAGAAAGATCATTATTTTGTTTAGGAATTTAGGTGAAGGGAATGGAACGGAACACCTATTCCTCCATTTTCCCTCAAAATTCCCAAATTTTCATTTCAGGGAATTGAATTTTGTTTAATGAAATTTTCATCAAAACTATCATTATCCTTTCTAACTCCAAATCTGTCAGATTTGAGTCAGCTACATCACGGGAATTTTAATAAATTATGTAGAACTCGTTTTGAGCTGAATTTTTAGTGGTTCATTGTGCACATATAGGAGTACATCTCTATAAAGTTTCAAGCTAATGGGATAAATATAAGTGGGTCAAAATAATTTTACAAAGGGGCTGACCTGCTTTCATTTTAATCTGAAAGTAGATGAAAAAGCTACAATTTTTGTGGAATTTATTCCAAGCTTTTTATTTATTGGATTGAGTTGAAATTCCATACCCGTATTCCTTGATGTGTGTACTACTTGCTTGATTTTATTGTGGCTTGGTTCTATTGTTTAGTACCCAAAATAAATATAGATGCTTTGCTACCTCTGTTTTTTTTATTGCTTGATTCCATGGGTGATGTGTCTTGAGTCATCCTAATTAATGCATATTGCTTAAAATGGGGCTTTAAGATACTTTGGTACATTTTGGTGCTCTCAATTTCTTGTACGCTTGTTTGATTCCCAGTTGGGAATGGATCCCTATCTTAGGATAGTTAAGTTAGGCTTTAGTGCTTTCGATTTGAATATCAGGGGATTTTATCGGTCTATGGAGAAAAATGTAGTGGTCTACTTTGTGATGGGTATCATTCTTATAGGATTGATGTTATGTTGCTAGATTCTAAGGTACTTGGTGATGGACCTAGTGACTTGATTGGTTAGCTTGTGCGGTGCTTGCTTGAGGTAAATTGGTTAATCTTGCGAGGTAAGTAGGTATTTAATGGGATTTTTATGAAGACAAATCATTATTACATATGAGCATTTTAAAATTTAAACACATTTAGGAAAATTATTGTGGAACTATACTTTTCCAAAGGGTTTTGTGTATTAACCTTACTATTTAATTATTTATGAGAAAATGCATTGTATTTGACATTGCATATGGGGAAATGCATGATTTGTTAGATTGGAAACTTATAAGCATCTTTCATTTAAACCTTGGTGATTGATTTGATAAGGTTATGGATTATTTGAGATTTTAAAAATGTTTCTTGGATTTTGTTATCCGAGATATGTTATGGAAACTTTTAATGTCTGAGAATTATATTGGAAAAGTTGCAAGCTTTGTGAAACCTTTGAATATTGAATGATTTTATGAAACTACTTTGGAATAAGCTACAAATTTTTATTATATTAGACCTGTGAGCTCTTTGTGTCGTTTTCCCCTTGTGCTGTGACATTTGTGATTACCCAGTGATTACCCAACTAGATGCCATTGTCTTTGTGACATTGGTGTCTTGGCACTCCATCTTTGTGGCGGCTATGATGTCTTTGTGTCATTTTGTCTTCGGGGCAGCTATTATGTCTTTGTGACGATTATGATGTCTTTGTGGCATTCCATCTTTGTGGTGGCTTTTGTGTCTTTGTGACGCCTTGTCACCAGTGGTGTAGTCAGAAAGTTGGCTCAGGGGGTCATTCAATGCGAATGTGAGATAGCGAGCGAAACCTACAAGGGGAGGGTCGATTCGTCAATGCTGTTTGCTTATTACGCTTAGGACTTTGGAACAATGCTCTCTCTTTCTCTCTAATTCGATTGGTAAAGTAAAGTAAAATTTAAGATTTTTTTAATTTTTTTTTTTTATGACTAAAAATATGGGACAGTAGTAATTAAAGTTTAAACTCACATAAACAGTGGTCAGGCTGGGGGCACCACATATGACATAATGAAAAATCACAAATCCACCCACTAATATCTCTTTGTTTTTAATATAAAAATATCAACTCCACAATCAATACAAAAAGACAAGCAGTGGGCCACAAATATAATACATTAACAGTTTATAACAAAGTGACACAATGACACAAAAGCTAAAAATCAACCAATACAGTCTATGCATGGTCCTTTCTTTTCCGCGATTAGGAACAACAAATTAATGGGAACACAATGACACACACACACACACACACACACTCTCTCTCTCTCTCTCTCTCTCTCTCTCTCTCTCTCTCTCTCTCTCTCTCTCTATTTTGATGATAATTGGTAAAGTAAATTTAGGGTTTTTTTTTTTTTTTTTTTTTTTTTTTTTTTTTTTTTTTTTAATTTAGTATAAGAAGATTAATTTGGTTGTGAATGTGAATTATTTGGGCTGATAAACTATTTGGTTGACTAATTCTGATTGTTGATGTTGTTGTTGATGTTATGCTTTTTGGGCTTATAATTATTGATGATATTTGGGCTCTTTTTTGTGCTACTTGAATTTTTTTTATAGCAATAATATTATTGACCCCATCTCTACCTTTTTTTTAAAAAAATAAATTTATTGGGGTCTACTCAATTGACCCCACTGAATTGTATCTAGCCCCACCCAGCTTGTCACGTGGCCTTTGCTGCATGTTATGGTTTTGAAATGGTATTGGATATTTGTTATAGCTCACATGGTGTATTATGTAGTTTTATGATGCATTTTTTTGAGAATCTTGGTGCTACATCATTTCTTCTAAATCATTCTATATTATCACAAAGAAAATGTTTATGATAGAATTTTTAAATGACAATTCCCAAATTATATCATACTTTGTAAAATGCTTACGACGCAGAATAAAGCGTGATAATTAAAAGAATACGAACTGTGTCAGTATTCAGGGGACTGGAATCCACCAGTGAAAAGAAACTCTCAAAGAGATAATTTTATTGACAGCTGAATAATGAAATTAGGTCTGTTACAATCAGTACTTATACTGTTTAAAAGCAAACCTTAATTGACTTAAAACAGGAAATTACGAAAAAGGACAAATAAATGCAAAAATTGCGTAATAAATTAAAACATCCCGAAACAGCCTCTAAACGTGCGAATTTAGGCTAGCCGTAAAATTAAGGACGACGGATTGCGCGTTTGGTCTTTTGGCACTCAAATTGCTCCATGAAATCTTCTGCTAGCTGTCCTACGTCAGTCCCTTCCACTTGGAGAGAACTTGACCTCGAGTTAAGTTCTGGATAGAGAGGTTCATCAGCATGATAGTCATATAAGTCAGCAACATTGAATGCCTTTGAGATCCCCATGTCTTCTGGTAGGTCAATGACGTAGGCATTGTCGTTGAGTTTCTTCAAGACCTTGTATGGACCATACTTCTTCGGCTTCAGTTTGTTGTAAGTGCCCACAGGAAACCTCTCATTGCGCAAGAACACCATCACCTAGTCACCTTCTTTGAACAATTTAAGTCGCCTGTGCTTGTCAACAGCGGTCTTATACTTAGCTGTAGTCTGCTCCAACTTCTGCTTTACTTCAGCTTGTACTGCTTGAACCTGCTCCGCCATATTCTCAGCAGCAACACTCAACCCTGGAACCTTGGGTAACTGTACCAGGTCCACAGTATGCTTTAGGGGTTTCATGTACACGACTGCAAAAGTTGATCGTCCCGTGGCACTATGAATAGCGCTATTGTATGCAAACTCAGCTTGGGCAAGAGCATAATCCCATTGCTTAGGTCGATCTCCACATATGCTGCGAATCAGATTACCAAGTGTGCGATTCAACGATTCAGTTTGGCCATCAGTCTGTGGGTGTGCAGTTGTGCTGCGATTCAATGAAGTGTCAAACATCTTCCACAAGGTGATCCAAAAATGACTGAGAAACTTGGAATCACGATCAGAAGTAATAGACTGGGGAACTCCGTGCAGCTTCACTACTTCTCGAAAGAACAACCTTGCTATGTGGGAAGCATCTGAAGTCTTCCGACAAGGAATGAAATGTCCCATCTTGGAGTACCTGTCAACAACAACAAACACAGAATCTACTCCCCGTTGGGTACGAGGTAGACCCAATACGAAATCCATAGACAGGTCCTCCCAAATATGATTAGGGATTGGCAACGGCATATAAAGACCAGTATTCTGTGACTGACCTTTGGACACCTGACATGCATAGCACTTCTGAACTATACTGCCAGCATCTCGTTTCAACTGAGGCCAATAGTATCGCTCCTCCAAGCTGGAGATGGTCTTGTCTCTACCCAAGTGTCCACCTAAGCCGCCACCATGCAAATCACGAATTAGCTTCTCCCTCAAAGAAGTCTTAGGGACACACAAGCGGTTTCCTCGGAACAAATACCCTTCATTCTCATAAAAGTCACTAATAAGTTGCTTTGCAATACACTTTTCCCAAAATTCTTTGAAATCGTCATCCTCTTTGTACAGCTCTTTTAGACAATCAAACCCCATTACTTCATGTGTCAGTGTCACAAGCAGATTGGCGCGCCGACTCAGGGCATCAGCAACTCGATTCAGGACCCCTGATTTGTGTCGAATAGCAAAAGGAAATTTCTGTAGGAAGGTGGTCCACCTAACATGCATTTTATCCAAATGCTTCTGGCTGTTAAGAAACTTCAAGGCCTGATGATCCGTATATAGAACAAACTTCCTCTGGATCAGATAGTGCTCCCAATGCTTCAGGGCACAGACTACTGCATAAAACTCCTAGTTATAGGTACTCCACTTCTGGCGACTTTCACTTAGCTTCTCACTAAAGAATGCTACCGGTCGCTTTTCTTATGATAGAACAGCCCCTATCCCTACGCCACTAGCATCGCACTCCACTTCGAAGACCTTCTCAAAACTAGGCAAGGCTAATACTGGTGCGGTACACAGCTTCTCTTTAATAAGAGCAAAACTCTTCTCTGCCTCCTCACCCCATTGAAACTTGCCCTTCTTCATGCACTCTGTAATTGGTGCCATTATAGTGCTAAAATCCCGAATAAATCGCCGGTAGAAAGTGGCGAGACCATGAAAGCTCCGAACTTCACTCACAGTCTTCGGCGCAGGCCATTCTCGAATGGCTCAAACCTTCTCTTCATCTACATGGATTCCCTCCGAACAAACCACGTACCCCAAAAATAACAAGCTGCTAGTCATAAAGCTGCACTTCTTGAAATTGAGGAATAATTGGCTCTCCTGTAAAACTGTTAGTACCTGCTGTAACTGATCCACATGCTCTTCTGGATTCTTACTATATATGAGAATATCATCAAAATAAACAACAATAAATTTTCCCACAAAAGGCTTCAATACCTGATTCATAACTCGCATAAAGGTACTAGGTGCATTAGATAGGCCAAACAGCATGACCAACCACTCATACAAGCCATCCTTGCTTTTAAATGTTGTTTTCCACTCATCCCCAGGCCTAATGCGAATCTGGTGGTACCCACTACGTAGATCCAGCTTTGTAAAAAGTTTAGAACCCTCCAACATGTCCAACATGTCATCTAAACGTGGAATGGGAAACCGATATCTTATGGTGATCTTGTTGATAGCTCGATTATCAACGCACATATACCAACTGCCATCTTTCTTCGGTGTCAACAAGGCTGGGACTGCACACGGGCTCATGCTCTCACGTATAAAACCCTTCACCAGCAATTCTTCTATCTTCTCTCGTAAAACCTCATTCTCCTTCGGACTCATCCGATAGTGTGGTAGGTTAGGTAGACTAGCACCAGGTAAAAGGTCTATATGTTGTTGAATGTCTCTCATTGGAGGAAGATTGTTTGGTAAGTCTTCAGAAGTAAGCTCTTTAAATTCTTCTAGTAGTGGCAAAATCTGATCAGGAATGATTGCTACTGGCTCTTCCTTATCCACCATAAGAGTCTTGATTGCTAACGCATAGACCCCTTGAGCACCCTCAGCATCTATCACAAATTCCGCTTCTGACCTGGCCAAGGTTAACACAAACTTCCCTTCCACTTTAAAAGGCTTGTTAGGCAGTGTAGGTAACTTTAAAGGAACCATAGCAATTTTGTGTGATTCCCAAGTGAACAAATAAATATTATCCCTACCCTTATAAGTAATATCAACATCGTACTGCCACAGTCTACCCAATAGCACATGGCTGGCATCCATATCTACTATATCACAAACTACCTCATTCTTATAGATCTTACCAATGGAAATAGGGACATGACAGATTTCCGTTACCTTAACTGTTGGCCCCTTCTTAATCCATCCAATTGTATAAGGAGTTGGATGTTTCTGTGTTGGTAATTTCAAGTGCTCCACCAGCCTCTTTGCAATAAAGTTCTCACAGCTTTCGTTGTCTACGATCAAGTCACAAACTTTTTGATTAATGGAGCAATTAGATCGAAAAATACTATGACGTTGGGTAAGGTCTTCTTGCTTCGGAACATACAACACTCGCTGCACTACACAATTAACTCGTTCGCCAGCCTCCTCTGCGAACTCAACTCCATCATATAGGTCTCCATCCTATAGGTCTCCATCCTTGTCTTCATCATCAACATCTTCCACTCTTCCGTCCTCTTCTTCTACCAAACCTACTGGCCTGCGTTCTGGACAAGTGTTAGAGCGGTGACCTAGCTTTCCGCATCTGTAGCACTTCTCAGGTCCATTCCTCACATAAGGGTTTGGGTTCCTGGGCGCAACCCTTCCATTTGTTGTTGCTGCCTGATTGGTAGTGTTGTCTCCACTGCTATTAGTGTTCCTGAGTGGCCCTCCTGTTGAACGTGCTTGAGGTTGAGGTGATTGGGGAGCCTTCCCTTTTCCAAAGTTGTAGCTTGACGATTCTGGGGCACTCCGCCTGTAGTAGTCAGATTGACCACCTTTTCGTTCCAACATCTCTGCTTTCAGGGCCATGTTATAGGCTTCTTCAATAGTCCAAAGGACCTGTAACCCTATTTTCTCCCTCAATGACGGCTTCAGGCCATTAAGATACCTAGCAACACGTTGTCCTTCTGTCTCTGTTAGGCTATTGCGATCAGAAAGCCTAGAGAACTTGGTTGTATAGTCAAACACTGTCCTGCTACCCTGCATACAATTCTGGTACAGTTGGAAAAGATGCTGCTCATAATCTGGTGGTAGGAACCTTCCCATTAGCAAATGTTTCATCCTACGCCAGGTCCTTACAATGTCCTTCCCTTGTCGTTGCCTATTCTTTTGCAGTTGATCCCACCATACTGCAGCCCTACTCTTTAACCTGAACGCGACAAATTTTACCATCTTCTCTTCTGGAACTTCCATCATCTCAAAGAAACGCTCTACTTCAGAAACCCAATCAAGGAAATCCTCGATATACAAGTTTCCATTAAAATTAGGGATATCTGCCTTCAGTTGATAATCATCATAATCCCTGTTTCGCCTCGCCTGTCAAGGTGCATTTGCGCCATACCCTCCATCATCTTCCTTTTCAGACTCATCATCATCAGCGAACTGTCGACAATGTTGTCTAGGAGGTCTTTCTGGAACACGTCCGTTAACAAGGGGCTCCCGAGCAAATCCTCGAGTGCGTTCCCTGTCAACTCACCCTTCGTTGACGTTAAGTCTCAGCTTGACAAGCAGTTCTCGGATCTCGGTCATTTGTTGCCTCTGTTCCATCAACTGTTGCCTTTGCCCTTCAACCGCCCTCCAAAGAGCATCCTCCCCACGAGCTCTGTCGTTAGGGCCTTCAACTCTATCTTCGCTAGCAACCATCAAACCAGGCAAAACCTCGCTCTGATACCACTTGAGGCAGAATAAAGCATGATAATTAAAAGAATACGAACTGTGTCAGTATTCAAGGGACTGGAATCCACCAGTGAAAAGAAACTCTCAAAGAGATAATTTTATTGACGGTTGAATAATGAAATTAGGTCTGTTACAATCAGTACTTATACTGTTTAAAAGCAAACCCTAATTGACTTAAAACAGAAAATTACGAAAAAGGACAAATAAATGCAAAAATTGCGTAATAAATTAAAACATCCCGAAATAGCCTCTAAACACGTGAATTTAGGCTAGCTGTAAAATTAGGGACGGCGGATTGCGCGTTTGGTCTTTTGGCGCTCAAATTGCTCCATGAAATCTTCTGCTAGCTGTCCTACATCAGCTTATGATCAAGAAACTTGCATTTCCCCTACCTGCATTATTTATGCTACTTAATGGGCTTCAGCTCATTCCTTTGATTTAACCACATTTCTAGATCTATTAACTATACCTCGAGCTTAAAGTTTTAGAGCACTACACCAGATTGGGAGACTTATTTTGTAACTAGTTTGTGAACCAGTCTTTGAGTCTTATTTATTATCTATTGAGGAGACATTAGTTACTTTTATTGAAGGTTGGGCTCTTGGAGATATCTCAATTGTAAATGTATATTTTAGAGGTGTCTAATATGTAGTTTGTATTATTGTAAATGTTTTTCTAGAGCTCTAACTTATGTTGTGAGCATTATGATAATGTTATCATATCATATTGAAATATTGTGTATATGATGAAGCAAAATGAAAAATCTCCAATAGTTTCTCTCAAATGGTTTGGTTTCCTCATGATTTGGACCCTACTAGTTTTGTGGCAGGATAGAGTTGCTCTCTCTCTCACACGTAAGTCTCATGTGGTTTTTTAACAAGAACTTGGATGGAAGTGAATATAAGTGATTATTTGGCACAATCCTCAAGTAGTAAGTTGAATAAAGAAAAAGAATAGCGGGTCTAAGTGCAACCCACTCAAAGTTCAAGGAGTGTACAACCCAAATAAATTTTATTCTATATGTAATTAGAATAGTATAAACAAACAGTAGATTGTTTTCTTTATAATTATTTTATAGTCTTGCTCACCCACTTATTTGAGTGTTTCATGTGGCAAAAATGTAAAGATGATATTAGTTGATCTTTTATTATCTTCATGTTAAGGGCCCTTGCCACGGCAATATTGCAATCAATAAAGCTATGGACACAAAAATTTCACAATAATGTTACAGTGTCAAGCTATGAATGATAGATAATAAAGTGATGTAAGTGGTGAGTCCATATAAGAACTAATAAAAACCAAACAACTCAGTATTGTTGTAAAATTATTGTGAAAATGTTGTGCCTATTGCACTGTTCTATTGCAATATATATAATTGTTGCGGCTAATAAATGTTGATATTGTATAGACTACAAAGCCTTGAGATCTTTATGCAACCATTCTTTTTTTATTTATGCACTTCTTGTTAATAACATATCCCACGCATTGTGCTGGTTATTGTCTAGCATATAGATATTTGCAATGAAATGTTCTAGTATTACTCATGCATTAAATTCTCTTAAACCAACAGTGGCTGTTAGAAGCATAAAGTTGAAAGAATATATATTTCCTACAATTCATATCCTTGCTTGTCTTATAGAGACTGCGTGGATGGCTTTAGCAAATTATTGCACTTAGGGAATATAACACCTGAGAAACAATGTGCATAGTTGGTCTAGATTCTGGATTAGCATGCAAGCATGCAATTGCCAACTTTATGATGAGAATCAATTGATTCTTAACTTCAAGTGTAGGAGGTGGAAGGCGTATGTCTAACAAATCTTTCAACAATGAATTCTCCTCTATAATTGAAGTAGATAGAATGGAGAGCATTTCACTAGGATGCATTCCTTTGATGACTTCAATAGCTAAAACTCCAAAGCTAAAAACGCCGCATTTCTCAATTATCTTCATCGTATAAGCAAGCTTTGCAAACAAACATAATATAACACCAATGAATATGTTGAGGGAAATTTCGTGATGAGGTGAGAGAGAGAGAAAGGGAGAGGGAGAGAGAGATCAGTTGAGGGAAATTATGACTGTGATGATGTCAGAGAAAGAGAGACTGGTTAAGGGAAATTTGAGATTAATGAGAGAGAAAAAGAGATATTGTAATTTATTGCTTTAAAAGTTGACTCGTTCAAAAACAAAGAATTACATACATAGCTCAGATAAACCTGCAATGCCATTAAGGGGAAACACTTAGGTCTCGCCACGGGGACCGGTCACGGGAACCGGTGTTGATTTTGATAAAATTTGTGTGTTTTGTGGTAAATGTTGTGTCCATATTAATAAATGTGTGTTTATTGTTGTAAAAATAAAATGTGTGAATTCGAGTAGAATTAGTGATATTTGTGATAAAGTTAACTTTACTACAAAACTACACACATTTTACGACATCCGACAGACATTTTATCAAAACACACATAAATATTACAATTTTTGACACCTTCGACGGAACGGTCCCACTGTGGGACCTAAGAATTTCCCTACCATTGAGAGAAGCTAAACAACCTGTGAACAGAATTGTCCACCTTCCTTTTTCCACCATGCCCAGAAGAACCTTCCAATTTTATCGATACCCAAAAAAAAATTATAATAAACATCAAATCAATTCAAACCCAATAAATTATTCTTGAAAAAAAAGTCTTTGGTTTCCGAGAACATATATATTAATGAAAAGAAATTAATGATATGAATAATTGAAGAAAACCTATTGGGAGCAGTGGAAGGCACCAATGGAAGAGACAGTGAGGGTCTTCTCAAATGAGTCAACATGAATGTCAGAGAAGTTGGTGGGGGAGCCAATTAGAATTAGAGAGTGTAACAGTGATAAGGGGCTTTTGGGGTTTTAATATATTTTGTGAGTGATAACTGTTCTAGTGGGCTCGTGTGTCACCTGATTGTCACGTGTTTCATTATTCCGTCTGTTTTAATGGGAATGTGAAAGGAGGGGGTAACGGGCATGCAATTGATTCCAATTAGGGGGTAAATTGTGCAACTCGAAAGTTTGTGGGGCATTGAAAAATGAATCATAGTTCAGGATGGTAAAATATAATTGTCCCAAAAAAAATCCTGAATGTAAAAAGTCTTCCAAGTCATTTTCGTTATATCAATAATTGGAAAGAAATTCCACGCAAAGTAAATAGATAGTGCAAAGGTGAAGGAAAATGGGGAAGCTTTTTTTGTTTTGTTTTGTTTTTTATGTGGACAAATTGAAACTAAATGGACAAGCTAGACATTGTCAAGGTCTTTGATTTATTTTATTTTATTTTTTTGAACGTGTGGATTGGAACAACCACCCATGGATTTACATTTTTCGTATATTGCTCATTTATGTTTAGGAGAATTATATGGTACCTAATCTTAACCATTACTATAAACAATTAATATTATGTAGGTATGGTACATAATATATATATATATATATATATATATATATATATATATCCTAAAGTGATCATTCTATTTGTATTTTTTTGGTGGTTTACATTGTTGAAATTTATGTAGTACTATAAGCTTTTAATTTTTTAATTTCTTTTGTTGATAATTTGATAGTTGGGAATGGAGGATTTGAACTTTGGTTCCTCATAAAGGAAAATATACAATACTGGTTGAACTATAAAACTCTTAGCATGTAATATAGTTAGGTCATTCCATTTTCTTTGTCAAGCAAAAAGAAAAAAACATTGTGAAAGTCATCCAAGTCCCTTTCATTGTCTATAACTGGGAAAAAATTTCATGCAAAATAAATAGGTAGTGTAAAGGTGAAGGAAAATGGGGATGCTTTTTTGGTTTTTATGTGGACAAATTGCAACTAAAAGCTAGACAATGCCAAGGTCTTTGATTTTTTTTTTTTTTTTTTTGAATATGTGAATTGGAACAACCGCGCAAGGATTTACATTTTCCGTATAGTGCAATTTTTGCTTTGGGAGAATTTTATGATACCTAATCTTAACCTTTAGTATAGAATATTGCTATATTTCATATATATTTTATAATAATAGATGAACAGTTAAGATTAGATAAGTATGATACGTAAAAAAATATATCTATTTTAGGATGGTCATTCTTTTTGTATTTTTTTAGGCCTTTACATTAATTCTGTGGAAACTGTAGTAATTTTTTTCTAAGATAGTCATTAAATATTTAAATAGCCATTATAAACTTAAATTATACAAGATCTAATAAAAGAAAACTTGAATCTATTGACATCACACAAAATAAAATAATGCAAATACTAATACTTTTCTTAGGTAGGAGATGAATCTTGTGGTATAAGTCCCTTATTAGAAATTTGTCCATAGTACTAGCAAATTTAACAAAAGAGAGATACAAAAGAAGCGTTTCTTAATACATTTCAACTCATTCATTTATCATCCACGGGGCAATAGGCCAGTGATCTCCACATCCCCCCGCTTGATCCCCATCCCTCTTTGAGGGATCGAGTAAGTTCGAGCCCTCACACACATACTTAGACTAGGCTAGTTAGAAATTTCCGCTCAGTGCACACTGCATTGCTTCCACAATCACAAATACATTGCAATGCACTACTTGCATAATCACAAATAATCACTTGAATTTTTTTCAACTTTCAAACTTTTATCTTGTGGTGGGTGGAGAGCAAGACGCAACACACGAGCAATGTTGCGAGATGCAGATTGGAATGCGGAACGCCAAGGCTAGGCGTGGTGGGAGGTGGTCCGGTGGTTGGTGTCTACGATTCTAGTTTACCTCTTCCTCACCTCATGCGCTACGGCGCCGCAATGGGTAATCCTTTAGGTTAACTAATGAGTGCAAACTAATATGTTCTGTGTTTGTTTAATTGTTAGGGATTTGAGATTTGTTTTGCTAAAGCTTAAAGAATATTTGTTGTTTGTTTTTTAGGACCATTGCCTGTGATGGTCAGATTAGCTTCTCTTTCTTTTTTTTTTTTTATTTTTTTTGGTTTTATGGGCCCTTTTTTGTTGGGTAGGGAGGTTAAGTATATTTATTTTTTATCCAAATTTTAAGGGTGTTCAACATTTTATTTGAGGCCATTTAAAACAGGCTGTTTAAAAAATAAAAATAAATAAATTATCTATGTAAGTTTTTCTTTTCTCATTTACATTTTTTTTAAGAAGTTAAAGTGTTTATATGAACACTCTAAACTAGTGGCCTCGCCACTGTTTACATTGTTGAAAATTTATTTTATATAGGTTAGGTATATATGTAGAAGTGGACGTAGATCCATTTTCTCTTTAGCAACGTAAAAAAATATAGAAATGTAACGCCCCGAAATTTCCAATTCAATAAATCCTTATTTAACTCGCAATTAAGAAATTTCTAAGACAAATAAGGTCTAGTTTCAAAATCAAATCACAAGATAATTCAACTAGTCTCCAAGAAATAGTCAAATAATCCAAACTCCACAAAATTAGATGGAACAAGACCTCAATTAAATCCTCACAAAAACAGTTCATCTTTAAATCAAAACTTAGAATCCTCACAAAAGAATTTCCTCAAGATTAGCTAAATGCTGGAGATCTCAATAGTAGTCCACCGATAATAAATGATCACGTACTAGCAACCTTTCCTCACTATGGATCTGAGCAGCTAATCTGAAAAAAATATAATAACAACAGGGGATGAGCTAAAAGCCCAATAAGTGGTATTCACACACTACCATCGAGGGGTAACAAAAGGAAGTAGGATTTATATGAAGCAAGGAGTAGATAGGGATAATAACAGGGGTGGTTAACAATGAACTGGTAATTCCAGAATATTCCAATATAAGAATTAAGGCAATAAATGAGACATGATAGTTAGAGATACAAATTGACTTTGGATTATTAAAAGCATAGCAGGGTATAATCACAATGTCATAAATACATAATTCAAGAAGCCATGTCCTGTGTATTGCCCCCGCAGGAAGGGTCACTCCCATGTATTGCCCCCATGGGTAGGGTCACTCCCATGTATTGCCCCCACGTAGGGTCACTCCCATGTATTGCCCCCATGGGTAGGGTCACTCAAAATTTGCTCAACATCTCATTCTCCACAACATCAATTTCATAATCTAGATTATGGTCCACGTATTGCCCCCATGGACGGGGTCACTGAATTTATTTCATGGCAAAGAATTCAATTAAGGGTACGTACAACATGAACAATTCAGTTTGGCAAAATCAATAGCTCAAGAGTTATGTAAAAGTAATTTGATATGGTAACGGTCACAAGCTGTCATGATACAATATGGAAGAAAGGATCTCAATGAACTACAAGCACTCAAGAAGGGTATAAATTTATCAAGACAGTGAATCCAATGGGTTTGACAATAATTATGGGGAAACGTAAGGAGAGTAATGTGTAAAGTCCCACTTACCTCAATGCACAAACCAATAAGCAAATATCACTCTGCACTAGTTTCGTCACCCAAATCCTCGGAACCTAAGTCAAAGAAACATAATATTTCTAATAAGGACATAATTAATTTCAAGCCTACGCCATTTCTCAACAACATAAATACGGTTAACCCGAAGTTCCAATTATTTATTCATCCATTACTCACTTATAAGATTCTTCTGCTCCTAGCCACCAATTTAAAATTCCAACCAAGACCCACCTACACCTTTTACACTAACACAAGCCAGCGTCTACACCATTTACTAATATATAGTCATATATATAATACATCGTCAAGTTATACCGTTGTACTTGTTAAGACAAAAACCTACAAAATTTTCAAGTAGTTACGCCTAGCCTAGGATGAATGAACGCCACACTACACGAGGATAATTACTGAAGCATGAAGATACTAACCAAATTGATATGTGCCAAAATTTGAATTGGTCAAAAGTACAATGAACCACGTGGGCATATTAGCAACTATATGAAACAATTGTGACAAAGATAATCTATACCTTCTTCGTATGCCATGTATCCCGCCCAAGTTCTTCCTATTCTCTGGTTGTTATTCTTCTTTGTCAATGAAGGTTTGGGACGAAAACTAATGTGGGAGGCAGCCACAAATAAAAGAGAGAGACGGGAAATAGTGTGTAAGGGGGAGAGAGAAGGAGGCTTTAGGGTTTCCACTAACAAAGAGGAACATAGGTTTATATATCCTTTAGGGTGTCTAGAGTTTGATGGGATTATATTAGGAAAAATATAATTATTATTTATCCTTTGTTAAAAATATAAACTTAATTACACTTATTCTGTTTTATTTTATTTTTATTTTTTCGTATATTACATGAAAAGTCTTCCAAGTCCTATTCATTATGTCGATAAACAGAAGGAAATTCCTAATAAATAAATAGATAGTGAAAAGGTAAAGGAAAATGGGGAAGCTCTGTTTTGTTATTATGTGGACAAATTGCAACTAAATGGACAAGCTGGACAATGTCATGGTCTTTGTTTTAGTTTCTGAAGTTGGATTGGAACAACCATGCACGCATGATTTACGTTTTCCATATTTCTGCTTGGGAGAATTATATGGTTCCTGTTTTTTTTTGTTTTTGTTTAATATAAATCGTAATACTTAATTGTTAAACAAAAATTGGAGAATTGGATTATTAATTCAAAGCCTACTCTCAAAAGAAGGAGAGGTTGTAGATATGTATATTTTATATACAACTTTCATAGTATTTGTACAAAAGAAAACTTCAAAATAATTCAAATATATAATTATGAGCAAAGTGATTTTCTTTTGAAGCCAAATTTGGTGTGATGTCGACTTGAGTTGGCATTGTAACGGTTTCCATTTTTGAAAATTGTAACTTTGGAGATTGATGTTGGACCAAACGATAAAATCTTGTGTCATACCAGGGATGAGAGAGTTTACTTATTTATTTACTATTTGATAGTTGTGGGAGTAGGAATTTGAATCCTGAATGTTTCATTTGGAAAACACCAAGAAGTGCTAACCAGTTGATGAGTTAGTGAGCTACAACACAAGGCTCTTGATGTGATGGAAGAGTTTGTTGACAGCTACTTCGTACTGATGACTGTTAATTTGACCATTGAAGATGGATTAAACCATATACCATTACTAGAGTATTCAATAGGAAAAAGCATTTTGCTTTGCCTGCGTTCTACTATGTTGGTCATAACATGAGGGAAAGATAGTCATTAAGATTTGGTATGGGTGGAAGATATAGTTTGAAGGAGGATTCAATAGGAAAAGGTATTGCAATAAATTTAGAGGTACACAAAAATTCACAATTGCCAATGAGTTAAGTTGTAAATGGTAGATAATAAAGAGATATTAATGGTGGGACTAAATGAAAACTAATAAAAACCTCCCAACTCAACTGTTATAAAAAATGTTGTACCTGTAGCATTACTCAAAGTATTGGATTTTCTTTTGGACAATTGGACTACTCTGGGATTTGTTTTGCTAGCCTAAACACATTTTTTGTTTGTTTTGTTTGGGGACCCTGAGTTATGTGATGGGCTAAATTAGCAAAAAAAATTTAAGACCTATGTGTGTATTTTTATTTTTTTTTGTGCTATTAGAGTTTGGGTTAATTTTATGTTAGAGGACTAAACATTTGGATTGGGTTAGAGAGCTTAAAGGATGGGCTAATGTCTTAAAAAAATAGGTGTAAATTTGAGAAAGAAAAAAAAACTGCCTCCACCCCCGCTTCTTATCTATATATATACAGAGAGTCAGAGAGAAAGCAATGAAGTTTTATTGTAGCAAAAAAAAAAAAAAAACAAGGAAGTTTTAAACTATTGTCTTTGAAGCCAAAATGGAGGTCAAGCAAGGCCGACCTAGCCCTTAAGCGAATTAGGCCATCGCTTGAGGCCTCCAGTACAAAAACAAAAAACCCTTATTAAACAAGGCCCCCAAATCATAAATAAATAAAAAAAAAAGGTTCATAGGGCCCTAATTTAAAAGAACTTTGGGGTAAAGAGAAAGAAAAAAGAGCCTAGCACATAACACAGCAAAGCATAGCAGGACCTTTGTTCTTCTACGATTTTTTTTTTAGAAAGACCAACAGGCAACAGTCGTCTTGCTTCTTCTGCATGTCAACCTTCAATTTCATTTGCTATTTTGCGTCACACAACACAACACAACATGGCCTTCTTCTTTTTCATCTTCATCAGCCACTTCTTTAATTTCTTCTCTCTCTCTCTCTCTCTTAAAATAGAACATTTTTAATATGTGAATGGGGTGAACCAAGTGACCTAATCTACCACACCATCTCTTCCTCCTCACCTTTTATTTTTCTAGAGCCCCCCACTCCCACGTGAAGTACTTGTTAGTTGACCTTACATTTTTTTAAAGTTTAATTGGTTTTCTGTTTTTTCCTTAAATCATCTATTGATGTAGATTTTTGATGGGCTTGAGTCTTTTTGATAAAGGTATATTGTTATTGGGCTTGAGCTAGTATGATAGGCTAGTGACTATTTATTATTGGGTATAAGTTTACAATTTTAATTGGTGGCCCAATGGGATGATGTGCAATGTGCATTAGTGCGCAATACTACTTTATTTTGTCTTTTACTTTTGTATCATTATCATTACATTAAAGACAATTAAATCAACACAAATATTTTTCTAAAAAAAAAATCATATATATATATATATATAAACTATTAAATTTTGTGGGTAGTAGTATATAATGGCTTTAATTAGTTGTAAATGATAGATTAATTTAATTTAGTATTAAATGGTTAAAGTTCCCAATTTAAAATTTCGCTTGAAACCCCCAAAATTATTGGGTCGGCCCTAAGGTCAAGGCATCCATTAGAATTCTTATAGTCTACGTGCTCCTATTTTTGTTTGTCTCATCTACAATAATGGTTGTTGAACCAACCAACGTCGTCCTACGAACCAGTGAGTCACTTTCTTTCTTTAATGGTATGTGTAACTATCTATGCAGCATGCATGTGTTTGCATGCACATACGTGCAAGATTGTGAAATAATTTATTAATGCAAGCAAATCTCCTCCTCGGACCCATGTAGATTGTGCCGAAGAAACTAGATTCGCTATGCCCTATTTTGAGAAATAACACTCAGCTCTCAAATTTGTAAAATAATTAACACTTCAACATCTTTTTTTTTTAAAGGAATATTCTCCACTTAAACTTAAAATAATTGGAATATAATTTTTTTTTTAACTTTGGTTAGTTAGGCATTGGTTAAAAAATTAATAAAAAATAAAAAAAAAAAAAAAAAAAAAAAGAAAAAGGGGGCGGAAGTGTTAATTATTTTGCAAATTTGGGAGCAGAGTGTCATTTTCCCAAAATAGGGTGTAGCGAAGTCTAGTTTCCCCAAAAGAATGAGGTGTTAGTGTAATTTATCATTTTTTATTTTTGCAGAGAAAAAGAGTAGCTGGAGAGCGTTTACTGTCCAAATGAAAGTGGGAAGATTCCCCTGGCATGTACCTTCACCAATTTTGAGTACAAGATCTGGATCTGGTCATGTAAGATTGTTCACACTAGGCAGAGCCAGAGGGGGGCAGGGGAGGCTCCCCTGGCTTTTAAGTTGATATATATATATATATATATTTAATACTATTATATACCTCAGAAAAATATAAAAATAAAAAATAAATAAATAACTGTAAATGTATCAGTTATACTGTGTACGCTTAATATTTAGGTTTTGAGTAATTTATGGGGAAATCATGCACAATTGATGTATATTTAAAGGGAAAAAATGTTCAAAATTGGAATGATGCATATTTTAAGAGAAAAATGTACAAGATAGGGAGGTTAATGCTCAATCATCTATCTCAAATGCTGAAATGTTAAACCCTTTAGAAAAACTCAAAGATGTGAACCTAAAAAAATAGATATTCCTTGTTTAGAACGTTTTGTAATGTTTAGTATGTTATCTCACTAGTAAGTCAACATGACATGTAAATCTATTTGATGTTTACTTAGGAATTAGAGGAAATTTTTTTATTTTTAGGTTTAATTACATTTTTGGTTCTCAATCTATACCCTTTGTGTCAAAATGGTTGTCAACTTTTCAATTGCATCAATTTATTTATTTATTTATTTTTGTGAGAATTCAGTTCTTTTATTGAAAAACCCAAAGACCAAATAATACAATACAAAGATCACCAATTAGGTGAACAACACACAGCTAGCCTATCAAAGCTAGACCAAAACAAACACAAACTAGATTGTAGAGAGGAGAATATTCCAATTGTTACAAAGAGTTTTATGGAGGATAGAAGCAGAAGCTTTGACAGCCTCCATTTTGCTCTGACATCTCTTCTAATAGCCTTAATAATATGCTCCTCTGATTTTCACCTCACTAGCATGTATTCTAGTATTTCTCTGACGCCATAGGTGATACACTGTAGCTCACCAAGCAATTTTGCAAATAGTGACTCTAAAGCTTCTGCCTTTTAGGTTCTTAATAAATTTAGTTCTTAACCTTTTATCTTTGTGTCAAAATGCTTCATTATTGCTAAATAATGGATGAAAAATGTTGACATTACTAACAATTTTATTAAAATAATAATATATGTGATGTGGCAAACCTCCTCACTTTCGTGGCACGTGAGGGACACTTTGATTCAAATGTTACGGAAACCAATTTTAATGGGGTATGATTGTGTGTATTAATTTTATTCTTTTATTTGTAAAAACCTTGGCATAATGAACTTTTACATTAATTAGATCATTATTGAATCAATTATCTCTGTTTGGGAGAGGTGATCCTCAATCAATTGTATTGCTTTTTTAAAAAAAAAAAAAATCAGGTATGAACACGGGAAATCTAAATATTTATAATAACTTTTCTGTTCTGCACTAAACTTTTCATTACTGAAGAACTTTATTACAGGAGATCGATTTCCCCATCAAAGTCTCACAATTCCCATTATTACAAGCTTTCCATGTTGACATAGACCAAAACACGGGAAGCTCTCGGACTGGCTTACAGATTTCCATCATTTTTTACAAACGATGCACATAAACTAAGACAAGCTACCATTAACGTCACAATTTTATTTTCTTTATTCAATAAATTAAATGACTTTGCAAATTGCAACAAACACATAACACATCTATTGAGTTCAGAAATTACTCTTTCCAACAGATCATAATTATTGATCCACATGGTGTTTTACATATTACAATATTGAGAAGGAATACCTATATATGATACTTCCCGGGAATCATGTTGCCACGCTGGTGGTGGGAGAACTCCTGAGAATCAGGTTATGGTCATTGCCAGTGACTTTAAATGGGTATATATAGAATACAAATATTTTATCATAATTTTTGTGTTCTAATTTATACTCTAATAATTATAACTTATCACGTATTCTTTTCACTTTTCTAATAAAATAACTTAGAAAAAAACCATACACGGGACAAAGTATACGACAGGGGAATGTTTATACGGGCAATGCCCATTAATTTTCATTTGGACAAATGTCACCTATACAACTTATAGATTTAGGGGAATGTTTAATTGTTTATACGGGGAATGCCCATTAATTTTCATTTGGACAGTAATTGCTCGCAGGCTACTCTTTTTCTCTGCAAACATAACAAGATATTGTATAAGTATAAAACCAGTACATGAAAACGTTTAAGTCTAGCACCTGCAACCATGCACGCGCCACGCACACATACGTAGGGAAAATAAGGGACTTACTGGCTCGTAGGACGACATTGCTTGGTTCGGCAACCACCATCGTATATGTTGATGAGAGAAAAAAGAAGATAATAAGCATAGGAATTATGATAATCCTAATGGAAGTTTTCGCATCCATGTTGGCTGCAAGCTAGAGACATGAATGAACACTTCATTACTTCTGTGATATATATAATCTATCAATCCGCCTATGGTCACCCAAATAAGACAGCACTGTCTACTCTCCAAGTCAATAAAAGGGAAGTCAACACACGTTATTTATTTATTTTTGCTTGAAATCAACACAGGTTTCTCTGTTACGAATTTTTAAACAAAATATCGTAAGATCAGGGGCGGGGGAAGCCCCTGACTTTTGAAAAATACACTCCTCCCTCTTATATTTTTTATAAAAAATAAGAGTTTATATATAAAATTTAACCAATACCATCTTTGGCATTAAAAATATTAAAACTGGTACAGTGAAAAGAAAATTGCAGAGGAAATTTTCTCTGTATTTTACTGATTGAATGAAAATGTTACAGTAAAATTAGTTGGTATACATGAAATGATCTATAGCATAAACATCTAGAATAACCTTTATATATGTTTGTTGCCAAATTAGAAATTATAAGGAATTGTCGTCAATTTGTTTGAAGGGTCTAGTGCCTTAAAGCAAGCTTTAGAACCACAATTTGACTTCGATCTAAAAGGCTTATAGGGTCGGTAATTGTTTTTGCCCAAAAGACTTAAAATTTGCAAGCAAAAGAAAAATAAAGTGTGGAAAAATTAAGTGCAAGGAAAGTAAAGTGCTTGGAAAAGTAAATGACAGAAAGTAAATAGGCTAATTAGTTAACTACACCCAAATTCTAAGTTACGTACCATTGCATGTGAGCGGGCTTCACATCATAGGAAGTAAGATCGAACCTTAAAGAGTCTACATATCATCAAATCAAACCTTAAAAAGGTTGGTATTGCCTTTGCCCAAAAGACTTAAAATTTACAAGCAAAAGAAAAATAAAGTGCAAGGAAAGTAAAGTGCTGGAAAAGTAATGATAGAAAGTAAATGAGCTAATTAGTTAACTACACCCAAATTCTAAGTTATGTACCATTGCATGTGAGTGGGCTTCACATCATAGGAAGTAAGATCGAACCATAAAGAGTCTACATATCATCAAATTGAACCTTAAATTCTAAGCAAACAATGCATTCTCATCAATCATCATTTTCAAAATCTCAACAGTCATCAAACTAATTTCAAGAGCAGTTAAGCAAGACATTATGCATCAAACTTTGATAAACATTCACTAAAGGGAAATACACTTCACAATATTCACATGAACAAGCTAAGAAACATTCACTACAAGCAAGCATGTAAGCATAAAAACACTTTAAACAAAGACAAGTTGTCACTAAATAAGGCTTTTAGATATCTCATAAAAGTTCTCCAATAATCTCTTGATATCTTGTATGATCTTTTGGTCTCTCTCAAAAGTTCTCTTGATCTCTCAAATGATCTCTTGGGCTCTCAAAAGTTATCTTGATCTCTCAAAGGATCTCCATGCTCTTTTTTTTTTTATCTCTTCAGCGGTTCTCTTGGGGTGGAAGGGGGTTCGCTATGTAGGAATTTTTCTGAAGAGATGACCTCTATTTATAGGCAAGTGTGAGAGTTACTTCAAGCCAATAACTACCCCACTAACCCATGTAACATGTAACATGGAAGTGTGGTACGTAAGTGGTTTTAGTGTTTCCATACTTCAAGCCAATAACTACCCCACTAACTCATGTAACATAGAAGTGTGGTAAATGACTTTAGTGCTTCCATATAATGACACATGTTTTTTTACATGTCACTCTTTTAATAAAACACACATAATTATGACTGCCAAATTAATACATTATGATGGCCAAATTATATATGTAATATATATATATATATATATATATATATATATATAATATTTTATGCTGTAACAATGACTGTTAGTTGAATGGGCATGTCTAGGATTTGGGTTCTTTTCTAATATTACTATATATTCATGAATCTTGATGATTATGGTTTAGTTCTTGCGTGGAAATAATTATATGTATGAATATTTGTAGCAAAAACAAAATTATATGTATGAATATAAAATCAATAATTCAGTGACTAAGTTATGAGAAAAGCATGCGTAGGCAAAAGAGTACACATACTTAAGTTAAAATAAATCTTTTATCAACACAATAAATAAAAATGTTGGATTCGATTTGAATCATGAGGTGGATTGACTTTTTTACCCTATATGCAAGAATGGTGGGAATTATGGGAATTATATGCTAAAATATTGTTTTTGTCCCTATAATTTACATAAATTTTATTTTATGTTACTAAATTTTAATGCACACCTAGAGTAATTTAATTTTAATTAAAAAAAAAAATTCAGGGTCACGCGAACGCGTAACACAAATCCTCTATCCAACTTTTGTGTTCCACTTTATACTCCACCAATTGCAATATACCACGTGTCAGATTGTGTTTGATTTTTGTCCATTTTAAATTTGAGTTATTTTATAAGGAAAAAAAAAAAAATGACAAATTATGATTGATAGAGTATAAAGTGGAACATAAAAAAATGAGATAGAAGATTTGTATTTCACCTAACCATGTCATATTTAAGAAACAAATTACAGTCCTCTATATACCAAACCCAAAACCCTAATTTTTATAATTTCTTCTCAACAATTGTCTCCCCCTATAGGCCAAACACAAATTGTCTATCTAAGCAAGCTTCGACGGAAAAGGGAGATCAATGCACTAGTGTATTGTGGAAAATCGAGTATTTGGATGATTGGATCAAAATGTTCTTAAAAGGGTTATTTTTAGTGGATCACATACTTGTTGAGAAATAGTAGTTTGAGAAACAATGGCTAAAATAGATAGTAAACAACTTTGAAAGCATCTACATAGTTAATCTTACAAGTAACCGTATATAGAAATTTGCAAAGAAAAGTTATAGTATTACTCATGGCATTACATTCTCTTAAACCAGCAGTTGCTTTCAGCAAGCATTAATTTGAAACATAATACATTCCATACGATTCATATCCTTATTTGACCTACAAATACTGTGTGGAGTGGATGGCTCTAGGAAATTATTGCACTTGGGGTTGATAACACCTGAGAAACCATATGCATAGTTGGTCTAGATTCGGGATTAGCACGCAAGCATGCAATTGCCAACTTTATGATGAGTATCAGTTGATTCTCAACCTCAAGTGTGGGAGGTGGAAGGCTTATGTCTAACAAATCTTTCAACAACAAATTCTCCTTCACAGTAGATAGAATGGAGATGCTTTCACCCGGATGCTCTCCTTTGATCACTTCAATAACCAAAACTCCAAAGCTATAAACGTCGCATTTCTCAGTTATCTTCATAGTATAAGCAAGCTCTACAAACAAATAGAATATAAGTATATAACACCAATGTATTTATATATATGTTCTATGTTCTATCTCAATTGATCAATTAAGTATATTACCTGGTGCAATATAACCATAAGTGCCGACAAGTGAACTCCAATTGGATGAGTCTCGATTAAGAAGCTTAGCAGTGCCAAAGTCAGAAACATGAGCCTCGTATTCAGGATCCAGCAAAATATTTTTGCTTGATATGTCCCTATGAACAATTGGTAATGAGCAATCATGGTGCATGTAAGACAGAGCATTAGCCACACCTTTGATAATATTGACCCTTTTATTCCAGTCCAATTCTTTAGCTTGTCCTTCATTGCTCAAAATTGTGGCCAAGCTACCCCTTTCGAGGTACTCATAAATAAAAAATGAGTGTTGTGAATGTGAACAAAATCCATGCAATTTTATAATATTTCGATGTCAGATTTCTGTTAATGCCTTTATCTCATTCAAGAACTCTTTTTGCTGTGCAATCTCGCCATCAATGAAGGATTGGAGTTTCTTCACCGCTACTATGTTTCCCGATAATAACTTGGCTTTATAGACGGTTCCATAGCCTCCCTTACCGATGCAAAACTTAGCATTAAAACCCTGGGTCGCATCAATGATATCCTTGTACATTGTTCTTCCATCCAAAGTTGATATTGTAAACACTTCTTCCTTGTCTGTGTCGTTTATTTGGTTTGTTTGTGGATTTTGCCTTTTTCTTTGTAGAATGAAGAAAATTCCTAGGAATACCAGTACAAGTGAAAGTGTACCCAAAAGAGGGAAAATGATTAATGTTAATGTTATAATTAGTAGTCCATTGGGCTTTGGGCTCTAGCCCGTGTATATGCTTGTACAGCACATTACTTGTGCATCACTCCCTTTCCTTGTACAGCACATTACTTGTGCATCACTCCCTTTCCTTGTATATTCTCATATGCCTCCTATATAAAGGCACTCTACTGTATTGTATTATTCACTTCAATATACAGAGATTATTCATAAATCTAACATGGTATCAGAGCCATTGCTCTAAGTGTTTCGTGCAGTCTTCGTCTTTTCTGGCATTCTTCCGCTGCCTCAACCATCTCCGGTATTGCTCCGCCACCGCCGTCAGAATTCCGGTGTGCCCGCTGCCGTCAAAGGTTGAACAATCGCCAAAGACTCACTGCCTTCGTTGGAACTTCCTCTCCAGGATTCCAATCGAAACACCTCCACCACCATTGGAAAGATCTCTCGAAGACGATCTCAGCCGCGCAAAAATCACCGCCATCAGACGCCGGACGCGCCGATCAAAGTTCCTGCCCGCCGTCACGCCACGTCACGCGCCCCACGCGCCTGGCTCCTTCCTGTGACGCCACGTCAGCCCTAACGCCACGTCAGCACGCCACGTCAGCGACTGTTGACCACCGTTGACTGCCACGTCATCCATTGACCGTTGACCGTTGACTTCTGGACGTTGACTTTTTGACTGTTGACCGTTGACTTTTTGACCGTTGACTTTTGGGCGTTGACTTTGACCGTTTGACCGCGTTGACTTTTTGCAACCCAGGTGTTTCTTACTCAGTTTTTCGTCCTGATTCCATTTTTGCTGTCTGTTTTTGCATATCTTGTGTCTAAATGGCTCAAACTGAGATCTCTCACCCCATTCATGTTACTTTGGATGGTCGAAATTATTTTGTTTGGTCTCAATCTATGCGCAGCTTCATTAAAGGTCGAAAACTATGGTTTTATGTCACTGGTGAGATGAAGAAGCCAGTCCAGGGCTCCTCTGAGGATGAAAATGCTTTCAGGATCCGTCTGATTGAATGGGATAGTAACAATCACCAGATTCTTACTTGGCTACGCAATACCTCTATCCCATCCATTTCTAATCTACTGGGAAATTTTGATGATGCTCGTACTGCCTGGGATATGCTCGCCAAACGATATTCCTCCTCACATGGCACTCGGGAATATCAACTTTCAATTGAACAGTATCAGATTCGGCAAGACCCTGGCCAGTCTATCAATGACTTCTTTGCTCGTTTCCAATTCATATGGGACCAACTTGATCTCTCTGATCCACCATGGGACACTCCTAATGATGCAATGAAGTATGCTACCCGTCGTGATCAAATGCGTCTCTACCAATTTCTTATGGCCTTGCATGATGATTATGAGCCTGTCCGTGGTCAGTTGCTTCACCAACTACCTACTCCTTCTTTAGACGCAGCACTCAATGACCTTGTTCGTGAGGAGACTCGTCTCCAGACCTTACAAGCTCAGAACAAGCTCAATGTCTTGGCTACTACATCACCTCTTGCACCCCTTCCGCAGTCCGACTCTGATCAGTTTAGCCCGAATACTCGTCGTTCAGATCGGAAATCCAACAAATTCTGCCGATATTGCAAGAAGCATGGCCACACTATTGAGACTTGTTTTCGCCGTAATCGAAGCACTGCTGCTGTTACTCATGGTGATACTGATCAGACACCCCCTGCTGCTGTTGCTCCTGCACACTCTGGATCCGCCATCACACTCACCACAGATCAATTAGAAGACATCATCGCTCAGGCTCTCGTCCGGGCTGGTAATGCATCCTCTTCCTCTGCTCTTTCTGTCCTGCCTGGTAAGTTCTCCTCATGGCTCCTTGACTCTGCCTGCTGCAACCACATGACACCTTATCCATCCTTTTTCTCCCACACTAGCTCTGCCCGTCATGCACCTACTATTCACACAGCTAATGGCTCCACTATGCTTGTTCGTAGTATAGGCACCGTTTCTACTTCCCAACTCTCTATTTCCGATGTCTTTCATGTGCCTAAACTTTCTTATAATCTACTATCTGTGGGTCAATTAGCTGAACTTGGTTATCGCATTATTCTTGATTACTTTGGTTGTATTGTGCAGGATCCCCGGACGGGGCAGGAACTTGGGACCGGCCGTAGAATTGGGCGTCTGTTTGAGATTTCCAGTCTTCGTCTTCCTGCTACTGGTGTCTCTGCTGCTACCTCATCTTCACCTTCCTTATCACTTTGGCATTCTCGGCTCGGGCATGCATCATCTTCCCGGGTACAACAGCTAGTCTCTAGGGGTTTATTAGGTCCAGTGTCTAAGGACAATTTTGATTGTGTTTCATGTCAATTAGGAAAACAACCTGCTTTGCCTTTTCAAAATAGTGAGTCCATGTCTACTGGAATTTTTGATTTAATTCATTCTGATGTTTGGGGACCTTCCCCTATTACTAGTCTTGGTGGATCTCGTTATTTTGTTGTGTTTGTTGATGATTATTCTCGTTATAGTTAGGTTTTTCTTATGCATTCTCGTGATGAATTACTAAACATTTATCGTAACTTTGCAAACATGGTCAAAACTCAATTTTCCAAAACAATTAAAGTTTTTCGTTCTGACAATGCACGTGAACTTACCCAACATGCATTTGCACACATTCTATATTCCCATGGAACTGTACATCAATTCTCATGTCCAGGCACCTCTCAGCAAAATGGAAGAGCCGAAAGAAAACTTCGACACATCCTTGACACAGTTCGTGCTCTCCTCCTATCTTCCAAAGTTCCTGTACCCTTTTGGGGAGAAGCTGTCCTCACTGCTGCCCATGCCATCAATCGTATTCCAAGTCCAACCATTTCTAATCAGACCCCTTATGAGCGCCTTTTTGGATCTCCACCCCACTATCAGCATCTCCGATCCTTTGGCTCTGCTTGTTTCGTCCTTCTTCAGCCTCATGAACACAACAAACTCGAGCCTCGTTCTCGCCTTTGTTGCTTTCTTGGTTATGGTGAAACTCAAAAAGGATATCGATGTTATGATCCTATTGCTCATCGCCTTCGCATCTCCCGTCATGTTGTCTTTTGGGAACATCGTCTGTTCACTGAGGTATCTCAATTTCGTCCCTCTTTCTCCCTCTCTTCTCTCTCAGATCTTTTTCCCGAAGTGTCTCCTCCTTCTCTAGAGTCGTTTCCTCTCTCTCCAGCAGTGTCTACCTCCATTCCACAGACTGAGTCATCTGACCACTCTTCTGGCTCATCCTCTCAAGCGACGCCTCATTCTTCGCCTGAATCCCCAGCTCCTGCACCTTCAGAGGATCCTGCCCCTGCAACCACACTTCGTCGTTCCTCTCGGGTAACAACTCTTCCCTCTCATTTACGTGATTTCCATTGTTACACTGCCCTTGCTACACTGCACGAGCCTCACTCCTATCGTGAGGCCTCCTCTAACCCTTTATGGCAGGCTGCAATGGCTGAGGAACTTGATGCATTATCTAGAACCCGTACTTGGGACCTGGTTGATCTGCCTCCTGAAAAATCTGTGGTTGGTTGTAAGTGGGTGTTCAAAATCAAAACTCGGTCTGACGGATCCATTGAGCGATACAAAGCTCGTCTTGTTGCCAAAGGTTTTACACAGGAGTATGGCATTGATTATGAGGAAACTTTTGCTCCAGTTGCTCGCCTTTCATCTGTCCGCACCCTATTGGCTGTTGCAGCCTCTCGTCAGTGGCAGCTATTTCAGATGGATGTCAAAAATGCATTCCTCAATGGAGACTTGAGTGAAGAAGTCTATATGCAACCTCCACCTGGCCTTTCTCATCCACCTGACAAGGTGTGCCGACTACGTCGTGCCCTTTATGGTTTGAAACAGGCACCTCGAGCTTGGTTTGCTAAGTTTAGCTCTACAGTTTCTCGACTGGGTTTTTCCATAAGTTCTTATGATTCTGCCCTCTTCCTCCGTCGCACCGGCAAAGGTACCATTTTGCTTCTTCTTTATGTTGATGATATGATTATTACAGGTGATGACCTCAGTGGGATTCAAGAACTTAAGGCTTTCCTAAGTCAGAATTTTGAGATGAAAGACCTTGGCCACCTCAGTTACTTTTTAGGTCTTGAGATTACCTCCTCTGATGATGGTTTCTACCTCACTCAAGCCAAGTACACCTCCGATCTTCTGTCTCGAGCTGGCCTTACTGATCATAAGATTCTTGATACACCGATCGAATTTAATGCGCGCTTGACTCCTTCCTCTGGAGAACTATTGCCTGATCCTACTCTTTATCGGCAATTGGTTGGCAGCCTAGTCTATCTCACAGTCACTCGACCAGACATCTCATATGCAGTTCATCAGGTGAGCCAGTTTATGTCTGCTCCTCGATCGACTCACTATGCTGCTGTCCTGCGCATCCTTCGATACCTTAAGGGCACTCTTTTCCATGGTCTTCACTTCTCTGCTCAGTCTCCACTTACTTTGAGAGCCTACTCTGATGCCGATTGGGCAGGGGATCCTACTGATCGTCGCTCTACTACTGGTTATTGCTTTCTCCTTGGCTCCTCTTTGATCTCTTGGCGAAGCAAGAAACAGTCTGTTGTGGCTCGCTCTAGTACAGAAGCTGAATATCGTGCCCTTGCTGATACCACATCTGAACTCCTCTGGTTACGATGGTTACTACAGGATTTAGGTGTGTCCACTTCTTCTGCTACTCCTATCTACTGTGACAATAGGAGTGCTATTCAGATTGCTCGCAATGATGTCTTCCACGAGAGAACCAAGCACATTGAGATCGATTGTCATCTTGTTCGGCATCACCTTCTCCAGGGTTCCCTCCAGTTGGTCTCTGTTTCCTCTCACGATCAGCTAGCCGACATCTTTACCAAGTCACATCCCACTGGACGTTTCCGTGATCTGGTCTCCAAACTCCAGTTGGTTTCTCATCCTCCACCTTGAGTTTGAGGGGGGCTGTTAATGTTATAATTAGTAGTCCATTGGGCTTTGGGCTCTAGCCCGTGTATATGCTTGTACAGCACATTACTTGTGCATCACTCCCTTTCCTTGTACAGCACATTACTTGTGCATCACTCCCTTTCCTTGTATATTCTCATATGCCTCCTATATAAAGGCACTCTACTGTATTGTATTATTCACTTCAATATACAGAGATTATTCATAAATCTAACAATTAAGAAAATCATTTTGCGTCCCTTTTTTGAAATATAGTTTCCTACCACACAGGGTTGCAATCCCGTAACATTTCCACACAATCCTTTATTACCTTGTAATGTTTCTATCTGAGCATCTTGAAATGCTCTGCTATTGGGAAGAGGACCTTCCAACTCATTGTAGGATATGTCAACATACGACAAGCCACGCATTTCTTCAAAAGCAACTGGAATGAAACCAGATAAGGTATTGTGAGAGATATTCAACAGCTCCAAGCTTTGTAAACTGCTGATTTGTGAAGGTATCTCTCCTTCGAGTAAGTTATGACTCAAATCTAGCTTGGATAAATGCGGCAAATTACATAATTGAACTGGAATACCTTGGGTAAACTTGTTGTTGCTCATATTTAAGTAGTGTAGTTTCAAAAGGTTCCCTATATATATGGGGATTGACTTAATGAATTTGTTCGTGGATAGATCCAAGTACTCAAGATTTGTTAATGATCCAAGCTCTAGAGGTATATCCCCAGAAAGTTGATTTCCATTCAACATCAGCTTCAACAAAGAAGTCAACTTCCCAAACTCTTTTGGGAGCTCCCCAACTAACTAATTAAAAGAAAGATCAAGTAATTGGAGTTGAATTGAGTCTCCAATTTCTAGAGGTATGCCACTAGTAATATTATTCCCAGGAACAAGTAGGGTGGTTAGTTGTGGGCATTTGCTCCAATTGTATGAGATTTCACCATAAAATCTATTGTAGCTGAGGTCTATGAAGTTCAATTTACTATAGAAACCAAAATCTTCAAATATATTTCCAAAGAGTTGGTTTCTTTGTAGGTGAACTCTGACTAAGCTCGTGCAGTTTCTCAAGGTTTTTGGTATTTGACCGATAAGAAGATTGTTGGATGCAGTCAAATTTTGAAGAGATCCATTTTGGCATAAGTTTTGAGGCAAGGAGCCATTGAAGTGGTTTGTATCCAGCTCTAGCGTAGGCAACTTCATCAGGTTTCCTATCTCTTGAGGAATGGGACTAGAAAGTTGGTTATCGCGGAGGAATAAAAGTTCTAAGTGACTCAAATTGCCCAAGGAAACTGGAACAATACCAGTTAACTGATTTCTGCTTAGTTGAAGATCAGTTATAGACTTCAAGTTTCATAATTCTTTAGGAATGGTTCCAGAAAGTTGATTGTTGTACAAATGTAAGACAGTTAGGTTGCTGAGAGCACCTAATGATGAGGGAATTAGGCCAGAAAGATAATTGGTTTGAAGGGCTAAGGAGATGAGACACTTCAAATTCCCTATTTCTGGGGGGATGGAGCTAGAGAGTTGATTTTCAAACATATGCAACAATGAAGAACTACCTAAAAGTTGGAATGTAGTCCATGGTCATCCTAAAGAATTGATCATTGGTGAAATTGAACATGGAATGAGAACACGATCAAAACTCAAAAACATTTGCAACAACATGGCGTTTCTCTCACAAATTGAACCAAAGAACATAAATGAAGCTATTGAAGATGAATCATGGATCTTGGCCATGCAAGAAGAGCTAAACCAATTCGAAAGAAACAAAATATGGACTCTTGCACCTAGACCCAAGGACCACTCCGTCATTGGTACAAAATGGATATTTCAAAACAAGAAGGATGAGGAAAGTATAATAGTAACGAACAAAGCAAGGTTAGTAGCTCAAGGTTACAATCAAGAAGAAGTTATTGATTATGGAGAAACTTATGCTCCAGTTGCTAGATTAGAAGCTATACGCATGTTACTTGCTTTTGCATGTTTTAAAAATTTTAAATTATTTCAAATGGATGTCAAAAGTGCATTTTTAAATGGTTTTATTGCTGAAGAAGTTTATGTAGAATAACCTCCTGGATTTGAAAATCATGAATTTCCAAACCACGTTTTTAAATTATCAAAAGCTTTATATGGTTTAAAACAAGCTCCAAGAGCTTGGTATGAACGACTAAGTGGTTTCCTTATTGAAAAGGGTTTTACACGTGGAAAACTTGACACAACATTATTTCTAATGTTTGATGGAAAAGACATGCTTATTGTGCAAATCTATGTTGATGATATTATATTTGGTTCTACTAATGAAAACTTGTGCAAATAATTCTCTAAGACTATGCAGGATGAATTCGAAATGAGTATGATGGGCGAGCTAAAATTCTTTCTCGGACTTCAAATAAAGCAAACCAATGGTGGGATATTCTTAAATCAATCCAAGTATGTCATAGACTTACTAAAAAGATTTGGATTGGAAAATGCCAAAGAATTAGGAACTCCCATGAGTCATTCAACAAAGCTCGACAAAGATGAGAAAGGTAAACCGGTGGATGTTAAGCTATATCGAGGTATGATTGGTAGTTTACTGTATTTAACCGCAAGTAGACCCGATATAATGTTTAGTGTATTTCTTTGTGCTCGGTTTCAATCTTGTCCTAAAGAATCACACTTAATTGCGGTCAAGCGAATATTTCAATATTTGCTTGGAACCATTGATTTAGGATTATGGTACCCTAAGTCAAATTCATTTGACTTAATAAGCTACACGGATGCGGATTTTGCCGGTTGCAAAATTGATCGCAAAAGCACTAGTGGAATTTGTCACTTTCTAGGACACTCACTAGTATCATGGTGTAGTAAAAAGCAAAACTCCGTGGCTTTATCAATGACAGAAGCCGAATATGTAGCGGTCGGTAGTTGTTGTGCTCAATCTCTCTACATAAAACAACAACTAAAGGATTTCAAAATTATTTTTGATCATATTCCCATAAGGTGTGATAACACAAGTGCCATAAGCTTAAGTAAAAATCCTATTCAGCACTCTCGCACCAAGCACATTGAAATTAGATACCATTTCATAAGAGATCATGTGCAAAAATGGGACATTGAACTTGAAATTTTGAGCACCGATAGTCAATGGGCGGATATTCTCTCGAAACCTCTCATTGAAGAACGATTTTGCACAATTTGACGAGAAATAGGTATGGCAAGATACGTTGACATCAAATAAGCTTGAATTTATTATCCTTCCATTTGATTCAACTGTGTTAAATCTATATACCTTAAGAATTGAATATAAAATGAATTTACCCATATCATGTTTATAAATTTGTTCATTTTATATCTATCTAGTTATATTGTTTGAACATTAGATTATATGCCCAGTCTTATGTATGTTTGTGTATATGTTCATGCATAAAATGTGAAATAAACTCATCATTAAAACAAACTTGAGTTTATTAAAAGGAAAAGCCACTACATTTCCCACTACAATTTTTTTTTAGGGGATTGGGCAAGAAGCCAATTCTTTCACCCCAACAAGTAGCTTCTCGTACTGCTTCTGAAGCTCAGCAGTGGTCTTGCTCTGCTTTGTGGACCGGGTTACTAAATCATTAGCATAAGAATCCATAAGTTTCTTCAGTCTTTTATTTTCCTCTTTAAACTCCCTTACTTTCTTCTTGTTCTCCTTAAGCAACCGTTGCATAATGGTAACTTTGGAACGCAGCGCTCGAACTTCATGATTTCTAACATGTAGACAACGTCCCATGTTAGAAACAGATGCAACACACTGAATTGTGAATGTCATTGAGTCATTAATTAGTTGAGGATCTGTCCTCCTAGCTAATTCCTTTCCATCCTCCAGAGTGCAGAGACCCGCAGCTATTGCAGTACTCTGGCATTGCACTAGGTGCATCATTCAAATTAATTGCTTCTTGGGTGTTTTGAGAAGAAAAGGAAGCCATCTTAGAAAATCTAAAGCGAGATTAAGTTAAAAGCTTGAAAGTGATGAAGTTAATCGAAAACCAGAGAGCGTTAAATAAACTTCAAAATTTTTCTGTGTGATTAAGCTGTCATCCGACTCCCGAGAGAAGCCTGTGTGATTAGTTGTCATCCGACTCCCGAGAAAAGCCTGTCATCTGACTCCCGAGAAAAGCTTGTGTGATTCTCTGTCATTCGACTCCCGAAACACCTTGGTTGAGATTCGAGTTTTAACTTATACGGAAAAATCATCGACTCAAGACTCGATGCGTCAACAAGATCAACTTTTTGAAAAAGCAGATCTGATTTTTTCAAACTCCTGGATAAGCTAGACACGTAGCGCAATAAATTGATTAAATCTGAACCGTTCATTCACCCACGTGTCTTTCTTATAAATTCGCTCCTCTTCTCCATTGCATATCGCACCTTTCGGATATTTCTCTCTCATCAATTCTTCAGATTAAACTCTAAAAGGAAGCAGCGTCATAAAAAGATTTATAAAATCAAAAACTTAATCTTCTCAGATAGAAGCAAAATTATCTTTGATCATGTTCCTACGAAGCAAAATTATCCTTGATCATGCTTCCTAGGTGAAGTACCTCTCTCATACACCAAGTAAATGGGAAGATCTCTGGCATACACTCTTAATATATCTTTCTCATCCAAATTGTTGGAAAAATCTCTGTCATACACTTTTAATACTCTTGCAACTTTGTATGACAGAAGAGAGAGAGTCACTTGTATATGGGTATCCACCCATACCCTTTCCTAATTGCTTAAATCATCTGCATTTAAGGATCACGGCAAGGGACATCATATCATTTCATGAAGAATCTCCAACCGAACCTCCAATGGAAAACCTTACAACTATGGTTAAAGAACACTGGCATGTAAATATATTTGTTTTCTTTTTTTTTTTTTATGATGCCAAGGGGGAGAAATATGACATTTTTAGGGTGGTTTCTATCTGTTCTATGTTTGAACCAAATCAAGGAGGAGAAATGTGTTTTGATTGTTACTTGTTTATGTTATTGGTTGTTAGTTGTTATTGAATATTTAAATCTATTAGTTTATGCTAACAACATGTGAATTCTCATATCTTGCCCTAAAATGCTTATATATATTGATTGCTTGATTGTACTTAACGACTAATTGATCTATGCATGAAGATTAGGGGAGATTCATTAATCTCTAATACAAATATATGCATTATCTTAGGGGGAGCTTTTCAAGAAAAGCTTTAAAATCATTACTCTTGTAAAAATATCATATCATATGTGTCATTATCAAAAAGGGGGAGATTGTTAGCCTCAAGGTTTCAGTACCTAGTAATTGGCTAATTAATCCAAGGACATTTATGTAATTTTGATGAATACCATGATTTTAAGTTATTCATAAATGATATTTTCATATTTTCATATGAGCTAATGATTTATGTTTAAAGCATAATATTGATTAGTAATTTAATTGGACCGACGTGGTCAATCAAATATCAAGCAAATGCAAAGTAGACAAAATGAAAATTCATTAAAGATCAAGTTATCAAGACTCAAGTCAATCAAATATCAAGCAAATGCAAAATTGACAAAATGCAAATTCATTAAACATCAAGTTTTACAAGACTCAAGTCAATCAAATATCAAGCAAATGCAAAATCGACAAAATGCAAATTCATTGAAGATCAAGTCATCAAGACTCAAGTCAAAGGAATCAAGTTCAAGAATCATGTTCCAAGACATATGAGAAGTAAGAGTTAGGTTTTGTAAAGTTTATTAAGATTTGATCTTTAAGGCTCAACTTTAAAAACCAACTCAAAATTCAAAAGCTAACTAATTCAAAAAATAAAAAATAAAAATAAAAACCCACTCATTGATAGTTTTTTTATTTATTTTATCCATTAAAATTTGAATGGGCCAAACCACTAACACTTTAAACAAAATTCAGAAATAGAAATATTATCTTGTAGGAATAATACCACTTTTGTTGGCCATTTCATTAAGTTAAAAAATATTAGAAAATTCTAAATAAGACTATCTATCACATAGTCCTATTTCTCAATTTATCTCATCATTGTTTTTCGTCTCATTGGCTCTACCACATTTTAATTATTAATTTGGTCTAGTATATTAAACAATTTCTAAAGGTGCTTTCTTTGACTAGACATTACTAATGGAGCACTAGACATTAGTAATGGTGCACTAGACATTGAGCACTAGACATTAGTAATGGAGCACTAGACACTGAGCTCTAGACATTACTAATTGAGCACTAGACATTACTAATGGAGCACTAGATATTGAGCACTAGACATTAGTAATGGAGTACTAGACATTGAGCACTAGACATTACTAATGGAGCACTAAAAATTTTATCTTATCATTGTCAAAAAAAAAAAAAAATGATATTTTGGCTATAAATACTACTCATTCTGAGTTTCTAAATATAGAACATACAAGAGAAAATCTAGAGAAAGAAAGGAAAACATCTTTTACATCAATCTATAATTTTTCCAAGCTTATATGTTCATATCATCCAAATCCTTGATTGAAAATCAAATTCTTCCAAATACTTCTTGATCCATATTGATTAAATCTTTGATATACTATTAGAGTGAGCAAATTGTGTACTACTACTATTTGAGAGAGCATTATTCTGTACAACAAATTATTTGTCGAAACGGTTTGATCTTCACCTGAAAGAAGATTGTGGTTACTCTTCACCGTGTAAGGAAGATTTGTAATGGTTTGATCTTCACCCATAAGAAAATTGTGTGTGGTTACTCTTCACCATGTAAGGAAGATTTGTAACGGTTTGATCTTCACCCGTAAGAAGATTGGGAACGGTTTGATCTTCACCCGTAAGAAAATTGTGAACGGTTTGATCTTCACTCATAAGAAGATTTTGTAACGATTTGATCTTCACCTGAAAGAAGATTATCAAATAGTGAATTTGGGAATCCTTGAGAAGTGTTCTTGAGGCGGGGACGTAAGCGGGGAAGTCGAACCTCGATAACAATCATCGTGTTTGATTCTCTCTATCTCTATCTCTCACTTATTCAATTGCTTATATATACTTGTGCTTGATTTCATATCATATCTATATTACAAATTGAATTGTGCTCTTATAATTGCTTAATCCACATTTTCTATTTGAGGATAATTTTTAATTCCGTATTTAAATCGAAAAAGTTTGCCTCAACCTATATCACCCCTCCTCTTAGGTTGATATTTGGGTAACAATTGGTATCAGAGCCAAGGCTCTACATATAGATTTAACAATCTTAGAGTTAAGATCATGGCAAACACATCTATACCTCAAATGCTTGAAGGTCAATCTACACATAGACCACCCTTGTTCATTAGTAGTGATTATAGTTATTGGAAAACTAGAATGACTACATACATTAAAGCTCAAGACTATCACATATGGAAAATCATTGTAAATGGTCCTCATGTTCCCACTAAAATAGTAGAAGAACAAGACATACCCAAACAAGAAAATGAATGGGATGAAAATGATGTAAAATTCATTGAGTTAAATTATAAAGCTATGAATTGTTTATATTGTGCTTTTAACTCAAAGGAATTTGATGAAATTTCAAGTTGTAATTCAGCTAAAGAAATTTGGGAAAAACTTGAAGCTACATATGAAGAAGTAAGTCAAGTTGAAGAATCAAAGATGAGCATGCTTGTTCATAATCATAAATTGTCTCAAATAAAATGTACAAGCATTAGCCCTCAAGCATCCAATGATGAAGAAGATTCTACCGAAGCTTTTTGCTTAATGGCATATGAAGATGAGGTAACTTCGGAACTCAATTCTTTAGAACATAATTCTTATAGCTATGATGAATTACAAAATGCTTTTGAAGAGCTAGTTGAAGAATTTGAGAAAAGTGTTTCGAAAAATAAGGTTTTTAAAAAGAAAGTCACATCTCTTTCAAACGAATTAGATGATTTGAAAAACAAGAATGAAATTCTAGAAAAACAAATTAATTCTTTAAATGATAAAAATCTATCTCTAGAAAAAGAAATAAATAAGTTAGAAATTGAATCACAAAGCTTCGTTGAGAAAATGAAAGCAAATGATGTGGGAACATCATCACAAATAGCTCATGATTCAAATCTCTTGGAAAATGAAAATAAAGAATTAAAACTCAAAGTTGAAAACTTAAACAAAATTTTGACTAACTTTACAAATGGAAAGAAAAATTTGGATAATTTGTTAGGTAGTCATAAATGTGTTTTTGACAAAGCGGGTATTGGATATAACCCGAAAGTAAAAGAAAAACACTATAAAAAATTCTTCATTAATGAAAACTTCTTGAAATCCCCAATATGTGAACATTGTGGAAAATTAGGGCATAATATTCATTCATGTCCCATGAAAAATATGATTTGGATTATTAAAGGAACCACTCCACCTAGGACTAACCCAAGAGGACCCAAGAAAATTTAGGTACCAAAGAAAGTTATTTGAATTTGTCTTGTAGGTGTGCTTGATATCCAAATCTACCAAGGATAAGTGGTTTCTCAATAATGGATAATTAAGACACATGACGGGTGAATAAGTTCACAACTACTTCACCAAAAAAATGGAAGAAATGTCACACTTGGAGATAATCCAAAAGGCAAAGGTTTTTGGTAAAATCGGTAAAGTATCCTCTTTCAAAATTGGTAATGATGGCTTGAATGCTAAAGGATACTTTGCTATATTCAAATTTGCCATAAGTGTTATTGATAATCAAGATTTGTTTAATGCATTTACAAATGAGAATATTTACACAAATGAGCTTGATAATATGTCATCAAATGAATTGGTTTATCTTGTCACAATTAATGAATTTAGTTGGTTACGGCATAGAAGGTTTCGACATGCTAATACGAATCTACATTCTAATTTATCTAAACATGAATTAGTAAAAGGCTTGCTTGATACTAGGATTGTTAAGGATAAAATTGGTAAATAAATTAAATTATCTTTTAAGAAAAAGAAAGTATCCTTACATCATGGTCTTTAGAACTTCTACTCATGGAATTGTTTGATGTTATTAACACCACTTGCTATGCTATAAATAGAACCATCTTTAGAAACGCTTTGGATAAAACTTCTTATGAACTATGGAATAATCGAAAACCCAATATTGGATATTTCAAAGTTTTCGGATGTAGTGTTTTGTATTTAATGATAGAGATAACCATGGTAAAATCAAATGCTAAATCCGATGAAGGAATATTCCTTGGTTATTCTTCAAATAGCAAAGCATATAGAGTGTTCAATAAGCGAAACGTGGTTGTTGATGATATCATATTTGGTTCTACAATTGAAAACTTGTGCAAAGATTTCTCTAAGACCATGCAGGATGAATTTGAGATGAGCATGATGGGTGAGCTAAAATTCTCTCTCGGATTTCAAATCAAGCAAACCGAAGGAGGGATATTCTTAAATCAATCCAAGTATGTCATAGACTTATTAAAAAGATTTGGATTAGAAAATGCTAAAGCATATGGATCTCCCATGAGTCCTTCAACAAAACTTGACAAAGATGAGAAAGGTAAACTGGTGGACATTAAGCTATATCGAGGTATGATCGGTAATTTACTTTATTTAACTGCAAGTAGACCCAATATAATGTTTAGTGTATGTCTTTATGCTAGGTTTCAATCTTGTCCTAAAGAATCACATTTAATTACAGTCAAGTGAATATTTTGATATTTGCTTGAAACTTGATTTAAGAGCATGGTATCCTAAGTCAAATTCATTTGACTTAGTAAGCTACAAGGATGCGGATTTTGCAGGTTGCAAAATTGATCGCAAAAGCACTAGTGGTACTTGTCACCTTCTAGGACACACACTAGTATCATGGTTTAGCAAAAAGCAAAACTTCATGGCCTTGTCAATGGCAGAAGCCTAATATGAAGCGGCCGATAGTTGTTATGCTCAATCTCTCTATATATAACAACAACTAGAAAATTTTAAAATGTTAATTGATCATATTTCCATTAAGTTGTGATAACACAAGTGCCATAAGTTTAAGTAAAAATCCTATTCAACACTCTCGCACCAAGCACATTGAAATTAGATATCATTTCATAAGAGATCATGTGCAAAAAGGGGGGACGTTGAACTGAAATAGGTATGGCAAGATACGTTAACATCAAATAAGCTTGAATTTATTATCCTTCCATTTGATTCAACTGTGTTAAATCTATATATACCTTAAGAAATTGAATATAAAATGAATTTATCCATATCATGTTTATAAATTTGTTCATTTTATATCTATCTAGTTATATTGTTTGAACATTAGATTTTATGCCCAGTCTTATGTATATTTGCGTATATGTTCATGCATAAAATAAGAAATAAAGCTTATCATTAAGACAAACTTGAGTTCATTAAAAGGAAAGATAATGCAGAGAACAGAAGAGAATAAAAGGAAGAGCCATTATATTTCCCACTACATTTTTTAGGGGATAGGGCGAGAAGCCAATTCCTTCACCTCAATAAGTAGCTTCTCGTACTGTTTCTGAAGCTCAGCAGTGGTCTTGCTTTGCTCTGTGGACCGGGTTACTAAATCATTAGCATAAGAATTCATGAGTTTCTTCAGCCTTTCATTTTCCTCCTTAAACTCCCCTACTTTCTTCTTGTTCTCCTTAAACAACCTTTGCAAAATGGTAACTTGGGAACGCAGCGCTCGAACTTCATGATTCCTAACATGTAGACGTCGTCCCATGTTAGAAACAGAGGCAACACACTGAACTATGAGTGCCATTGAGTCATTAATTATTTGAGGATCTGTCCTTCCAGCCAATATCTTTCCATCCTCCGGGGTTCAGAGACCCGCAGGTACTGCAGTTGTAGTTACACCATTTAGCATCACGGAATTAGTTACCGTGATAGGGCCGTTCAGGGAAAGGAAGTAAGGATGCCAGACCTTTGGCATTGAGCTAGGTGCATGCATTACACTAGGTACATCATTCATATTAATTGCTTCTTGGGTGTTTAGAGAAGAAGAGGAAGCCATCTTAGAAAATCTAATAGGAGATTAAGTTAAAAGCTTGAAAGTGATGAAGTTAATAAAAAACCAGAGAGCGTTAAATAAACTTCAGAATTTCTCTGTGTGATTAAGCTGTCATCCGACTCCCGAGAGAAGTTTGTATGATTAAGCTGTCATCCGACTCTTGAGAGAAGCCTGTGAGATTAGATGTCATCCGACTCCCGAGGAAAGCCTGTGTGATTCTTTGTCATCTGACTCCCAAGGCACCTTTGTTGAGATTCGAGTTTTAACCTATACGGAAATATCACTGACTTAGGTCTCAATGCGTTAACAAGGTCAATTCGAGTTTTAACTTATATGGAAAAATCTCTGACTCAGGACTCGATGCGTCGATAAGGTTTAACTTACTCGAAAAAATCACTGCCTCAGAAATCGATTCGTCGACCAGATCTCTTTTTGAAAAAACAGATATCAATTCCTGAATTATCGGTGTCTCTGGCGTGAGAGAGTGGATAAGCCAGACACGTAGCACAATAAATTGATTAAATCTGAACCGTTCATTCACTCGTGTGTCTTACCTATAAATTCGCTTCTATCTCCATTGCATATCGCACCTCTTAGATATTTCTCTCTCATCAATTCTTCAGATAAAATTCTAAAAGGATGCAGGGTCATAAAAAGATTCATAAAATCAAAAACTTAATCTTCTCAGATAGAAGCAAGATTATTATTGATCAAGTTTCCATGAAGCAAGATTATTCTTGATCATGCTTCTTGGTTGAAGTACCTCTCTCATACACCAGGTAGATGGGATCTTTGGCATACACTCTTAATATATCTTTCTCATCCAAATCGCTGGAAAAATCCTTGTCTAATACTCTTGCAACTTTGTATGACAGAAGAGAGAGAGTACCTAATATATGGGTATTGGTCGGCCTCCAAAACGTCGCTCTTTAATGGAGACTAATCAAATTTGATATGTATGAATATATGTGTGGGTGTATAAGGTAAATGGTAGTATGTATGGTAAGGTGGGTTGTCGTACCACGGAGAGAGGGGTTTTAAATAAACACGTAACACTATAAATTAAATCAAGAAAATGTTTTGGTTGTTTTGAAAACTCACAATTTAAATAGGTAAAGAAACTCAAATCTAAAAATTGCTAGGGCTTTGGGTTCCTCAAATTTGCTAAGATAAACTAATTCAATTTAAATCCATTGAATTACACAATTGGGGGTTTCACATCCCAAACCCTCAATTGGAACATTTGCAATAAAAAACCATTTTTAATAAAATCTAAATTAGAAATACTATTTGATTGTTCATTGATTTAAACACATAATAAATAACTACATTGGAAAAACCTAAAATCGACATTGTACTAATTAATCTAGCAACAATGTAGTAAAAAGTAATATCCAATGAAATTAAGAGTTCTTAGATTTAATGGAACTAAAATCTTTACTTAACTTATGAGAAAAACATGATTGAACTCATGAAAAGATTCAAATTATAGAACCACAAATAAAAGAAATGACAAAAAGATGAGAACAATCAAATAATAAATCTTAAACATTGAAACTCAAAATGAATTTAAAAGAAATTAGTTACCTTACAAATTTGGATTCCCCCTTAGCCCAAGCTAAAAGTCTAGCCAATCATAGCCAAGAAATTACAAAAAGAAACTAAAGAAAATAAATCCTACAAAAAAAACTAGAGAGAAAACAATGAAGAATAGCCTAAAAAATGGAGTTTCTGCTTGCTGTCCAGGGGCTGCTGCTGCTGCCTTTTGTTTGCTGCCTCACGCCTCATTTTTTAGGGCTCCAATGGGGCCATGATCATGTGTAGTGCTGTAGGAAAAAAGGGCATGCAATTGGTCAAAGGCTTGTCACGTGGAGCTCATTAATGAGCAATGATATTGTGCTTTGCGGCAAGACAAGGAAGACATGCAATCCGTGGGAGCTTCCCACGTGAATTTCAATTAAAACTCAAGTAGTGATCCTGTGTGATGTGGGTAGGAATGTAAAGTGTGAGCTTGTGGGCTTTGGTGGCCATGTGGGCCTTATGGGCTTGATCTTTTTTTCTTTTCAAACATTAATTTGCACCTAAAACAAAACATAAAATTTAGACTTTATAAAATTAAAATAACGCATAGAAATAAATTATTTTTATACAACGTAATGAAATAAAATAAATGCAATGATTTGCATACAACTAAAAATAAAATGCAAAACAATTCTATTAAAAACGTTAGAAAATGGGCTTAATAAGTCATATTTCATGACTTATCAGGTATCATCCCATATCCTTTCCGAATTGCTTAAATAATCTACATTTTAGGCACACAACAAGGGAAATCATATCCTTTCATAAAGAATCACCAACTGATCCTCCAAAGACTCCTTAGCCACTAGCATGGAGAAGCTTACAACTATGTTGCTAGTTTGGCACAAACCTTGGAAGACATCAATGAGCACTTAAGGAACAATGACATGTAAATGTACTTGTTTTCATTTTTATTTTTTTGATGATGCCAAGGGGGAGAAATATATGAGATCTTGGTTCTTATTTGTTTATGCTATTTGTTGTTTGTTGTTAGTTGTTATTGAACATTTGAATCTATTTGATTATTATTAACAACATGTGTATTATCATATCTTGCAATGATTGATTATATATATTGATTGCTTGATTGTACTTAATGAAAAATTGATCTATGCATAAAGATAGGGGGAGATTTAAGAATCTCTAATACAAATATATGCATTATCTTAGGGGGAGCTTTTCAAGAAAAGCTTCAAAATCATTACTCTTGTAAAAATATCATATCATATGTGTCATCATCAAAAAGGGGGAGATTGTTAGCCTCAAGGTTTCAATACTTATTAATTGCCTAATTAATCCAATAACGTTTATGTAATTTTGATGATAACCATAATTCTAAGTTATTTATTTTCATATGAACTAATGATTTATGTTTAAAGCATAATGTTGACTAGTGATTTAATTGGACCGACGTGGTCAATCAAATATCAAGCAAATGCAAAGTCGACAAAATGCAAATTCATTAAAGATCAAGTTATCAAGACTCAAGTCAATCAAATATCAAGCAAATGCAAAATCGACAAAATGCAAATTCATTGAAGATCAAGTCATCAAGACTCAAGTCAAAGGAATCAAGCTCAAGAATCATGTTCCAAGACATATGAGAAGTAAGAGTTAGGTTTTGTAAAGTTTATTAAGATTTGATCTTTAAGGCTCAACTTTAAAAACCAACTCAAAATTCAAAAGCTAACTAATTCAAAAAATAAATAAATAAATAAAAACCCACTCACTGATAGTTTTTGTATTTTATCCATTAAAATTTGAATGGGCCAAACCACTAACACTTGAAACAAAATTCAGAAATAGAAATATTATCTTGTAGGAATAATACCACTTTTGTTGGCCATTTCATTAAGTTAAAAAAATATTAGAAAATTCTAAACAAGACTATCTATCACATAGTCCTATTTCTCAATTTATCTCATCATTGTTTTTCGTCTCATTGGCTCTACCACATTTGAATTATTAATTTGGTCTAGTATATTAAACAATTTCTAAAGGTGCTTTCTTTGACTAGACATTACTAATGGAGCACTAGACATTAGTAATGGTGCACTAGAGATTGAGCACTAGACATTAGTAATGGAGCACTAAAAATTTTATCTTATCATTGTCAAAAAAAAAAAAGAAATGATATTTGGCTATAAATACTACTCATTCTGAGTTTCTAAATATAGAACATACAAGAGAAAATCTAGAGAAAGAAAGGAAAACATCTTTTGCATCAATCTATCCTTTTTCCAAGCTTATATTTTCATATCGTTCAAATCCTTGATTGAAAATCAAATTCTTCCAAATACTTCTTGAGCCATATTGATGAAATGTTTGATATACTATTAGAGTGAGCAAATTGTGTACTACTACTCTTTGAGAGAGCATTATTGTGTACAACAAATTATTTGTTGAAACGGTTTGATCTTCACCCAAAACAAGATTGTGGTTACTCTTCACCATGTAAGGAAGATTTGTAATGGTCTGATCTTCACCCGTAAGAAGATTGTGTGTGGTTACTCTTCACCGTATAAGGAAGATTTGTAACGGTTTGATCTTCACCTGTAAGAAGATTGGGAACGGTTTGATCTTCACTCGTAAGAAGATTGTGAACGGTTTGATCTTCACCCGTAAGAAGATTGGGAACGGTTTGATCTTCACCCAAAAGAAGATTGTGAACGGTTTGATCTTCACCCGAAAGAAGATTGTCAATTAGTGAATTTGGGAATCCTCGAGAAGTGTTCTTGAGGCGGGGACGTAGGCGGGGAAGCCAAACCTCAATAACAATTATCGTGTTTGATTCTCTCTATCTCTATCTCTCACTTATTCAATTGCTTATATATACTTGTGCTTGATTTCATATCATATCTATATTGCAAATTGAATTGTGCTCTTATAATTTCTTAATCAACATTTGCTATTTGAGGATAGTTTTTAATTCCGCATTTAAATTGAAAAAGTTTGCCTCAACCTAAATCACCCCCTCTCTTAGGTTGATATTTGGGTAACAGTCCCAATTCTCGACTGCCGTCTCGATTGATTGAGACTTTAGTTGCACTTACAAAGACATTACAATTGACACCTCAATCGATTGAACTTCAGTTGACCCGACCCTTCAATCACGTTGACATAAACTATTGTGATCTATTACAATCAAATCACGATCGATCATGATTTTGTAGAGTTCATTTTCAATTCATACGTCAATTCATATTATGACCTACACATGTATATACCCATATATATATAACATATTTGAAGATCTTTTTCAGGCCATAATTTTTTCATAATCAATCTTGTGTGGGATGCTTCTGGAGGCCGTTTCCCAAGAATTATTTTTTGTTAATAATTTTTTAATAAAAGTTCAAGAAATCCACATTCTCCAATTATCAAAATAAATAAAAATAAAAAAAAAATAAAAAAAAAATCCAAGAGATTTAATTAAATGATGTACATATGAAAAGACAAACATTTCAAAATTATCCTGCATGATGTGATAGAAACTATATGTAATCACATGATTAAATCTATTTAATACAATATCAATAGAATGTTTGTTTTGTCATAAGCCTAATATCCAAAGAGCAAATTATTCACAAAGATTTTTGTAATTCAACTGGCATTGAGTTTCATTTATGAGAAGAACCAGAGTTTGAAAAATATATATATATATATAGTTTATTCACATTGAAGTTTCTAACTGAAACTAATGTCATTGTTGTGAAAATTAACTGTTTGCGCAAGATTAAAGAATAGAGAAAGAGATCAAACACACAAATAAAGAACACAAGAATTTACGTGGTTCGGCAATATGCCTACATCCACCGGCGACGACAGGGAGAAAGTTTCACTAAGAAAATAGGGAGATTACAATAGTGGTACCAGGACTCTCTCAAAGAACCCAAACCCCAATTACACCCTAACCTCTCTCTCACCAAGAATAAACCTAGAGAAACCCTTCTCTAATTATTCTATATTGTGGCACACTAATAAGACCTAAAGCCTTATATATATAGCAAGGGGTTTTGCTGAATCCTACCAAAACAAGGACTTTGCATAAAGTTGCCGTGAGTCATAGGTCATTGAGTAATTCTAATACCACTAGAATAACACAAGGGTGGTGGACTATAGAATTCTAATTCAAGCCAACTTCAACAAATCTCCACCTTGACTTGAATTGGTCAAGCCTCACGAACTTCTCCTCCATCGCCGCCACCATAGCCCCAAAGGGCTATCACAAGCTGCTAACATTGACCAAGTCCAAGCAATGCTTGAACTTGGCTGTGGTAACTGGCTTCGTCAACATATCAGCTGCATTCTCTGAAGTGTGCACCTTCTCCAGAACAATATCTCCTGTAACAATCAACTCTCTTATCTTGTGGAACCTAACATCGATGTGTTTCGTCCTAGCATGATAAACCTGATTCTTAGCCAAGTAAATGGCACTCTGACTGTCACAATGCATCTGAACTCCACCTTGATTCAAACCAAGTTCTTTGACTAGCCCCTTTAACCACAATGCTTCCTTTGCAGCTTCAGCTACAGCCATGTATTCAGCTTCTGTAGTGGACATGGCTACTATGGATTGTAATGTAGATTTCCAACAAATAGGTCCTCCTGATAGTGTAAACACATAACCTGTAGTAGACCTCCTGTCATCCACCTCACCTGCATAGTCTGCATCCACATACCCTACAACTGAATTAGTCCCTGGCTGTCTTGAAAATAAGATCCCATGTTCCGCAGTGCCTTTCAAGTATCTGAAAATCCACTTCACTGCATTCCAGTGCTCTCTCCCTGGGTTCGCCATGTACCTGCTAACAGTACTCACTGCATGAGCCAAATCCGGCCTGGTGCAGAACCATTGCATACATTAAGCATCCCCACTGCACTAGCATACGGAACCTTTGACATATTTTCAATTTCTTCCTCATTCTTTGGACACTGACTACCAGATAATCTGAAGTGATTCGCCAATGGTGTGCTCACAGGCTTAGCATCCAACATGCTAAATTTTTCAAGCACCTTCCTGATGTAGTTTTTCTGAGACAACCACAGCTTTCTTGCCCCTCTGTCTCCTGTGAATCTCCATACCCAGAATTTTCTTAGCAGCACCCAAGTCTTTCATTTCAAACTCTTTGTGTAGCAAAGATTTTAACCTGTTAACCTCACACATGCTCTTAGCAGCAATTAACATATCGTCCACATACAGTAGCAGAAAAATATAAGAACCATCTTCAAGTATACGAACATATACACAACAATCATATTCACAACGGGTATAACCAATCTGGATCATATACGAATCAAACCTTTTGTACCACTGTCTAGGAGACTGCTTGAGTCCATAAAGTGACTTCTTCAATCTGCAGACAAGATTCTCTGTACCAGGTTGCTTGAACCCCTCTGGTTGTTCCATGAAAATCTCTTCCTCCAAATTCCCATGAAGGAAAGCCGTCTTCACATCCAGTTGTTCCAATTCCAGATCCTGATCTGCTACCAAAGCCAATACTGCTCTAATAGATGTATGCCTGACTACAGGTGAAAATACCTCATCGTAGTCAATCCCATGTCTCTGTGAATATCCCTTTGCTACCAATCGTGCCTTGAATCTTTCCCCTTCTTTTTCTGATACTGCTTCCTTCTTCTTGAACACCCACTTGCAACCTATAGGTTTCTTTCCTTTTGGAAGTTCCGTTAACTCCCAAGTTTTGTTCTTGCTCAAAGACTCATTCTCCTCCACCATAGCTTCCATCCACTTATCCTTTTCAGAGCTTTCAATTGCTTCCTGAAATGTAGAAGGATCCTCGCTACTGGTAAGTAGAGCATAAGACACAAGATCCTCGAAACCATACCTGACTGGTGGTCTTTTGTTGCGTTTAGGCCTATCTGATCTGGTGCTATCCTGTTCTTGATCATTACTGTGAGGTTCCTCATTTGACTGAGACTCCAATTCATCAAGCTCCACCTGCACTGTTGATCTACCAATGTTATTACTGCTTTCCGCTGCTTGAGACTTCTCTTCCTTGAATGCTTTTGTCATTGACTTCTCATCAAACACTACATCCCTGCTGATCACCACCTTCTGTGCAACTGGATCCCAAAGCTTGTACCCTTTTACCCCTTTCTTAAAACCAAGAAAGATGCACTTCTTTGATTTTGGATCGAGTTTTGACCTGTCTTCACCTGAGATATGAACATATGCGGGACACCCGAATATTCTCATGAAAGAGTAATCAACTTCTTGTCCTGTCCATACTTCTTCAGCGACTTTCCCATCAAGTGCAACTCTAGGTGATCGATTGATGATATAACAAGCCATATCCACTGCTTCCGCCCAAAAAATTTTAGGAAGCTCAGCATTCAACCTTAAACATCTAGCTGTTTCTGTGATGGTCCTGTTAAGTCTCTCAGCCACCCCATTTTGTTGAGGAGTTTTCCGTACTGTGAAGTGTCTCTTGATACCATGCTCTTCGCAGAACTTCAAGAAATCACCATCCCTGTACTCAGTGCCATTATCAGTCCTAAGGCACTTTATCTTCCTTCCAGTCTGATTTTCCACTTCTGCTTTCCAAATCTTAAATTTAGCAAAAGCCTCAGACTTGTTCTTCAAGAAATAAACCCAAGCTTTTCTGGAATAATCATCAATGAAGCTCATAAAATATTGAGCTCCTCCTTTCGAAGGAGTTCTCACTGGCCCCCAAATATCTGAATGCACGTAGTCCAATATACCCTTTGTCTTGTGTGTGGCAGTTTTAAATCGCACCCTACACTGCTTTCCCATAATACAGTATTTGCAGAAATCTAATTTGCATGACTTAATCCCAGTCAACAGATTTCTTTTGTGCAATTCCCTCATACCACGCTCACTCATATGCCCTAGCCGCATATGCCACAAGAGTGTATCATCATCCTCAGACTCAGCTACTGCAGCAACTCCACCTAGAATGGTATTTCCTAGCAATTTATAAACATTGCTACTTATTTTCTGACCTGTCATCACAATCATAGCACCCTTTGAAACTTTCATTATCCCATTCTCAGACTTATAGCTATAGCCTTTTGAGTCTAGGGTTCCTAATGAAATCAAATTCTTTCTCATATCTGGGATATGTCTAACCTCTTCTAATGTTCTCACCACACCATCGGACATCTTAATTTTAATTGTTCCCATTCCAATAATTGTGCATGCAGCATCATTACCCATTCGAACAGAACCACAATTAATTGACCTATAAGTGTCGAACCAGTTCCTGTGGGGAGTCACGTGAAAAGAACATGCGGAATCCAGAAGCCAAGAATTGTTCAAACCGTCAGTGCTTGATGAAACAGAAAGCATGTCGCCATCAGATTCCGAGTCTGCTACTACGTTGACAGATGTAGAGGACTCTTCCTTCCCCTTATTCCATTCTGGACATTCTCGCTTCATATGCCCCTTCTTTTGGCATTTGAAGCACTTTACTGTCTTGCTCTTGGATTTAGATCTTCCCCTAGCAGATTTGTCATCCTTGTCTTTCTTCCTTCCACGATCTTGATAACCCTTTACTACTAGCCCTTCACCAGAACTCTCAGCTGAATCCTTATGTTTCCGTTGGTAGTGATCCAACAGGGCTCCTGAAACTTCTTCTAATTCCAGAGTTTCTTTTCCGTAGAAGTAGGGTCGTCACCAGGTGTTCGTAGGAAGTCCGGGAGGGAGGTTAGGAGCATCATCGCCTTATCTTCATCCTCGAATTTTATATCAATTCGCAACATATCACTAATGATTTGTTTGAAGGTATTGATGTGCTGCCTCAGGTCCGCACCCTCTGTCATCTTAAGCCCATACAACTTTTGCTTTAGATGCAGTTTGTTCGTGAGGGATTTGGACATATATCTTTTCTCTAGATTCAACCAAATCCCTGCAGTTGAGTTCTCCTCCATGACATCGTACATGACTTCGTCTGCTAGTAATAACCGAATTGTACTCACCGCCTTCATGTCTAGTTCTTCCCATTCATCGTCTGTCATCTTCTCTGGTTTCTTTGTCTTCCCGTACAAAGCCTTCACCAAACCTTGCTGCACTAACAGATCCTTCACCCTTCTTTGCCATAGCCCAAAGTTACCAGTCCCGTCGAACTTAACTAGGCCTACCGTCGCAATAGAAGCATTAATTGCCATTGTTTCGACCAACAGCTCTGATACCAATTGTTGTGAAAATTAACTGTTTGCGCAAGATTAAAGAAGAGAGAAAGAGATCAAACACACAAATAAAGAACACAAGAATTTACGTGGTTCGGCAATATGCCTACATCCACCGGCGACGACAGGGAGAAAGTTTCACTAAGAAAATAGGGAGATTACAATAGTGGTACCAGGACTCTCTCAAAGAACCCAAACCCCAATTACACCCTAACCTCTCTCTCACCAAGAATAAACCTAGAGAAACCCTTCTCTAATTATTCTATATTGTGACACACTAATAAGACCTAAAGCCTTATATATATAGCAAGTGGTTTTGCTGAATCCTACCAAAACAAGGACTTTGCATAAAGTTGCCGTGAGTCATAGGTCATTGAGTAATTCTAATACCACTAGAATAACACAAGGGTGGTGGACTATAGAATTCTAATTCAAGCCAACTTCAACAGTCATAGTCCAAAATAACATTTATAAAAAAAAATTCTCAGGTCATTTTGAACTAATTGCGTTGGATGCAAGAATTTCCCAAACTTTCATGTGATTCTTAACAAAAAGTCGGGTGATTTAATTAATTTAAATACACATTATTCTTTGTATTCTTTACTTGCCGCGCATTCAACAACTCCTTTGAGTTGCTATACTTAGAGCATCTCCAAAGCCACTATAAAAGTCCTCTCTATCTCCACATCTGAAGAGGAAAAATGGAGATAACTGCTCCAAGCCCAGTCTATTTCACTCTTCAAATGCAAAAAAAAAAACCCAAAGTGCTACAGTAGCTTTTCATTTGTGAAAAGCTACTGTACACTCTTCAGCTTCACTTCATCCAATTAAATAATATTTCTCACCCCCCCTATTTAAGGTTTTTTTTTTTTTTTTTTTTTTTTTTTTTTTTTTTTTCCCATTTCTCTCATTTCAGCCGATTTTTCTCTCTCTCTTCGTTCTCTGCTCTCCCCTATCTCTACCATCACCATCGTTCTCTGCCGTCGCCACCGCATCTGGGCTTGGGTTTCGCCGATCTCTGCTTCGTGGGTCTCGGTCTAGGCATGGGTCTCGACCTGGGCATGGGTCTCGGCCTGCGGCGTTGTCTTCGTGGGAGGCCTGGGCGTGGTTCTCGGTTGTTGTTGAGTTTTGGAGTCTCGGTGGTTCTCGGTTGTTGTTGAGGAGAGAGAAATAAAAGTTTAAATAAAATAATAAAAATAAAGATAAAATAGAGAGTAGTGTTGGAGAGAATTGTTTTTCAAATAAATAAAAAGTTGCTGAAATGGAGATAATGTGGAGATAATATAAAGAGTGGCTTGGAGATGCTCTTAATCGAAGATTACGTTCACATGTCACAATGACTCATTTTCAAGAGAAATTAAATGGCATCAGGACCCATCCACAAGTAAGAGGGTGAGGAGTCTGCTGTGGACGTAATGATTCCCATTTTTCAAAAGAGTAATACTAGAGACACAACTTATTTTACGACCAAACCTTTACAAACTGATATGACATCATAGGTGCAGAGTACCACATCAGCAATTAAAAACACAACTCAGCATTAACATTTAATCCTAATAAAAGTTATTAAAAAATTTAAAATTCCAAATCTCAAACCCATCCCCACCAGCTCACTGCCAGCAACCACCGAGCACAGTACCTCTTTGGTAAATAGCCCCACCTTCCAGCCACACTCATCGCAGCCCCATCAACTCAGGTGAACGGCAGATTTCCGATGACCAACAAAGACAAAAAAACTGTGTGAAGAGCACATGCAGATTATAGATCTATCATATTTGGAAAAATTCACATAAATTGTGCTATTTTTGTGCTAAAATCTAATAGATTTTCATCAAATATGTACTAAAAATTTGTTGATAGTCACCAAGACATATAGAATCATATAGATCTGAAGGAATTATATCAAAATTCTTTATACAATAAAAAATATAGAAGTCGTATATTAAATCCCTTGCCAATGAATGAATTGTATTTGATATGATCCGATTAGTTGGATCTCAAAATTTTGATATACATGAAACTTATATCAAAACCCATCTTTCTTGAGGTCGATCTAAGAATGATGGAGACAATGGAGTTTGATTCAAGAAGTTCTCAGACTCTGTTCCAAAAAATCTCTCTCTTGACGACAAAACTGAGAGAGATTTTCCCAGTTTTAGTTTTCTTTATCTTTTAGTCGCTTTAAAATGGTCCTTGTGACCCTCATCGGCAAGATCATCACTCTTGAGGTCGAGAGCTCTGAGCCTCTGACACCATCGAAAACGTCAAGGCCAAGATCCCAGACAAGGAAGTGATCCCACCGAACCAGCGTAGGCTCATCTTCATTGGCAAGCAGCTCGAGGTTGGTTGTTGGAAATCTACCATTCGCTTGAGTTGGTGGGACTGCGATGAGTGTGGTTGGGAAGCCAGATTTAGTGGGGCTATTTGGGTGGGTGGGCGCCGGCGGTGAGTTGGTGGGGATGGTGTTTTTTTTTTTCTTTTCCAGATTTAGTTATTTTAAAATTTTGATTATTAATGTTAAATGTTAAATATTAATGCTAATGTGTGTTTTATTTGCTTATGTGTTACCCTCCATCTAGGATGCCATGTCAGATTGTAAAGGTTTGGTTGTAAAATAAGTTGTGTCACTAGCATTATTCTTTTCAAAATCTTTCCTTAACTTTTCATGTACATTTTTAGCATCAATTTAAACACTGATTTTCCGTTTCACTCCAAACTCTTATTTTCTGCCATAGGCATCTCTCTCCGATCAGTCCATCATATATCCAATTGCATCCATAGTTGGCGTTATCTGTGGGAAAACCATATTTGCTTTATGGAAGAGCAAATGTTATATGGTTCAGATCAAGTCCATGTTTTAGACCTAGGTGTATGTTGCCAAACTAGAAATTATAAAGAATGGTTGCCAATTTATTTGAAGTGAACAAATAACTAAATTTGTTATCAACTTATGGAGGGTCTAATTGTTGGGTATACACGTGTGAGTGGAAGTCCCACATGGAGAAAGAGTAAAGATGTTGAAGAATTAATATAACATAATTGGGCCCAAACCCATAGGCTTAAGCTTTTGGGTAAAGTGGTGTTCTTATATGTTACATTAATTTCTCAAGAACATGGTCCCTTTCGCAGTTGGAGCAGGGACAGGGTGTGTGTACTTGATGTGGCGCAAGGTTCCCATGGGTGATATAAACGTATGGGGTTCCCATGAACAAGAGTGCGGGGATGACACGTGTTCATGGATGGCGTACGAGAGGCCCATGGATGATGCATGTGAGAAAGAAAAAGCCAATAGGCAAGGGGGAGCTAGTAGGACTTATTCGCGGCCCAAGAAAAAAGGTCTCGAAGCCCAGAGAGAGGTAGTGACTCACATGTGAGGGGGAGATTGTTGGATATACATGTGTGAGTGGAAGTCCCACATGGAGAAAGAGTAAAGATGTTGAAGAATTAATATAACATAACTGGGCCCAAACCTATAGGCTTAAGATTTTGGGTAAAGTGGTGTTCCTATATGTAATATTAATTCCTTAATTAAAGGCTCCCCAATGTGTTATCTCGGTAATTTCCTTTGCCAAAGGGACTTAATTAAATAAAAAAAAAAAAAATCACTTTTATAATTTCTTAATTTTTATTTCTATAGACAACCCAATTTGTACCGGTCGATACTCATGGTCCCCGGTCTCAATGATGATAATTTAAGATCTCTCATATGACGAGTGTGTGTTGAAAACCACTTGGAAAGTTATAGAAAACAAGTTTTGAGAAGTTGTCTTAACTTAATAGGCGTACGTCCCTTTGGAGGTGGCGCACGTCTGTAGTGAAGAGGCGTATGCCTCTCCAAAGAGGCGTGTGCTAGTGCTGCCAGGAAGAAAGCCTAATTCATGGGAAATGGTTGATTCTTGTGGGAATAGGTCAATTTACCCCTTCTTCAAACAAACCCTAGCCCCTTTATCACTATAAAAGGAGCTCCATACCTCACAAACATATCATCTCGGAGAGTCTCCATAGAAACACTGAAAATACCAAAAAGCCTAGTATAATAGAGAGTAGCGAAGCTTTACTGAAGTAGAAGCTTAGAATAGGAGAGAGAGAGAGAGAGAGAGAGAGAGAGAGAGAAGTAGTCTTAGAGGAGCGAAGCCCTACCTAGAAGAAGGTGGTAAGGAAGAGTTCTTGAGCAAGTAGTGATTCTCTAGTTGAAGAACTAGAAGAATAACCCCTTTCTCACGAAACTCCAATCACAAACCTAGACGTTCAAAGCCTTTCTTGTTGAATATCAACACACAAACCCCGTCAAAGAGATCAAGTCTGAGAGACCGGTGAATTGCTAGCTTGCAACAACCTTTTTAAAGGCTAGGTCCATGAATGTTTATTAATCATGTTATTTTCTAGGTTTAGTTAGAATATCTAAATCTTTATATCGTTTTGTATGTTTCAACACGCTCCAATGAGCCATGCCATGTTTGTTTGCTTATTAGAACAGTTTCATATATTAACATGTGTTCTAGGTTAGAATTACAACCTATGTTTGTTGTGGGTATGAAACCCATGATTTGGTGAGTGCTGGATGCAAGGTGAGATTCCTTCTTAACCTAAATATTGATGTTATGCCATGTTATTTGTCTAGCTCTTGATTGTGCTTGAATTAGGTTTACGTGCTTTTGAATATTTAGAGATTCTTTAATAAACTTCTTTAATGTATAGAGATTCTTAACCTAAATATTGATGTTATGCCATGTTTCATATATTACCATGTGTTCTAGGTTAGAATTACAACCTATGTTTGTTGTGGGTATGAAACCCATGATTTGGTGAGTGTTGGATGTAAGGTGGGATTCCTTCTTAACCTAAATATTGATGTTATGCCATGTTATTTGTTTGCCTCTTGGTTGTGCTAGAATTAGGTTTACGTTCTTTTGAATGTTTAGAAATTCTTTAATAAAGTCCTTCAAGATATCATGTAATATAGAGGAAGGCCAACCATTAGGTTGGGTGTTCTGGGGTGCCTAACACCTTCCCAAGACGTACCATAACTCCGCACCTAGCTCAGGACTAGTCCTTTTGTGCATGAAGTCATATTGATGGTTCTTGGACTGATAAACCAAGTGGCAACTCCTTGTTCCTCTGTTCCTAACCCTAAAAAGGTTTGAGAATACGAACGACCCCTTAAAGAAGAAAAAGTGGCCAACGTGACATCTCACAGTGGCGACTCCATTGGGGATGAGAGAAGCTTAACTTCTGCTATTACTTGATTATTCTTGAAATTGTTTATTTTATGAATCTAAATGCACACAAGCGCTCGCTTTTTAACCTAAGATACTCGACAGTACCAAACTTGCCAATCATGAGTTCCAATCATTCTGTAGTACTTAGGGTTGGTACTGTTACCTCACGGCCTGTATACCTTGCCTATGATGGGTTTGGTGCATGGTTAAGGATCAGTCTCTAAGATAGTGTGTTTACATACTAGGAAAGACGCTCTTGTCGGAATGAGGGACCTTTGTGGAGTGATAAGGGTAGAACTTAGAATTGGCCACCTACACTAATGAAACCCTAGGGTCTATATATCTTAGCACAGTCCTAAAGAAGGTCCAAAAGAATGCATGTTCTTGAGCATACTTGTTTGTATACATGACATGAAATCATGGGAGGTCTTCAAGTCTAAACAAAGTCATGGATGTTTGTAAGCATAAACCCAATGAGAATTTTCAAAAAAAGAAAGAAGGAATTTTTATCTCAAAACCAAGGGGTTTAGGTTACAAATATTCTCATGAAGATGAATTATCATATGCTTGAGAAGCTCTTTTTCAAAATCTAGGAAGAAAATCTATTTTGTCTAAACCTAGTTGAAAGCATATAGCAATCCATCAATGAAGGCCTTAAAGAGAGTGTTAGAGATAAAAGCCAAAACTTTTCTGGAAGTTCATGGACAAACTCATAGTGAATTGTGAAAAAAGAGCATTGTAAATGAGTTGCCCATGAAAGAAAGAAATTTAGCGTAATGTGATGTATTGGGCCTTGACAATAGTGAAGATCAAACCTAAAACACCGCAATTCGCTTAGCATGAGTCACTAAGGGCTTTTATTCACAAAACCATCAAGTGTAGAAGTTGATAAAGCATTTTGTTCTCTCCGAAAGCATCATTGCACCAAAGAAGAGCAACAAACACATCTTCAGCTCCACCTGGACAAGATCTCCATCGACCGGTCGTCTAAAGAAAGGAGAAGACACTCAAGCACTAGTCACCATGTCTGAATCAATCATCGAAGGGTACCTTAGGGAGTTCTCCGAAATACTCGCCAAGATAGAGGAAGCTCAAAAGAAGAACTCTCAAATAAAGGATGAAGAACGAAGGAATGAGGAAGAGAAGGCGAAGGCCATAATTGAGCGTAGCAAGAAGTTCGAAGCTTTTACCGAAAGTTTCAAAAAGAAGATGGAGCACATGCAAAGGGCACTCCAAAAGACCCAAGGGGTTGATGATTATCTCGCCACCATGGGACGTATCAACAAAGAAGAGACTTCTCAATTGCCACCCAAGTTTGCTATACCTGAAACTGATAGGTTCACTGGAGTGGATGACCCTAAACAACACTTGAGGCAATATTTGAATTTTGTCATAATCAAAGGAATCAATGAAGAACAAGTCCTTCAAGCTTTCCCATTGTCACTGGCTGGATCGGCATTGAATTGTTATTACACCTTGAATGTGGGGCAAACCAAGAATTAAGGGGAATTGGTAGAGATCTTCATTAATCAGTTCTTATACAAAACCATGATCGACGTCACCCTACATGATCTAGAGATGACTCGTCAAAAAGAGAATGAAACTTTCTCTGAATTCCTCGTAAGGTGGAAAGCCAAAACATTGAAGATGATGAATAGGCCGAAAGAGAAAGATCAAGTCAACATAGTCATGAAAGGACTTTTGCCGGTTTACTACAACCGAATGTTTACATCACCCATCATGGATTTCGAGCAACTATGCAATAGCGGGATGAGGATTGAAGATGCCATAGAAAATGGACAACTTGACAAAAGAGAGGGAAGGATCTCTGTCACACCTAAGAAGATTTTTGGAAGTTCAAGCAAGACGCCGAACATTCAAGCCAATATCAATGCTGTCCAACCAAATGAATATCAATATCAATGTCCTCCTTAATATCAGAATGCGTATCCGAATCCGTCAAGGCAAAGCCGAAGCTTAAGAGGCACTTTGATCCATTGGGGGCACCATTGTCCAAAGTCTTCGAACACATGTGCAAGAGAGGTCATCTCAAACCTCTGGATCTAACTCCATATCCTAACCCTCTCCCCAAGAATTGGAACACGAATTTGTATTGCCTCTTCCATCAGAGGACATGGCATAGTACCGATTAGTGTACTCGACTGAAGCATGAGATTCAAGATCTCATCGAAAATGATGTCATTCCAAAGCCTAGGCTTTCCAATCAACCCAATTTGCATCAGAATCCATTGTTGAACTATCAAAGGACACTTCCTCCAAACCAAATCAATTTCATTGAAGTACTACAAGAAGATTGGGTACTAGCCATTGATGATGAAGCTTGGGACGATCTCGAAAAAGAAGCCCGTAACACTAGCTGGTATGTGGAAGACATTACTGAAGTTGAAGAGATGCGTCACTTGACGAAGGGAGGAAGGCACTTCATGCCTGCCTATCTAGAAGAAGACTATCCTAGGCGAGACCCACCACCTACAAGAGAAGCTAACAAAGTCAAAGATCCTAAAAAGACTAAAGAAGACATAGCTCAATTGAAGAAGATTCAAGCTAACATCTTAATCTGGGGGCTGATAATGGCTTCACAAAAGCATAGAGATGCCATACTAGAAGCCTTGGTTGGGAAAGAAGTTCCTATGGACACCACACCGGAGCAAATACTGTCTATTATAGGTGTAACCACCGATGACTCTGCCATCATCTTCACTACTAAGGATTTGCCACCCGAAGGAGGAGATCACAATAGAGCTCTTTATGTGACTATAGATTGCATAGGTTCCAAAGTGCCAAAGGTGTTGGTTGACAATGGATCCTCGATCAATGTATGCCCAATGCACACTGCCATTAAGATAAGGTTGGCCAAAGGAAAATTGTCACCTTTAAGCCTCACAGTCCGAGCCTATGATGAGAGTAGCCGAGGAGTCATTGGAACTTTTGAAGCTGAATGCCAGTTAGGACCAGTAAGCTCGTCCGTGCTATTCCATGTCCTTGAGATCACTACATCCTACAACCTGCTGTTGGGGAGAGCCTGGATACATCCTCTAGGGATTGTGCCTTCTATAGTTCATCAAAAGCTTAAGCTACCATGGAAAAGAGGAGTCCTCACTATTCTGGGTGATGGAGAAATTAGTGCACCTATGTGCGACATCAAGAGCAACAATGATATACAATTGTGAGATTTCGAAGTGATGAAGACTTCAAGCGTAGTCATTGCCTCCATAATGAAGAAGATGGGCTATTAGTCAGGCATGGGGTTGGGAAAGTTTAACCAAGGAACCAAGAAGCTCTCTAAAGTCTACAATCAAGACGCCAAGTGCAAATATGGTTTGGGATACAAAGAAGAGATGGGAGAGATGCCCAAAAACAAGCACACTCTGAATGGGAATTTCGTCAAACTTGGAGAAGACTTCCCATACTGCGGATTTCCAGAGCCAAGAGGAGGCAAGCTAGGGTTCGAGATCTTCTTCAAGACTCAGCTGACCTTAAAAGACAAAGCTTCAGTAGAAGACAAAGCTCTTGTGGAAGAAAAAGCTGATGAAGACTGGATGAAGCAGATGGATCCTGAAGCCATGAAGATGTTCGTCCAAGAGAGGGATGTGTTTCACATTGAAGAAAAGCTCAAGGAAGATCTTACTGCCATGATCATTCCATTGGATGGAATCACTAGTATTTGGTCATTTGAAAACAATTTTCTTGATGTAGTTTTTAATAATTTTGAGTCTATTGGTCCTGTTTCCAATTATCTAGTTAATGAAATGAACTTGAATTTTGATTTCATGAATGTGTCCTCTGGCAATGAAGCTTTAAATATTGAAAGAATTTTAAATGATGAACTTTTAATTAACGAAGAAGATGAAGTTAATATCAAACCAATTGAAAATGAAACTATCAAAATTAACTTGGGCACTTTAAAGAATCCTAAAGAGGTCAAGATTGGTTCGACACTGTCATTAGAAGAACAAGAAGAGCTCACTAAGCTTCTCAAAGAATTTCCAGAAGTATTTGCATGGTCATACGAAGATATGCCTAAGATCGACCCTGATATTGTACAACATCGAATACTGACTCTCCTAGAGGTCAAACCAATAAAGCAAAAACTGCGTCGCATGAAGCCAGAATGGATGTTGAAGATAAAAGAAGAAGTAATCAAAGAGCTGAAAGCTGGATTCATCAAGGCAATCAGTCAAATTGATTGGGTAGGTAACGTAGTCCCTGTTCCCAAGAAAGACGAAAAGGTCAGAATGTGCGTGAATTTTAGAGATTTAAACAGAGCATGTCCGAAGGACAATTTCCCTCTACCACACATTGATGTGTTGGTAGATAACACTGCAGGAAGTGCATTGACGTCCTTTATGGACGGTTTCTCAGGATATAACCAAATTCTAATGGCTCTTAAAGACATGACGAAGACGACATCCATGACAATATGGGGGATCTACCGTTACACAATAATGCCTTTTGGGTTGAAGAATGCATGCGCAACGTACCAGAGGATGGCTACAACTTTATTGCATGACGTGATGCACAAAGAACTGGAAGTGTACGTGGATGATATGATCGTCAAGTCTGCCACTAGGGGTGAGCACATCACCAACTTGAGGAAGTTCTTTGAAAGGATAAAGAAGTACAATCTGAGGCTTAACCCAAACAAGTGCACCTTCGGAGTCATTGCTGGAAAATTACTAGGCCATATGGTCAATAGTAGGGGTATTGAAGTGGACCCAACCAAGATCAAAGCTATACTGGAGATGCCGCCGCCCAAGATAGAAAAGGAAATAAAAGGATTCCTAGGCAGATTACAATACATCAGTAGATTCATAGCAAGGCTAACTACTACATGCGAACCAATTTTCAAGTTGCTCAAAAAGGGAGAACCTCAAGAATTGACATAAGTTTGTCAAAAGGCCTTTGAAGCAGTCAAGAAATACTTGTCTAACCCACTAGTTTTGGCACCACCAAAACTAGGGAGACCATTGAATCTGTATCTCTCAGTCATTGAAGACGCACTAGGAAGCATGTTGGCTCTAGAAGATGAAGACAAACAAGAACATGCGATATACTACCTAAGTAAGAGATTGAAGGATTATGAGACCCGGTACACCTTGTTATGCTTTGGTCTGGGCAGTGCAGAAGCTTAGGCACATCTTGTTAGCACATCAAGTGCTAGTGGTCACTAGAATGGATCCATTGAAGTACCCTTTCGAGAAGCCCGCTCTCACCAGAAAACTGTCAAGATGGCTCATCTTACTGGCAGAGTTTGATCTGACATATGTAGCCAAGAACACTATCAAAGGAACAGTGATTGCCGAGCATTGTGTTGGTCACCCTGTAGGTGAAGACGATCTCAATGATGATTTTCTAGATGAAGATGTCCTGAACGTAGAAGAAAAGACTACATGGAAGATGTACTTCGATGGAGCTTCCAATCAACATGGTAATGGAGTAGGGGTTCTCCTTATAGCACCAGATGGAGTGCACATACTGCTGTCAACCAAGTTGAAATTTGTGGCTACCAATAATGTCGCAGAGTATGAAGCATGCATAGTAGGCCTCGAAGCACTCTTGGCTATTGATGTGAAAGAAGTAGAAATCTATGGAGATTCTGCATTGGTGTTGGCGCAAGCTCAAAGAATATGGAAGATGAAGGAAGAACATCTGAAGCCTTACCAAGCTTACCTCGAGAGAGTATGTCAGAAGTTTACCAAGATCGAGTACACATACGTGCTTAGATCTCAGAATCAATTTGCAGATGCGTTAGCCACATTGGTGTCCCTGGTGGAAATATTTGAGAACACATTTGTATGACCAATAGATATCAAGAGAAGAGAAGTCCCGACACATGAAAGAGAGGTTTGTGTGCTAGATGATGAGATTAATGATGGGAAGCCATGGTATTATGACATTTGCAACTTCATAGAAGACATGGTATATCCAGAAAGAGCAGTTAGGAAAGATGGAAGAGCGCTAAGGTTGTTAGCCACCCAATATATCTTATGTGGTGGTGTTCTACACCGAAGATCCTATGAAGGAGTACACTTGAGATGTGTTGACAAAGAAGAAGTAGAAAGGCTTATCAAAGAAGTTCATCAAGGGGTGTGCGAACCACACATGAATGGGCGAATGCTCGCTAAGAAGATAGTAAGATTAGGATTCTACTAGGTCACAATGGAAACAGACTGTGTAGAGCACGCGAAGAAGTTTCATCAATGTCAGATCCATTCCAATCTGAATCATCTCCCGCCAAAGGAGGTGTACAACGTGACATCACCATGGCCATTTTCAGTATAGGGTATTGACATCATTGGGAAGATTACCCCCAAAGCATTAAATCAACATGAGTTCATCTTAGAAGCTATCGACTACTTCACCAATTGGGTAGAAGCTTCATCATTCTCAGTATTGAAAGCCAAGCATGTGGCTAGGTTCATAGAGAGAAACATCATATGTCGTTATGGAATCCCTCATGAGATCATCTTAGACAATGGTATGCACTTTGAAGACGAAGTCCAGAGAATTCTGTAGAAGTATGGTGTTAAGCATCACAAGTTATCACCGTATCGACTACAAACCAATGGAGCTGTAGAGTCAGCTAACAAGAATGTGAAGGTCATTCTCTAGAAAACTACTGAAAGGTATCGAGACTGGGCAAATAAGCTACCATTTGCATTATAGGGGTACCGCACTTCCATTTAGACATCTACTAGGATGACACCATATTCACTTGTTTATGGTATGGAAGCCGTCCTACTAGCTGAGATAGAAGCAGAATCTCTAAGGATAATCCTAGAATTCCAAATTCCAAAAGCGGAATGGGTGAAGACCCGATATGAACAGTTGATTTTCGCAGATGAGAAAAGATTAAAATCTTTATACCATGTACAAGGGAATTAGAGAAGGATGGCCCGAGCATTCAACAAGAAAGTGAAGCCAAGGAACTTAAAAGAATGGGATATAGTCCTCAAAGAACTTAGAGCACTAGTGTTTGATCCTAGAGGAAAGTTCAAACCTAATTGGGTTGGACCCTATGTCATCAAGACTTTGTCCTCAAGCGGAGCAGCCAAGCTAATGGATATGGATGGGGAAGAGCTATTCCAACCAGTTAATCTTGATAGATTGCGTAAGTATTACGTGTAATAAAAAAAAAAAAAAAAGGGTGAAATAAGAAGACCATAGGTGTGGTGAAAACTTGAAAGAGCATCACAAGTAAGAATATGGCAAGAAAGGAAAAATAGAAATTCTCATAAATGAAAGAGCAAAGTTAATTAAAGGTAGCTACACTTCAAAAGGCGAGATTTAAACTACATCTCCCTTATTAATTAAAAGTACTGAAATTTAATAGACTTAAAGTAAATAAAGCTAAATTTCCAAGGGCTACATGTTGGGATCATTATACTTAGTTCTCTTCACACTTGTACTCTCTTCACTTTCATCCTCTGAAAAAAAACAAGAAGACCCATTTCCTTGCTTCCCTCTCTATTAATATAAGTAGCATCATCAGAAGCCCTACGGATATCTTCTTCAAGCCAGATGGCATATGGATGATTTGGATACACAGAGCATGCCTCCACAAAGTCGATGATCCTTGAGAGCCTCGCCTAGGTACTAGCCAAGATATCCAAGAAATGATGAGTCCAAATGTCAACATGGTTTGGTTTCACTTCTTTTGAAATAGATTGAATGTAGCCCCACGCTTGATGCGTGAAGGATAATAGAAAGAAGTCTTTTACATGGAAGCTAGCATAACAGCACCTCTCTCGAAGGTATCAATGGTCACATTTCGGATCCTCCACCATGCAAAGGACCAAACAATATCCTTAGGCTTGACACTTTCAACGACTTTAGTGAATCTTCTCGTAGTGGGGAAGAGGTCTACCAAGCTCCTATGACAATAATGACAAGGTTGGTAATCCAGAGGATATGTCTTAGGAGCAGTGATCAAAGCAAAGTGCTCATACAACCAGATCTGCAAGAAGAAAATAGATGGTCAAAACACAAAAAGGCTTAAGAGGTAAGTTGAAAAAAGAAGAAAATTATAACTAAAGAAGTAGGGGCCTTCCTTTGAAGTAAGGACACATGCTTTCCTTTAGCTCATTGAGACCATTCAACGTTTCTCCTAAGATCATAGGGACAGGATTCTCCTTATCCATGCGGCCAATCGCATCAAGGACCATGACGTCAATTTCAGAAAAATCACCAGTTAGAAAAAAGCTAGCAAGAACAGCTACATCCAATGCTTCAGGATAGCATTCTTCATCTACAGCTTCAGAGAAGTGATCCACCAAAGCATGGAGGTCGAAACCATCATTCAAAGACCATGAAGAGCCAAGTCTATAGGGTATGCTTAAGACCTCGTCAAGAAGAAGGACAAGGTCAGCATGTTTGGGAGGAAGGAGTATTTGGTCAAAGTTACTAATGCCCATGATGGCGCCAAACTCTTCCATCATAGGACAAAACTCACACTTATTGAAGCGGAAGACATGGCAGGTGTGATCCCAGAAATCACTAGCAGCTCGAAGGAGAGGGAGATTCAACTTCACTAGCCCATAGTGGACAGTACAAGAAAGGCACACATGCCTAAGGTGATCCCTACCTACGTCATTGGTATGACTTACCCACTTGCTATTCTTCTTAAGCAAAGAGAGCTCCATAACTAACTTGCAAGCCTACAGGGATTTCTAAGAAACTTCTAGGGACTTTTAAAAGGTTTTTAGGGATTTCTGAAGACTATAGAAGAAGGTGTGAGGAATAATTGAGGAGGAGGCCTCTATATATAGGGTTTGATGACCTATTTCTACACAAATTCGGAGTCCATGGCCTGAAAACCGCTTCTCTGCCCTAATAGGCGTGCGCCTGTTCACTACAAGCGTGTGCCACTTCATTACAAGCTTGTGCCTCTTCCTTTGAGGCGTACCCACTTTGTCTGGCAAAAATCGGATTTTGGCCTTCTTTGGCCTGTTTTAGTCTGTTTTAACCTATTTTGCAGCCCAGTTTGATAGACTCAAAGTTGTATTACTATAAAAAGAGGTTTATTTTCAATGAATTAAATGCAAGGGGTTCCACCTCATATTATCTATGATTGTTCAAAAATTTCAAATAAATGCAAGAAGATTGTATTAAAAAATAAGAAGATAAATGCCAAACCGAGGGCACAAGTGTTTTAGAAGCTATACATATGGAGGTTTTGTGAATAAAAGTAATAAAATTATTTTGGAAGGAGAGTGAATAAGGAAAAAAAATAATAATACAAAAGATGGAAGCATCTCCGAGCCAGAAGTGTCTCAGAATAATAAAATATGGAAGCATCTCCGAGTTAGAAGTGTCTCAGAATAATCAAAGAGATGGAAGCCTCTCCGAGCCAGAAGTGTCTCACAAAATTTTAAAAGATGGAAGCATCTCCAAGGCAGAAGTGCCTCAGAATAATCAAAGATGAAAGCATCTCTGAGTCAGAAGTGTCTCAGAATAATCCAAGATGGAAGCATCTCCGAGCCAGAAGTGTCTCAAAATAATCAAAACATGGAAGCATCTCCGAGCCAAAAGAGTCTCAGAATAATCGAAAAGATGGAAGCATCCCCGAGACAGAAGTGTCTCAGAATAACCAAAGTGTCTCAAAGACAAAAGCATCTTCAAGTCAGAAGTGTCTTAAGAAGGAATCTTAAACAAGTAAGTACGAAGGTACCCATGTCAGCAAAGATAAGGGAAAGGCATGTGTTTCGCTTTATCTATAGCATTTTTACTATGTCTCCTCAGAGAAAATTTTCATGGATTTCGCCCCCAGCAGCTTCTTTTCTATTTTCCCTAGAGGATTTATATTGTGTCTCTTCGAGAGGGAACCATGGACTTTGCCTTCAATGGTTTTACATTTTCATCTCCCAAGAGGATTTTCACCATGTCTCTTCGAGAAAGAACCACAGAGTTTGCCTTCAACGGCTGCATACTTTGCATTTCCCCAGAGGATTTACATTGTGAGAGAACTATCAGGAATTTTACCCTTAGTGAAATTTCATTTTCAGCCTTAGTGGTTTTTCCTTTTACTTTTAAATCCCCAACAATTTTGTCCTCCCAAGGACCCCTTTTTACTTTATTGTTGTGATGCATGAGTGTGTGGACTCATGAGCATCAACCTACAAATGGTTTCTTCTATTGGCTTTCGATTTTCGATAGTTGAGGGCAACTAAGTCGAAAGAGAGGTACTGTAGACACCCCAATTTGTACTGGTCAATACTCATGGTCCCTGGTCTCAATGATGATAATTTAAGATCTTTCATATGACAAATGTGTGTTGAAAACCACCAAGAAAGTTCTAGAAAACGAGTTTTGAGAATCTGCCTTAACCTAATAGGCGTGCACCCTTTTGTAGGTGGCACATGTCTGTAGTGAAGAGGCGTGCGCCAGTGCCGCCAGGCAGAAACCCTAATTCGTGGGAACTGGATGATTCCTTTAGGAACAGGTCAGTTTACCTCTTCTTCAAGCAAACCCTAGCCCCTTTATCACTATAAAAGGAGCCCCACAGCTCACAAACAGATCATCCCGGACAGTCTCCACAGAAATACTGAAAATACCAAGAAGCCTGGTATAATAAAGAGTAGTGAAGCTTCACAGAAGTAGAAGCCTAGAATAGGAGAGAGAGAGAGAGAAGTAGTCTTAGAGGAGCGAAGCCGTGCCTAGAAGAAGGTAGTGAGGAAGAGTTCTTAAGCAAGTAGTGATTCTCTAGTTGAAGAACTAGAAGAATAACCCCTTTCTTACGAAACTCTAATCATAAAACTTAGGCGTTCAAAGCCTTTCTTGTTGAAGATCAACACACAAACCCCGTCAAAGAGATCAAGTTTGAGAGACCGGTGAATTGCTAGCTTGCAACAAGCTCTTTAGAGGTTGGGTATGAATCTTCTCAATAGGACATACCAACCTCCATGAATGTTTATTAATCATGTTATTTTCTAGGTTTAGTTAGAATAGTTAAATCTTCATATTGTTTTGCATGTTTAAACACGCTCCAATGAGCCATGCCATGTTTGTTTGCTTATTAGAACAGTTTCATATATTACCATGTGTTCTAGGTTAGAATTACAACCTATGATTGTTGTGGGTATGAAACTCATGATTTGGTGAGTGCTAGATGCAAGATGAGATTCCTTCTTAACCTAAATATTGATGTTATGCCATGTTATTTGTTTGCCTCTTGATTGTGCTTGAATTAGGTTTACGTGCTTTTGAATGTTTAGATATTCTTTAATAAACTCCTTCAAGATATCAAGTAATATAGAGGAAAGCCTACCATTAGTGTAACAACCCAAGGAAAGCGCTGGCCACATCTGCGCTTATACCCCAAAAGGACTAGTCAAGTTACAATTGGGGCTTCTTGTAATTGTTAATAAAGCCCAGTTCGACCCAGTATATGCCCAATGTGGGACTCACTTATCAGATTTTGGGGTATCACAATCTCCCCCACTTAAATCCCTAACGTCTTCGTTAGGGCCCATATATCCGAGCCCACACGGGATTACTGGGTTGGCTCTGATACCATTTATAACAACCCAAGGAAAGCGCTAGCCACATCCGTGCTTATATCCCAAAAGGACTAGTCAAGTTACAATTGGAGCTCCTTGTAATTGTTAATAAAGCCCAGTTCGACCCAGTATATGCCCGATGTGGGACTCACTTATCAGATTTTGGGGCATCACAATTAGGTTGGGCGTTCTTGGGTGCCTAACATCTTCCCAAGACATACCTTAGCTTCGGATCTAACTCAAGACTAATCATTTTGTACATGAAGTCATATTGATGGTTCTTAGACCAATAAACCAAGTGGCGACTCTTTGTGCCTCTGTTCCTAACCCAAAAAAAGGTTTAAGAATATAAACGATCCCTTAAAGAAGAAGAGGTGACCAATGTGGCATCTCACAATTTCTGTTACCGGATTTTTTTTTATTTATTTTTAAATGTTAAGAATGATTCTTTTTTATTATAATTTTTTGAATTTTTAGAAAATTGTTTAATATAATTAAACTATTTTATTATTTGATTTTATGTAATTTTTATATGGACAAAGTTTACTTCTAACCTGGTTTGGGGAAATCTCTTTCAATCCATTACGTGTCAATTAAATAGACTATCCACATGACCTTTTTAATGAGTCATGTGACTAAAAATACACGTGAATGATCTATTTAATTGCCACATAATGGGTTGGAGGAGGATTCCTCCAAATGGTGGAGGTAAACTATTTCCTTATTTATAATTTAAGAATTTTTTTTTTTTTTTTTTTAATTTCTATAATACACATGACACGTGGCATCATCTGATTGGACAACCTTGCACATGTCAAGCTTAGTTGGCAGTTAACATTCAGGTCCTAACGTTTTTTGGACAGAAGAACCAATATCCAAATGCACCAAAGCCTCAAAGTAGCAGATCCAAATTTTCAAACATTAGGGGGGCAAAATCCAAACTGAGCAAACTTAGAGGGTGTACAGTGCATTTTAGTTTATTTTATTCTTGTCATATTATATTATTGTATTGTAGATAGTGTTTATTTATTGGTAAATATTTTTGAATTTTGAATGTCTATTAGAAGATATCAATTTGTATTAATATAAAAATTAATTGAAATCTCAATAGAATCTCTTGATAAATTTGTTACTAACATAAAAAAGAAAAAAAAATATATATATATATATATATATATATATATATATATTGAATTAGATGATAATCTCACAAATTAATAAAAAATTCATAAAAAACTTAAAAGATAATGAAAAAATACAACAAAAATTTAACAATGAAAACAATTGTAATGATATTCAAATTATAACAATTCTTGATTATATAAAAAAAAATATTCTAAATAAATTTATCACTTACATTTTATAAATAATACTTAATATAGCTTCTTCTTTTTTGAAAGAATATTTTGAAAAATAAAATTGATAAGATCATATATACTTTACATCGAGTGAATTAGACATATTATGAATTGAAAAAGAAATATTAGCAAAATGTAAATACAAAGACTTAATTAATAATTTTGTATTTTAAGAAGCGAGAAGCTTCTGAAGAAGGCCGACTCAATACATTTGGGGCCTAAGGCGAAAAATTAAAATAAGGTCTTTTATATTTAAATATTAATTAAATAATTTGATTTTTCATATCATAATAAATTTCAATTAATATTTATTCTTTTAGCTTATTTTGAGACCCAAAATTACTGATTAATATTTACTTTATGCAATTAGTTTGAAAATTTGCTACAAATAGTTAATAATTAAAATAGCATGTACATGGGTCTCCTTATGTTTTTCCTGTCATAAGGATATTGTTCTTCTATCCTCTTGTTCTTGTTAGGTGTGAAGTTGAAGAAAATCTCTTAAAACAAATTTGTGGAAACGTCTTAGCGGAGAAACGTGTATTGACTTCCATTCATTTGAGTTGAACGTAACGTGTATTGACTTCCATTCATTTGAGTTGAACGTAACGTGTATTGACTTCCATTCATTTGAGTTGAACGTGTAGGTTAGAAATGAGTGTCGTTAGAAATTTCAATTTGAATAATCAACTTTTTATTTTTATTTTTATAATTCAATAACTGGTGGAGGAGAGATTTAAACTATCATTCTTCTCATAAAGGAGAATCGATGTCAGTTGAACTTCAAGGTTTTTGGTGAATAATTTACTCTTTAAATATTAGGTTTCTAACAAATCAAACATTCTATTAAATAGTTTTAATCTTGTGGGGACGATTTCACAAATAGTTAATAATTAAAATAGCATGTACATGGGTCTCCTTATGTTTTTCCTGTCATAAGGATATTGTTCTTCTATCCTCTTGTTCTTGTGAGGTGTGAAGTTGAAGAAAATCTCTTAAAACAAATTTGTGGAAAGGTCTTAGCGGAGAAACGCGTATTGACTTCCACGAAATTATTTTGAATAATCATAGAAAGCAGTGCTCTTGTCCTTAGAATACATAATATATAGAGGCATAGAGCGAGACAAGGACGGAAGTAACTAGCATCTCTTAAAGCCAAAATGGATATCAAGGCGTCCATTAGGGTAATCATAATCTCCTTGCTTCTGTTTTTGTTTCTCTCATCTTCAACAGTGGTTGCTGAACCAAGTAACATCGTCCTAAGAACAAGTAAGTCGTTTTCTACATGTGTGTACTGTATGTGTTTAAGCATGCGTGCATGCGAGTCTGAAAATACCATAATGCAAGCATATCTCCTAACACATGGTTTTGTGTTTATATATGCAATTTCTTGTTATTTTGCAGAGAAAAAGAGTAGCTGGAGAGCAATTACCGTCAAGAGGAAACTTGGTGACCGAGAAGGTTCTCCAGGTGATAGTTCTGGTCAAGGACATTAATGGTGACCGAGAACCTTCTAGAGGTGATACTCCTGGTGAAGGACATTAATGGCGGTTGTAGAGGAACTGCTGGTGGCAATAAGTAATATTTATATGTAACTCGGGAAAAAAAGAAAAGAAAAAGAAGGGGGGTAATTATCTATATGTAATTCCCACTTAAGGTCACCCGCAAAAACTATAGTACCACGAGCATCGCATGCAACCTGGTCCATTGTAAATTAGCAACATGGTTAATAAAATATCATGGATACCTTGTTATTACCCAAGGTTGATTTAGCAATTTGTTTTCTTCTTCTTCTACTACTTTTTTTTTTTTTTTAGTTTGAGGATAAGATCTTCCTTTTTCTTATGCAACAAAAGTTCTATTTGCCTTGTTTGAATAAGAAAGTTAATTAAATAAATAAATGCAAAGGCGTATAAAAAGGATTTTACTACCTAAGGCAGCTCAATACAGTTTTGGGCCTGTCTTCCATTAAAATAAGACTTCTAATGAAAGTTGAATTTCACAATTGCAAAATAAATAAATTATTAAATATAAACAAAGAATCGCTTGATTAGAAATAGTTTTTTTTATATATTCTGCATCTTAATATATATATATAACCAGCGCATATATATATATATATATATATAATATATATTTATAATAAGGCGGTAGAACCAGCCAAATATATATTAAAACAGTTTAATATAATGAATACAAATGTAGGAAATTATTATGAAAGTAATTACTTTATTGAAAGTAATAACTTATAGTTTATCAAAGGTTTTAACAGATAGACTGGAAGCTGGTAGTTTCCATGATTACAAGTTTAATATGTGAGTATGAGAACTGGAGGTAGCCTATTCTAATTCTGGAGTTTCAGCACATGAATGTCCAAAATGTTACAAAAGATGGGCTAGAGAGTATTACAAGTTTTGAAGATAACAATACAAGGGAATGCCATATATATAGGCAAATGCAAGAGATGAGTCTTCGGAAGAAGTCTTCAAATGCATTGGATTTCTTTGAAACATCATCATGGAGGTACTATTTACTTTTGGAAAATAGTCTTAGAATATCATCATGGCATGCAAAGATTCCAAGTCTTCATGATGGGAGGCAAGAATTCTTCATTTTACTATTTACTTTTTTGAAAAAGTAAAAGTAAATTGTTTTAACATTGTCGGAAGTGAAGATGTTGTCCGGCGTCCTTAATAAACAGTGCAGATTCTTCTGACAGTGAATTTATCTGTTGCAGTAGACTGACTAACAATTTTAATATATACTTGTTCTACCAAAAACCTTAAAATAATATTATATATATATATATATATATTTTGATAATCTTAAAAAAAAACTTTTTTAGTAATACATGCCGTGTGTTTTTTATATGAATATGTCTTCCATTAAAATAACATCAATGTATTATACCAAGTGAAATTTTATAATGATTTTAAAAAAATTCATCAAAATATATATTATGTAGAAACTGATTTTATGAATCTGATGATAATAATTTCCAAAAATTAAAAGTAAACTGACAGACTTTTAATTTAGCAAGTACAACTAAAAATATATATACATATAAACATGGTACCCAAAGTGTTTTCATGTGTGCATATTGATGTTTGGTTGTAAAACTTGAATGAAAAACTTAAGGGTTAATTACAGTAAACTCCCCTGTGGTTTGGCCCATTTTAATGTTGTCTATGTGTGGTTTAAAAAGTATCACTTTACCTACCTGAGGTTTAAAACATTTGCAGACATTACCCACCTCACCCAATTCCATTAAAAAAAACAAATAAAGACACAAAACATAAAAAAGAAAAAAGAAAAAAAAATTTGGATTCAAAACAACCTTTTCTCATAAAATTGAAGAACATAGGTTTCAAATAAAACTCAAACCCCAACACCAACAACAAAAAAACCAACCTTTTCTCCTCTCCATGGCTCGTGCGATAGTGAAGGTCAATGGACAGACTCCTTTGTTTTCGAAGGTATACTGAGTAATCAATGGAAGATTCGCATTCTTCTCACACTCTCCTCTCCATGGCTCATGTGACGGTGAAGGTATGGACAGACTCCTCTGTTTTCGAAGGGTTTCATATAATTCGTGAAATGTTTGTGTTTTGGGGATGTTTGAGTTCAATTTCTAGGGTTTGAAGGCATTTCTTGTCAGATTCGACTTTCGAGTTCTCTAGGGTTTCACATGGCTCTTGTATGTACTCTGGTTCTGGATTTTGGTGTTGGGGTTTGAGTTTTCTAGTGTTGGGGTTGGGGTTTGAGTCTTTTTGCTGTTGGGGTTTGAGTTTTCTAGAAAATTTCTTCAATTTCTTGTTGGTGTTGGTGTTAATTTTTTTTTTTTTTGTTCTTTGCTGTGTTGTTTGGGAATTGGGAATTTAATTACTCTTTTTTTGATAAATTTATCTATAAGATTATTACAATAGACATCGTTTGGGACCAGGGTAATCAAAATTTGATCTAAACAGTGAAGATCAAAGTGTCCATACTCAACAAGGCTCCCCCACTCCACTCGATATTTAACCTATGTCCAGTTATCTTGAAAAATACTAGCATTCTTTAATCATATGGATTTCTAAAATTCTTCAAGAGGTCTGGGATATCATAACCCAACATGTCATCAACAGCTTGTATCATTTTGGGTTTCAACTTCTCAAACTTATCGATATTGTAACCACTCAAGGTCTCTCTGAAGTGCTCAACATTAGGGAATTTAATTACTCAAAAACTCCACTTAAACTCAAAAAGCAAGGAAAAGCAATTGTAGAAATTTGAGCCTTTTAGTTTTATTTGATTTGCCCTTTTTGAGTTTTATTTGAAACCTATGTTCTCCAATTTTCTGAGAAAAAGTTGTTTTGGATCCAATTTTTTTATGTTTTGTGTCTTTATTTTTTTTTTTTTAACGGAATTGGGCGAGGTGGGTAACGTCTACTAACGTTTTAAACCTCAGGTAGGTAAAGTGAAACTTTTTAAACCACAAGTAGACAACATTAAAACGGGCCAAACCACAGGGGGTTTACTATAATTAACCCAAAACTTAAAGAATTTTTTAACTAAAAGACTTGAATAGTACCAACATTAAAAAAATAAAAACATGAAGTATAACCATGGTTTTAAAAACCAGATCAGAGAGAGAATCGAAAAAGGAAATGGTTCCCGATTTAGTAATCCGACCGATGATGTCATGAATAATGTAATTAATAATTATATATTTATAAAAAATAAAATAAATTTTTAATAAGTTTGTAATTAAAAATACTTATTGAAGAAAATATTTTAAAATTTTAACAACTTTTAAGTGAATTTACACATCTTATAATATAGAGAAACTAAAAATAACAAACTATAACTTCACCTATTAAATTAAAATAAAAAAAATAAAAAAAGGAAAAATAGTTTTATATGGGAACCTGTTAAGTCCATGCCTAAAACAAATGGGTCAAGACCGGCCCAAGATTCTCATCCAATTCAATGTTGATTGATTTTTTCTACACCTATCACTCAAATGAGAAAGAAAAAACAAAAACTAAAAACTAAAAAGACTAAAAAAGTGGAAGAGAAGTGGCCACGTGGTGGAGAAACAATTCAAAACCAAAGAAGGGAAAAAGGTGTTCACGTGGGGGGAGGGAGTTGGCGAACAAAACCAAAGTAGACAATTTCGTACCATTCCGGCCAGAATGGCCAGAATTTTCCGTACCGGAATGTCATCCAGTACAAGAAACACTACTAAAACATATCTCTTAATTTTTCAGGACTGTACCGGGTTGTACCGGCTATACTAACCGGATTTCGGTATTTCGGCCGAAAAATGAGTTCCGGACCGGTATTTTCCTTGCTTGTAATTTTGATTCTTTGAAGTTTCTTCTTTTCTTTTATTGTTGTCCCGTCTTCTTCTTCTTCTTTTCTCTCTTTCCCTTCTTTTTCTTTTCTTTTTCTTCTTCTCTCTTTTCGATCTTCTTGTTCTGTTCTTCTTCAGTTTTTCCTCTCTCTCTCTCTCTCTCCTTTGTCGAAACACGTTTAAATTTGAATGGGTGCAGTGGAGTGACTTGTCTTGTCATCCAACTACCACCAAACCCATGCTTAACTTTTTGTTTTCTAGAGCCCCCCACCCATGTGATGGTGTAGAGTTGTAGTAAGTAGTATCATTTTAATTGTCTTTTTTAAATTGTTTTTGTATTATTAAGGGATAATCTTGTATGTTTTGGTTAGGTTTTGACTAAAATATATATTATTATTGAGTTTGAGCTAGCATTATGTGATATTAATTGGGCATAATTTTGAACACTTTTAATAAATTACATAAATTATATAGACTCTAATCAATACTTGTTAATTTAATGGTATTTTTAAATTCACAATTATATATTATATATATATATATAGAGGTAATCCCGAAATGGTACACCGGTACTGGCTAGTACCGAAATATTTCATTCCCTTGGCCAAACCGAAACAGGCTCTGGTACGGTATTGACCACTTTGAAACAAAACAAAGCCAAAATCAAAATGTAAAATATGTGTGGAAACCAAGAAAGAAAGAAAGAGAGAGAAAGAAAAGAAGATGAAGAAGAGTTGCAGGAGAGAGAGAGAGGGGAGTGTTGAAGCCCAGATCTATGGTGGAGAAGTGCCATCTGTGAATTTTATTTTATTTTATTATTTTTTTTTCTCTTTTTAAAAGATTTTGCTCTCCATATTATCAAAGTTTCACCGCAACAATAAATCCTCCCTACGAGCTAGCGAGTTCACTATGCCTGTTGATTTTTTTCAAATTTTTGTTTATGGCAGAAGATCTAGACATTGGATTTAGTGACTTCCTAATCCGGATCGACATCTCTATTTGTGATTTGTTGCCGTTTGATTTTCTTTAATTATTGTTTTGCCCAAAACTGCAACATTTTTGTAATATGATCGAATCAGTCTAAAACCGGTTGAACCAGTCCGATTCTCGGTTTACCTGATCAAATAGGAGGTTTTCGGTTTATGCTTCATTTTCTTTTTTTGGAATTTCCCCTTTTTTTAAGAACCGAACCGTTCTAACTACTGATTTACAGTTAAACTGGCTAGTCCGATCTGATTTTTAAAATCATGAGTATAACTAATTGTTAGCCTCAAGGTTTCAATACCTATTATTTGGCTAACTAATCCAAGGAACATTTATGTAATTTTGATGATAACAATGATCTAAAAGATATTCATAAATGATATTTTCATGTGAACTAATGATTTCTATTTAAAGCATAATGTTGACCAGTTATTTAATTGGACCGACATGGTCAATTAAGAATCAAGCAAAGGCAAAGTCGTCAACATTGAAGATCAAGTCATCAAGACCCAAGTCAAAGGAATCAAGCTCAAGAATCATGTTCCAAGACAAATGAGAGTAAGAGTTAGGTTTTGTAAAGTTTATTAAGCTTTGATTTCTATGGCTCAACTTTAAAACCAACTCAAAATGATTTTCAAAAGTAATTATTTAGTCCTAAATTCATTTTATAATAATATCTATATAGGACTAACATGATTTCAAAGAAAATAATCAAACCGCTCAAAATAAATAAAAATTATAAAAGTTTGATTATTCAAAACAAAGCCAAAAATAACCTAAGGTTAGAAACCCTGGATGCAAGCGACTGCATCAAGGATCCAGGTGATTGGATTCAGTCCAACCGACTGAATTGACCCAGTCGACTGAAAATTCTAACCCGAGAGTTTCTGTCCAAATCTGCTCAAATAATCTAGGCGACTGATACTCAATCCAAGAGACTGGATATCCCAAAATTTAAATTATAATGGCTAGTTGCTCACTGTAACGGATTATTTTTCAAATAATTTTTTCCATATTTATAATCCAGGCAACTGCTTATATGCCTAGGTGACTGGATTACTTGAAATTTAAATGAACAGCTAGGTCAGCCACCATAACGGGAAGAAATCATTTTTGGCTATAAATACTACACTTTCTGAGTTTCAAAATACAAGAGAGAACAAAGAAAAACCCTAGAACCTTGCTCAAGCATTTCAAAATCTTTCTCAAGCTTAAATCCTCTTGTTTTGATTCAAAACCAATTTTCTCATAATAGTTGTTGAGCCATATTGATCAATCCCTTGATATACTATTAGAGTGAGCATAATTGTGTACTATTACTCTTTGAGAGAGCCTTATACTGTACAACAATCCCTTGTTGAATCTTGTGAGTGTTTGTTAGGGTTTGGGTATAAATCCTAAGGAGTGAAAAGGATTTTTCACTAGGTGGTTACTCTTCACCGTGTAAGGAAGATTTGTAACGGTTTGATCTTCACCCGAAAGAAGATTGTCCAATAGTGGATTTGGGAATCCTCAAGAAGTGTTCTTGAGGCGGGGACGTAGGCGGGGAAGCCGAACCTCGATAAAAATCATTGTGTTTGATTTTCTCTCTCTCTCTATCTCTTCTCTTACTTATTTAATTGCTTATATATACTTGTGCTTGATTGCCTATCATATTTATATTGCAATTGAACTGTGTTCTTATATTTGCTTATTCAATATTTGAAATTTGAAAATAGTTTTTAATTCCGCATTTAAATAGAAAAAGTTTGCCTCAACCTAAATCACCCCCCCTCTTAGGTTGATATTTGGGTAACAATTGGTATCAGAGCCAAGGCTCTACATATATAGATTTAACAATCTTAGAGTTAAGATCATGGCAAACACACCTAGACCTCAAATGCTTGAAGGTCAATCTACTCATAGACCTCCCTTGTTCACTGGTAGTGATTATGGCTATTGGAAAAATAGAATGACCATGTATATTAAGGCTCAAGACTACCATGTTTGGAGAGTCATTGCAAATGGCCCTCATATCCCCACAAAAACTGTGGAAGGAGCAACCATAGTGAAATTAGAAAGTGAATGGAATGAGGCTGATGTGAAACTTATTGAATTAAACTGTAAAGCTATGAGTAGCCTATATTGTGCTCTTGTCCCAAATGAATACAATAGAGTCTTGGGTTGCGACTCGGCTAAAGAAATTTGGGATAAACTTGAAGTTACCTATGAAGGAACTAATCAAGTTAAGGAATCTAAAATGAGCATGCTTGTTCATGAATATGAATTGTTTGTTATGAAGAAAGATGAAAATATTAGTGAAATGTCTACTAGATTTACTAATATTGTGAACTGTTTGAAGTCTCTTGGAAAAATTTATACTAATGAAGAAAATGTGAGAAAAATTCTCAGGTCATTACCAAAGAGATGGGAAGCAAAGAAGACGGCAATTTATGAAGCTAGAGATCTTAAGGTGTTATCCTTAGATGAACTATTCGGATCACTCATGACGTATGAACTTGAAATGAACAACAAAGTGGAGGAAGAAGAAGTCAAGCCAAAGAAAAACTTCGCCCTCAAATCCTCTCATCATGACCACGACAATAGTGAAGAGGAAAGTGACGAAGAAGAAGAAATTGCCTTGATGACTAGAAAGTTCAAAAAGTTCTTAAAGAAGAAAAAGGAGTTTGGAAGAAGATTCCCTAAGAAAGGTGAAAATAGAGGAGAATCAAGCAAAAGTGAATCTCCTATTTGCTACAAATGCAAGAAGCCAGGGCATTACAAGAATGAGTGTCCTCAAGTAGACAAAGAGAACATGAAGTACAAAAAGAAAGCTCTAAAGGCAACTTGGGATGACTCCGATGAAAGTGATTCGGATAACAACTCAAGTGACAATGAGATAGCAAATCTTTGCCTCTTGGGATACATAAATGAGTCCGACACAAGTGAGGATGAGTATGCAAGCTTTTGCCCACTAGCATTCAATGATGATGAAAGCACCACTGAAGATCTTTGCCTAATGGCACATGGAGATGAGGTATGCTTGATATCCAAATCTACCAAGGATAAATGGTTTCTCGATAGTGGATGTTCAAGACATATGACGGGTGACAAAAACAAGTTCACTTCACTTGCTCTAAAAGATGGAGGAAATGTCAAATTCGGAGATAACTCAAAAGGGAAAATCATCGGTATAGGTAATATTGGTAAGACATATTCTCTTGTTATTGAAAATGTTCTCTTGGTTGATGGCTTGAAACATAATTTGCTAAGCATTAGCCAATTGTGTGATAAAGGCTATAATGTAATATTCAAATCAATCATGTGCATTATAGTAAATGAAATTGATAATCAAGTACTATTTGTTGCATTTAGAAATGAAAATGTCTACACTATTGATCTTGATAATGTGTCATCAAAAGAATCAATATGCCTTGCTGCCATAAATGAAAATAGTTGGCTGTGGCATAGAAGATTAGGACATGCCAATATGGAATTACTCTCAAAACTATCTAAATTTGATTTAGTAAAAGGCTTACCTGTTACTAAATTTGTTAAAGATAAAATATGTGATGCATGTCAACTTGGTAAACAAACTAAATCATCCTTTAAGAAAAAGAAAGTTATTTCTACATCAAGACCTCTAGAACTCTTGCATATGGATTTATTTGGTCCTATTAGAACCGCTAGCTTAAGTGGAAAATTGTATGCATTTGTAATTGTTGATGATTACTCTCGCTACACATGGGTATTATTTCTTGCTCACAAAAATGAAGCTCATAAAGCATTTGTTAAACTTTGTAGAAGAATTCAAAATGAAAAAGGTTATGCAATTAACAACGTTAGAAGTGATAGAGGTAGAGAATTTGATAATCAAGATATTGAACTATATTGTGATCAAAATGGTTTTGGACACAATTTTTCGGCACCTCGTACTCCTCAACAAAATGGTGTAGTAGAACGTAAAAATAGATCACTTCAAGAAATGTCTAGAACTATGCTTAATGAACATAATTTACCTCAATACTTTTGGGCCGAAGCTGTTAACACCGCTTGCTATGTTATAAATAGAACCATTATTAGAAACACTTTGAATAAAACTCCTTATGAGCTATGGAAAAATCGAAAACCTAATATTGGATATTTCAAAGTTTTTGGGTGTAAGTGTTTTGTATTGAATGATAGAGATAACCTTGGTAAATTCGATGCTAAATCAGATGAAAGTATATTCCTTGGTTATTCTTCAAATAGTAAAGCATATAGAGTGTTCAATAAACGAACCATGGTTGTTGATGAATCTATGCATGTTGTTTTTTATGAGACTAACCCGTTCTATATTAAAAATGATTGTGATGATGAGCCCAATCCTCTTGATAATAAAGCTAGTACGTCTAACCAAATTGATTCAAGTGAAAAAGACAAGGAACAAGTAGATGAACCACAAGATGAAGAAAAAGCGTCTCCTCCAACCAACAATGAAGAACTACCTAAAAGTTGGAACGTAGTCCATGGCCATCCTAAAGAATTGATCATTGGTGAAATTGAACATGGAGTGAGCACACGATCAAAACTCAAGAACATTTGCAACAACATGGCGTTTCTCTCACAAATTGAACCAAAGAACATAAATGAAGCTATTGAAGATGAATCATGGATCATGGCCATGCAAGAAGAGCTAAACCAATTCGAAAGAAACAAAGTATGGACTCTTGCACCTAGACCCAAGGACCACTCCGTCATTGGTACAAAATGGGTATTCCAAAACAAGAAGGATGAGGAAGGTACAATAGTAAGGAACAAAGCAAGGTTAGTAGCTCAAGGTTAAAATCAAGAAGAAGGTATTGATTATGGAGAAACTTATGCTCCAGTTGCTAGATTAGAAGCTATACGCATGTTACTTGCTTTTGCATGTTTTAAAGATTTTAAATTATTTCAAATGGATGTCAAAAGTGCTTTTTTAAATGGTTTTATTGCCGAAAAAGTTTATGTAGAACAACCTCCCGGATTTGAAAATCATGAATTTCCAAACCACGTTTTTAAATTATCAAAAGCCTTATATGGTTTAAAACTAGCTCCAAGAGCTTGGTATGAACGACTAAGTGGTTTCCTTATTGAAAAGGGTTTTACACGTGGAAAACTTGACACTACATTATTTCTAATGTTTGATGGAAAAGACATGCTTATTGTGCAAATCTATGTTGATGATATTATATTTGGTTCTACTAATGAAAATTTGTGCAAGGATTTCTCTAAGACTATGCAGGATGAATTCGAGATGAGTATGATGGGCGAGCTAAAATTCTTTCTCGGACTTCAAATTAAGCAAACCAATGGTGGGATATTCTTAAATCAATCCAAGTATGTCAAAGATCTACTAAAAAGATTTGGATTGGAAAATATCAAAGCATTCGGAACTCCCATGAGTCCTTCAACAAAGCTCGACAAAGATGAAAAAAGGTAAACCAGTGGACGTTAAGCTATATCGAGGTATGATTGGTAGTTTACTTTATTTAACCGCGAGTAGACCCGACATTATGTTTAGTGTTTGTCTTTGTGCACGGTTTAAATCTTGTCCTAAAGAATCACACTTAATTGCGGTCAAGCGAATATTTCAATATTTGCTTGGAACCATTGATTTAGGATTATGGTACCCTAAGTCCAATTCATTTGACTTAATAAGCTACACGGATGCGGATTTTGCCGGTTGCAAAATTGACCGCAAAAGCACTAGTGGTACTTGTCACTTTCTAGGACACTCACTAGTCTCTTGGTTTAGTAAAAAGCAAAACTCCGTGGCTTTATCAACGACGAAAGCCGAATATGTGGCTGCCGGTAGTTGTTGTGCTCAATCTCTCTATATAAAACAACAACTAGAGGATTTTAAAATTTTATTTGATCATATTCCCATAAGATGTGATAACACAAGTGCCATAAGTCTAAGTAAAAATCCTATTCAACACTCTCGCACCAAGCACATTGAAATTAGATACCATTTCATAAGAGATCATGTGCAAAAAGGGGACATTGAACTTGAATTTGTGAGCACCGACCATCAATGGGCGGATATCCTCACCAAACCTCTCATTGAAGAATGATTTTGCACAATACGACGTGAAATAGGTATGGCAAGGTACGTTGATATCAAATGAACTTGAATTTATTATCCTTCTATTTGATTCAACCGTGTTTAATCTATCTATTTATATATATACCTTGAAAATTGAACATAAATATCTATTTATATATATACCTTGAAAATTGAACATAAATTGAATTTATCCATATCATGATCATACGTTATATTAATGAATTTGTTTGTATAACATGTTGAGTGATGATAGGAGATATTGAACATATTATTTGTTTTAAATTTTTCTGAATTTAATGATTAAATATCTCTCAAATTTGAAAAAGAGGTTAAAAATCAGAAAATGAGAATCTGCCAGGTACATCCAGGCGACTGGATTGGGAACCAGGTAATTGGATATCCCAATTTAGGCGACCATGCCCTGTATCAGGCAACTGAATTAAATGTATAGAAAGGGTCCTTAGGCTTGATCCAGTCGAATGGATAATGATCTAGGCAACTGGATCTGCGATTTCACGGTTATCTAAAACAGAGGCAGCCTTAAAAAGTTTTTCATCTCTCTCATTTCTCTCATTTTCCCTCTCACTCTCCCTTAGGGTTTTGGTTGAAATTCCCTCCTAACCTCTTCCAAACACAAAATCCCTCCCAATCACTCTCAAATCACTCACATTACAAAATCCCCAATTCAAACCCTAAACTCCATCAATCCAAAAATGGCTCCAAAGAAATCTTTTGGTGAAGGGTCCAAGAAAAGGCACAAATCTAGGGCTCAAGAGGATGAACCTGCAACAATGGACAATACTTTCCGTTCCTCCAAGCATTCGGTAAGATTCCATGATGAAATCTCCTCTAGAGCTGTAGTTTTTGGCAAAATAGTTGATTTCCCTTTCTTTGCTAACTGTCATATTCCTCTTAGAGAGCTTTTTCAAGCTCAAGGGTGGGAAAACTTTCTTAGTTTACGAAAAACACAATACACTACTCTTTTCAAGCACTTCTACACTCATTTTCAATATAAAGAGGGAAAAACCACTTCCTATGTGAAAGCCAAATCCATTTCTCTAACCCTTAACAACTTAGCCACCATTTTAGGGGTTCCCCGCACCAATCTTCAATGCTATACTACAAATGATTGGGTGCAATTTCAAGGTTATGATCCTTTAGCATCAATTTGCCAAATGTGTGGCAATCCTAACATCCAACATGCCCATAAGCCCAAAAATACCGAGCTCACCATTGAAAGCCGCCTCATTCATCATATCATCACCCACAACATTCTTCCTAGGAGTGGCTCATATGAATACATCTCCTATCTCGACCTTTTCCTCATTTGGTGCATTCTTAACAAGGTCAAACTTGATCTTTCATTTTACATTGCTTGGCACATGGACTCATGTGTCTAAAAGAAGAATGCCGCTCTTCTTTATGGTCTCCACATCACATTCATTCTTGAACATTTTGAAATAAACTTAAGTGGTGAGAGAGAGACTCGAAAGGTTATTCCCACGGATGTTTATGGCGTCACTACCATGAAACAAATGAAATATTCTCTTAAGGAAAACATTTGGGTTAAGAGGGATACAATTGTGGAAGAGGAACTTGATGAGGAAGCTCAAATGGAAGGGGATGTAGCTCAAGGAGATGAAGAAGCAATGCATGAGGATGAAGAGCCTCCAACCGTACCTCCAATGGCTCCTAGTTCCTCTCATTTCAATGAGGATAACTTCCAACTAATGTTTGGACGTATGGACTCCTTGGCAACTAGCATGGAAAACCTGACAACTTTGGTTACTAATCGGTTCTCGGTTTATGATGCAAACTTTGCTAGTTTGGCACAAACTTTGGACGACATCAATGAGCGTTTAGGGAACAATGGCATGTAATTGTACTTGTCTTTACTTTTGTTTTTGATGATGCCAAGGGGGAGAAATATATGACATTTTGGGTTGCTATTTGTTATTTGTTTTATGTTTGGGTTGCTATTTGTTTTGTTTTATGATGGAAATGTTTACTTTAACATAACCTATGTTTTTAAGAGCATAGTACTCACGTGTTAATTGAAATATTTGAACCTATGTTGATGAGTACTTTAATCTATTGGTTTATATTAACAAAATATGTGTATTCTCATATCTTGCAATGATTGGCTAAAATGCTTATATATATTGATTACTTGAGTGTACTTAATGACCATTTGATGTATGCATGAAGATAGGGGGAGATTTAATAATCTCTTATACATATATATGCATTACCTTAGGGGGAGCTTTTCAAGAAAAGCTTCAAAATCATTATTCTTGTAAAAATATCATATCATATGTGTCATCATCAAAAAGGGGGAGATTGTTAGCCTCAAGGTTTCAATACCTATTATTTGGCTAACTAATCAAAGGACATTTATGTAATTTTGATGATAACAATGATCTAAAAGATATTCATAAATGATATTTTCATATGAACTAATGATTTATGTTTAAAGCATAATGTTGACCAGTTATTTAATTGGACTGACATGGTCAATTAAGAATCAAGCAAAGGCAAAGTCGTCAACATTGAAGATCAAGTCATCAAGACCCAAGTCAAAGGAATCAAGCTCAAGAATCATGTTCCAAGACAAATGAGAGTAAGAGTTGGGTTTTGTAAAGTTTATTAAGCTTTGATTTCTATGGCTTAACTTTAAAACCAACTCAAAATGATTTTCAAAAGTAATTATTTAGTCCTAAATTCATTTTATAATAATATCTATATAGGACTAACATAATTTCAAAGAAAATAATCAAACCGCTCAAAAGAAATAAAAATTATAAAAGTTTGATTATTCAAAACAAAGCCAAAAATAACCTAAGGTTGAAAACCCTAGATGTAGGCAACTGCATCAGGGATCCAGGCGACTGGATTGACCCAATTGACTGAAAATTCCAACCCGAGAGTTTCTATCCAAATCTGCTCAAATAATCCAAGCGACTAATACTCAATCCAAGCGACTGGATATCCCAGAATTTAAATTATAACGGCTAGTTGCTAATTGGTAATTATTAAAAGAAATTATGATTATTGTGTTTATATATAAAATATATTATAGTATTAGGCATTTATTATGATTATGTTTATATATATGAAATAATATATTATTTCTATTAAAGAAAATATAATGTGTCAAGATTCTAATATGATAGTGTTTATATATATATGGAACAATATGTTATTTCTATTAAAAAAAATATAATGTGTCAAGATTCTAATGAGATGTTTAATTATAGAATAAAATTTAAATTCAATTAAAAAATATATATTAAAATAATGAGGTGTAAAATTGTGAGATCAGCTTATGTGGCGCAATATTATGAAGTCAACCAAAAAGTTAAAAAAAGTTTCGGTTTTACATTATAGTATAGATAAGAAATATAATTTTTTTTTTATTATTATTTTTTTTTTTATGAGTTAAGGCAAATAGAACCTGTGTTGTTGAAAAGAAAACGGAAGAAAATAAAATGAAAAATCAACCTTGGAGTAACCACAAGGTTTATATGACATTTCATTAATCATCTTGCTAATTTATTTCAATATTAGATTAGGTTTCTTTATTTTACCCCTAAGTTGCATCTCTCTCCATTTCATTTCAAATGGAGAAGATCCTAATCCGAGTTACATAAAGATAATTACTCTTCCCACCACCAGTTCCCTAGAACCGCCATTATTAATGTCCTTGACCATCACTTGATCTACTACAAGAAAAATCACTTTTAACGTCAACATTTGTTGACGCTAAAACTTAAAAATTGCCGCAAAAAACATTTTATGCGTCAACCTCATAATGATGCAATAAATCGTGTTGCTTAAAATCTTCACGTCAACAATGAGTTGATGTTAAAAATAAAACCTTTTTACGGCAACTAATATCTTTCCACGTCAACATTTTGTTGACGCCAAAGACCTATAACATCTTTTTGCATCAACAAATCGTTGATGCCCAAAACAATATTACATCTTTTTGCATCAACAAATCGTTGATGCCAAAAACAATATAACATATTTTTGCGTCAACAATTTGTTGACGCCGAAAACTATATTATATCTTATTGTGTCAACATTTTGATGACACCAAAAACCTATGTAAAAATAAATCCTATAAAAAAATTCTATGTCACCCATAAGTTTAGAATTCTATGTCAGCTTGAATGGCTATGGTGTTCCCATGTATACTTCTTTCTTTAGGTCCAGATTGTATAGGAGCAAACTTAGCTAGTGAACACCATTTCACATAAGATTTTGTAAGACGAGTAGTGGAATTATATCATTGACATAGTAAGGATCAAACTCATATAACAGTGAGACTCATCTCATACTGAAAGTTAGCCTAGGATGCACATTGAGAAATTTGTATAACATCAATCATTATAAGGACAAGGATAATATCATATTCGTGTGTATGAATTATGTTTCCCTATCAAAAAGTAGCCTAAGTCATAATAAAACAAAGATGTAATGATAAGTAGCCTAAGTCATATACATGTATCAACATGTTGATATATGAAGCACAAAGAAAATGTTCATATATTCTCAGTAACATATAAAAAAACAAAAAATAAAAAATTATATAACGTAGCATACTCCAACAAGCAAAACTTAGTTACTGTTTTTAGGTACTTAACTAAAGTGTAGCTAAGAAATTGTACTACGGTTTAGATCAAGTTCAGTTTTTTTTTTTATTTTCATTCCGGTTTTGATTTGCACTCAATCTTAACTAAATGTGCCATGTGCACACCAAAATTCCCCAAAACCTTCTGTAATCGCCAGAGTTTCAATCCCACCCTTTCAAATTTTACACACAAAATCAATTACAGAAAATTTTTTATATCGAATGGGCATCTCAGAGCAAAGAATTACCACAACTCTGAAAAAAAAAATAAAAAAGTCACTGAATCCAAAGCTAAAACAGATGAAAATTTCAAATTATCCAAGGCATGACGCAAATGACATCTTTTTTTTGTAGTGAAAATTTCATTGATAGTAGAATAAAAGGCCTAGTACACAAGAGATATACTAGGAACAAACATAATAAAAAACAACTATCAATTAAGTCAAAAAACAGAATGAAGAGAGTGACTGGACAGAGCAGCCATCCAGTGAAAGAGAGTCCGAAGAAGAAGCATTTTCAGCTCCACGAAATGACTTTCTAAATCCTCAAAAGCCCTGCTATTTCGCTCCCTCCAAAGTAACCACATTAAACACTGTCATAACCCTATTATTACCCTCGGGATTTTCTCGGGTGTTGACACGCAAAACGGGGTGGCCCGGACCGAGCAAAGTTGACTCAATCGGGGTCCACCGCATCAAAGGAACCTCAAGATGGGGCTTGGAGTGCATTTCTCGGAGTTTGGGGAGGTTTGACTAAGTTTGACCAGGGTTGACCAAGTTTGACCGAGGTTTGACTGAGGTGTTGACTAGACCAAAAGCTGAATTTAGCTGACCACCCCCAGACCATTGGATAGAGCACATCGAGAGCTTCGATTCGGTACCTTACAGGTCGAAAACGAACGAGAAACGAGAGAGTTATGGGCAAAACCGCAAAAAAAAGTCCAATATTTAGTAAATTTTGCTAAGTATTATTGACAAAAACAGCCTATTTGGGAGGCAGTGTTTGTGCATAGATTCTTCCCAGCCCACAGTGACTTGGTCCACAAGTTGAAACCTTTAAGGAAGAGGGTAACTTCACCTACAACGTGCAACTCTCGGATCGTCAAGAGCTCCTCCGGTCAAGCCGGAATCTCGATCAAAAGATGACCCCTCGGCACGAGAAACATTCCAAAGGCATCTGTTCGCGGGACTGCATCTCGCGAACCCAAGCTCGCCTCTGCGCAAGCTTGGCACTTTTAGAAAATAGGTAGCGCAGGCTTTCCGATGATACAAAAATTGCCAAAATCCGACATCAGGAACTATGTCTACTATGCGTGCGAAAACTGACCAATGAAATAAGACTATGTTGAAAATTTTATAGTTTCCCCCCCGACGATGTCACGCTTGCGCACAGATTCTTTCCGTCTCGCTGAAATATGATTCGCGACCCATAACCTTGAGAAAGAGGACACATTCCATGCACGACGTGGAACTCTCGGATCGTCCAAGATTTTCTCCGGGTCTAGCCGGAATCTTGATCTGGAAAATTGCCCTCCAAACGAGCCAAAAACACCCCGGTGGACCTCTGTTCGCGGGACCATATCTCACGAGCCCAAGCTCGGATTCCCGCAAGTCCAGGAACCTTTAAAAAGAGGGTAGCGCAAGCTTTCCGACGGTACCAAGAACGTCGAAAATCCGACATCAGGGAGCTAGGTCAAATATGCGCGCGAACACAGGACAAGAAAGTAAGGAAAACGCGCTTAAAAATCTGACGCGTTTTTCCTCCCGGACAGCCGCCTTCGCGCGCAGAGATTCTTTCCTGCTCGCAACTATGATTTGATCCGCGAGCCCGGGTGCGTTAGGAAAGATGCTGCAACTCCGGCTACGAGATGGAACTCTCGGTTCGCCGGTGGCATCCCCCGTTTGACCAGGAATCTTTGCCGGAAAAGTGCAAAAAAACAGCTTCCGACACCCCGACTTCCGGGAGCCATAACTCTCCTCGTCCGAACTCCGATTCGCGCGAAACCTTTATATCGTTGGAAAGTAGGACGTCGAGAGCTTTCCGACGATATGCCGCATGACCCATTTTGAGTTCACTAAAAGACCTCCAAAAGCTGCCCCCGAAAATCAGGATCAAAAAATGGGTACGCGCACAAAAATCGAGGAGGATTCGATGGAGGGGCTGGCGTGGCAAGATAAGAACGCCACGTGTAGGGAGCACGTCGAGCGCGGCATGACCCCGCGCCGCTTGTCATGACCCCGTGCGAGGCGCGCTTGCTCCGACTATAAAAGAAGGCCTCCCCCCCCCTCACTTTGCAGGTGTTAATGCTCGAGGCTTCTAGGCCTGTCTAGAGCGTAGAATAGGCAGAAAATAGGGGTTTAGGGTCCTTTCTTGGGGTTTTTGGGTAGTTTTAGTTAGAGTGAGACACCTACTTAGGTAATCTCTCTCTCTAACCTCTTCTCCTCCTCCTCTCTCTTCACTCTTTTTCTTTCTTTAGTGGAAGTGACTAGTGATGATCCCTAAAATGGGAAGGGATTCACAAGGATCCACTTTTGTTTAAGTTTATGCTTTGAGTTTATTTAATGCTTTCCATTATTGTTTTAAATACCATTTATCGCTTTGTGCTTTAAGTTTATTTAATGCTTTCCATTATTTGCTTTAAATACATTTATCGCTTTTCGTAATGCTTTAAATACATTTATCATTTACATTTACTACGTAATTGTGAATATTATTATTGTGATTATCCCCTTTCCCTGTGTGATTTGGGCGTGACAATCCTTAGTAGTTTTGGCGGATTATGTAAGCCCTCTATGAGGCATTAACAACCATGTAAACCCGCAAGGCATTGGATCCATGAACACGTCCCCATGATTAAATTCCGTCATCTTATTGCTTACTACGTTGTGAATATTATTTATTTTAGTTATGAATATTATTTATTTCCTTCCCCTTTTCCCCTTGTGATTTGGACGTGAAAATCCCGATTGGTTGTGGTGGATTATGTGAGACCTCAACGAGGCATTAACAATCACGTAATTCCATAAGACATTGGACCCACAAGAATCCCTTGCTTTAAATTCATTATTGCTTTAAATACATTTATCGCTTTCCGCAATGTTTTAAATACATTTATCGCTTTCATTTACATTTTACTACGTACTTGTGAATAATATTGTGATTATCTCCTCTCCCCTTGTGATTTGGGCGTGATAATCCCGATTGGTCGTGGTGGATTATGTAAGACCTCAAAGAGGCATTAACCACCACGTAATTCCATAGGCATTGGACCCACGAAAATCCTTTGTTTAAATTCCCGTTATTTTCATTATTTACTACGTTGTTGTAAATATTGTCCATTTTTCATTATTTTGATTTGGGCATGAAAATACCAAACGGTATTGGTGGTTTTAGGTAAGTCTTTCAATAGCACTAAACCCCATGTAAATCCATGAGGCATTGGACCCGTACAAGTTTCCGAAATTATTTTTAAAATGATTTTTTACTCATATAAGTCCTATTTGGCGTCGAAGGTTTGGATAAGTCTTTCAATAGCACCAACCCTTCGTGTAAGCCCGAAAAGGCGTTGAAACCCCTTTTCAAATGATTTTCCACTCATATAAGTCCTATTTGGCGTCGAAGGTTTGGATAAGTCTTTCAATAGCACCAACCCTTCGTGTAAGCCCGAAAAGGCATTGAAACCCCATTTTCAAAATGATTTTTCCACTAATATAAGTCCTATTTGGCGTCGAAGGTTTGGATAAGTCTTTCAATAGCACCAACCCTTCGTGTAAGCCCGAAAAGGCATTGAAACCCCTTTTCAAAATGATTTTTCCACTCATATAAGTCCTATTTGGCAACCTCGAAGGTTTGGATAAGTCTTTCAATAGCACTAATCCCTTCGTGTAAGCCCGAGAAAGGCATTGAAACCCCTTTAGATTGCTTTATGTTTATTCATGTAAATCCTATGGTGGTGTCGAAATCCGAGTAAGTCTTTCAATAGCATCGAATTCCGATCCCACGAGGTCTTGACCCTTTCCTTTATATTTTGTCATAAATTACACTCTGTCATTATAATTAAATGTTACATTTATGTCATCACATACTTATGATTAATGTGTTGCAAACATGCCATAATCATCCCATACTTGTGTTTTTAGCAATTTATGTGCTGCAAACATGCCGTGATTACTCATTTGAATCGCTTTTTATGATTAATGTGCTGCGAACATGCCATGATCATCCCATACTTGTTAGAATTATCTTTAGTAATTTATGTGCTGCGAACATGCCATGATTACTTGTTTGAATTTATGTGCTTTGATTACTTGCTTTGATTTTATTTTGATATAAATGTGATTAAAATACACTTTGCCATGAAAACTTTAAAAAGAGTAAACATGGTAATGTGGGCGTTAGAAACGAAGGTGCATGAGTCCTCGCCCTTACACGGGGGCGTGGTGGCTGGTACGTGCTTTCGTGTAAGGGATTCTACACGTTCTAACTCCCATAGGATCATGGTCTAAAATTCCCCAAAGTGTGAATTAATCATCCAAAACCCCGCCATTTGACGGACCGCTTTACTCTTGGAAATCAAGGGTAAAGAGATCCCGAATATGGCACAAAAACATTAATTGTTTGTCCCGGCACTAGGTGTTAGGATTTCAAGTATATCCTACCACCGAAATGCCCGGAAATTTAAAAGATACAAAGATAAAGGATGGTGAAATAAAGAGTCTAATCAAAACCGAACGAAGTCAAATTACGTTTTGCCATTTTTGGTATATCGTACGACGGAAATCGGGACATTTGTACATAATTAAAAACCAACAAACCTTAGGCTTAGCAAATAAAAGAAAACACTTAGGAAGGGAGGTAACCGTTTTCTTAAACGGATGTCGTGGGGTGCCTAACACCTTCCCCACGCATAAGCAAACCCCCGAACCTATCTCTGGTTCAAGACCATTTAGTTGTAGATGTCTAAATAAGATAAAATCTATTAGACATAGGTGCCCAATCACACCTTAAAATTTCCCATGATTGGTGGCGACTCCAAATTTGTGCTCACACGCACACACGTACACAAGTTCCCACACACACACAACTCGTATCTCGAAACGGAAAAGAGATAGAGGAACACACACAACACTCGCCAAATGGGGGTCGGTATCTAGGAAAATAGAAAAGACCACTTAGTATTTTTCCGGGTGTCGACAGCTTGGCGACTCCACTGGGGACTTAGAGGGTTTAAGCCTATAGTCTTTCGGTGTTTTCTTTGCTAAGCATGTGTGTATATATTTGTTGGTATTCATTATTTGATTTATTCTTTATTTCATCTTGTATAGTGTTTTGATTTTAGCATGTCTATATTCTTGTACATATAAACTGCGAACATAGGATAGAGATTTATTTTATGCAACACATATTATATATTGTGCTTTGTACAAAAAAGTCTTTTCCCTTTTTGTACTTTCAAAATCATGACATTTACACTCATTGGACTTTTGGGTCGAACCCGGACTCAGGTGGTAGGCTGGGCTAGTATAGGCTCCACCACGAACCCTTTTATATCTAGGACATGGAACACGAGAATCCACCACTTCTTCCCTCCACACCCGTGGAGATCGAGGGCCTGGTGTGCAAGTGCTTCCCCGGTGATCCAATACCCTTTCGACTTCCTTCGGGAGGATGCAAAACGGGCATGATCATCGGCTCCCTTTAGGAAACAGAATTCCAAACCTGTGTCATACCATGTTGCATATAGTAAGCTATAGAGTAGAAAACTTACCTGTGAGGGCTCTGGTAAAAGCCAACCGAGTGAACATCCAGCCTAAGGTAGGATACCCAAAAATAGGATGTGTCTTTTCAAAATGAGTCAAGGGAAAAGCGTTATGCTCTTTTCCAGGTGGTGATAAAATAAATGGAGTCGAGCCAGGTTCTATCTATCTGAACCTTTGTTTGCGTGTCATTGTTTGATAAGGGGATAGGATAACCACGTTGTCCGTACCCATGCAAACCACTCGAGCTCTAAGAGTTCTCAACTCTATATAAGGACGTATGTATATAGTCTTGTCGTATCCAACGAAAAGTATGACCCTCGCATTAACCGACATCGGTTCCCAAAAAGCTTTCAAAATGGAACCAAGCGCCGAAAGGCTCATCGAATTTTGGTAATGTGAGAGTCTATCTTTTTGTTGGTACACTCGTAACCATCATGTACATACACATGAAACCCCAAGAGTTTCAAACTCTATAGGGATGTATAGAGTCTTGTCGTATTCAACCAAAAGTATGACCCTCACATCGACCGACGTCGGTTCCCTAAAAAATTTTCAAAATGGAACCGAACGCCGAAAGGCTCGTCAAATTTTGGTAGTGTGAGAGTCTATCTTTTCGTTAGTACGCTTGTAACCATCATGTACATACACATGAAAAGCCCAAGAGTTCCAAACTCTACATGGGGATGGATAGAGTTTTGTCATGTCCAACCAAGAGTATGACCTTCGCACCAACCGACATCAGTTATAAAAAATATTTCAAAATAGAACTGAACGCCGAAAGGCTCGTCGAATTTTGGTAGTGTGAAAGTCCATCTCTTCGTTGATGCGCCCGTAACCATCATGTACATACACATAAACCCTAAGAGTTCCTGACTCTATGTGGGGATGTCGATATCTGCCCATGTCATCCCGACCCTCATATCAACCAATGGTGGTTACCCAAAAGTTTCAAAATGAAACCGCGAGCCAACAGGCTCGCCAAATCTGGGAAACCCGATGTGAGAGTCCATCTACTTGTCAATACATAATGCCATTTACTTGTTAATACATAATTCCATCATGCATATCACATATACATGCATACTTAACCATGGCTTACCCACGAGGTAGGCCAAAGTCATGTCTCGAGCTGTGAATTCAAAGTCTAACTTGACGTTGTTTACCTACTTAGGTTTTATCCGCACTCGCAATCAAATGGCGGAAGAAACAAGCAAACTCCAAGGATTGGAGGTTCAGGTATTTGCGCTAGAGGTGAAATTTGATTTCTTGCTACAATTCATACACCGGATGGCCAAGCGAGACACAGAGGAAGAGAGGAAGAAAGCCACGGCCAACAGGAAACAGAAAGAGATCCACCCGGCCCTCAACCTGTCAAAGGCAGCCCAAACAATACCACTACCACTACCAACACCAAGAAGGCCAGCCTTCCATATCCCTAGGCCTTCCCGGATGGAGCCCCGGCAATTCCAGCCGTTACCTATCCCAATCCCGCGACTGTACACACTGTTGGTCCAAAAGAAGATGATCATGCCTGTTGGCCCAAGGACACGCATCGAACCGCAACCTAAAGACTACAATAAGGACCTGACCTGCGAGTACCATATCGGAGAAGTCGGACATACGGTAGAGAATTGCAGAGTTCTAAGACATCGCATCCAAGAACTGTTAGACCAAGGGGTGTTGAAGTTCTGTGTGGAAGGAATCGTAAGTGTGATCGAAGCGGAGAAAAGTGATGAGGTCGGCATCGCCTCCATGGACATTCCATGGAAACCACTCTTCCATGAATTAAAAAGACAAGGTCTACTCACTTTACCAGAAGTATCGAAGGAGTCAGCGGAGGAAGATACATGTGAGTACCACTCAGGAGCTCGGGGCCACAATCTGCGAGGCTGCAAAGAGTTCAAGGAGGAGGTTGCCAGTCTGATGGCAAGAGGACTGATAAGAAGAAGAAGAGAACAGCCAGAAGGAGACTGCATGACAATTGACCAGCTGAGACTTAGTCCTTATGAGAGAACGAATTTCCAAGCAAGGATGAATAGGATCAAGGAGGACTTCGAGGAGTTCAACAAGAAAAAGAAAGAAGAGTTGGGGAAACTTATGCCGACTGTGCCACTAGGAATGTCCAAATCCAATCCGGTAGTCATCTAATACGCCGCCAAGGAAAAGGGCGTGCTTCAGACGGCCACAATATCTGCAGTCCAGTCATCAGAGAGGACCCTAAGCATCGTGATTCAACTCCCGCAACCCTTCCCCTACCAAGACGACTAGAGGGTTCCTTGGAATTATGGGATGCAAATAATATCAACACGGGAAAGCAAGCCTAAAACGGAAGAAGAGGTAGTCGGGAACCTCACATCTGGACTCGGTGGGATTACCAGGAGTGGCAGATGATACACCCCGAAGGAGCTAGAGAGAAGAAGGAAAGAAATAGGAAAGGCAGTGGAGGACCCCACAAAAACAGAAGCAGCAGAAGAGGAGGCTGTTGATTTCCTCAGAATAATCAAGAGTAGCGAATATAGCGTGGTGAAGCAGCTAAGCAAGATGCCCTCCTACATATCGGTGCTATCGCTATTGCTCGCATCGGAATCCCATAGAAAGGCCTTGCTGAAGGTGCTAAATGAAGCATACGTGCCAGAAAATATTATTGGACCATCCTGCGAAAACATGGTGACCTCCATACTAGTCACCAACCAGCTAACCTTCTCCGATGACGAGTTGCCTCTGGAAGGGAGAGGCCACATCAAAGCCCTATATATCTCTGTTAAGACCAATGACTGCATTGTGTCGAAGCTACTTATCGACAATGGATCGGCCTTGAACGTGTGCCCACTATCGACCTTGGAGAAATTGGGCATCGACCCCACTCGTGTGAGAACAACCAGCATGATTATACGGGCCTTCGACGGGACTCACAGGGAAGTGTTACGAGAAATAGACTTGCCAATAGAGATTGGCCCGTAAGTCTATAACATCAATTTCCAAGTGCTGAGTATCAACTCCCCTTACAACTTACTGTTAGGGAGACCATGGCTACATACGGCCGGGGCGGTACCCTCTTCTCTACACCAAAAGATGAAGCTCATCATCGGGAATCAGCTGGTCCCCATCTTAGCTGAAGAACCCATATCTATTTACCACGATCAGGCAGTTCCTTACATTGATGGGTATGCATCCGAGGAAGCATCTTTCCACAGCTTTGAGTTTGTCACTGTCATTCATAGAGTGACGGCTGTAGAACCAAAACTGTCTAAAGTCGGAATTATGGTAGCTAGGGAATTCATCAAGGCAGGATTCCAGCCAAGGCAAGGCTTGGGCTATGCAAACCAAGGGAAAACTGCAATTGTGACCTTTGAGGGAAACAAGGATGGGTATGGACTTGGGTACACCCCTACCAGAAAAGACCGCCAATTCGCCTATGAAGCCTGAAGGCAGAGAGCCGTAGCGAAACTTAGAGGAAAGAGACGGCCTGAAAAGAAAATGGTTATCCCTCACATCCGCACCACCTTCCCCGCATGGGAAATGTTTCAAATTGACGAAGGTAATGTGGATGAGCTGGAACTGCTTTTTGCTAAAGATCTGAGCATCAACGCCACCGCTACTGAAGAAGATCCCACTACGCCACCTAAGACACCACCAACCAATGACTTGAACATCAACACCACCACCAAGGAGGAGGAAGAGAAACAAACCAAGCCACCACCAACCAATATCACCATTGCCACCAATGAAGAAGAAGAGCTAACTGAGCTGTCGCCGGCCGAGAGCCCAAACAGCGGCACCACCACCGCCGAAAAAGTACGGACTGCCCCCGCGGTTGAAGAATTGAGCATCAATGCCATCACCACGGAGGGGGATTCCACCACCTTTCCGATCCACCATTGCCAGCAAGGAGAGGAAGCCAAAATGTGGACCAGTGTACCATTGCTACAGCGTATCTCAAGTAGCAATGAGTAAGCGGTATCCCAGCTATTGATAGCTCGGGTTTTGAGTCTATGAATAGCTTGAGAATTTTTGTATTAAACAATTTCGGGTCTTTTATGTTTATTTCATGCTTTTAAGACATCATGCTACAATCATTGTCATTTTATCATTGTAATATTTCCATTTTATATTTCCAATGATATGTCACATATTCATCTCATGAACTCCATCATTCAAATATTCTGATATGCTTAAATAATCGAACATGCCATCATACAAAATGTATGGCCTCCTTTTCTCGTTTCCTTACTTTTGTCCATCCATCATCCATTCCAGGATTACACGCAAAACCCCAAACGATCCCCACGTCTCTGAAATTGACAACAAAGCTGATTGCTCACTGGATAACATAGATAATTCGGACAAAGAAGTCGAATTACCGAGTGACATCCTTGAAGCATTAGAGAGACAAGATGAGGGGTCCAAGCCCAACATAGAAGAGCTAGAAGTCGTAAATCTAGCAGGAGAGGGAGAAGAGCCGAAGGAAGTAAAGATCGGGACCTGCTTCACCACTGAACAAAAAGAGGCACTCATCGCGCTATTGAGAGAGTTTCGTGAGATCTTCGCCTGGTCCTACCAAGACATGCCAGGTTTAGACATAGACATAGTGGTCCACAAGATTCCATTGAAACCAGAATGCAAGCCTGTCAGATGAGTGCTACAACGGATGAAGCCCGAGGTCATTCTGAAAATCAAAGAGGAGGTAGAGAAGCAACTAAAGGTAGGGTTCCTGAGCACAGTAACCTATTCGGACTGGGTAGCCAATATAGTCCCAGTTCCGAAGAAGGACGGAAAAGTCAGAATGTGTGTGGACTATTAGGATCTAAATCGAGCCAGCCCGAAGGACAACTTCCCTCTACCTCACATTGACACCCTGGTCAACAATACAACAACAAACGCCGTATTCTCATTCATGGACGGATTCTCTAGTTACAATCAGATTAAGATGGCCGATGAAGACAAATCCAAGAATGCTTTCGTCACACATTGGGGAACCTTTGTATACGACATCATGCCTTTCGGACTGAAGAACGCGGGAGCCACTTATCAGCGAGCTATGGTCACTCTCTTCCATGACATGATTCACCATGAGATCGAGGTTTACATGGATGACATGATCGCCAAGTCTCGCACCACACAAGATCATCTCACAGACCTATGCAAGCTCTTCCAGCATCTAAAGAAGTACTAGCTCAGATTGAATCCGAACAAATGCGCCTTTGGTGTCACATCTGGGAAGTTATTGGGCTTCATCGTCAGCGGTAGGGGAATTAAGATTGATCCTACAAAGGTTCAAGCTATACGAAGTATGCTCGTGCCAAAAACAGAGAAAGAGATCCGAAGCTTCTTAGGAAGGATCAACTACGTAGCTCGCTTCATTGCACAGTTCACCGCGACCTGCGAGCCTCTATTCAAACTTCTGAGGAAAGATGTGAAGATAAAATGGACAGAAGATTGCCAGAAAGCCTTTGACAAGATCAAGGAGTATCCACTCAGCCCGCCCATCCTAGTTCCGCCAACTCCGGGACGTCCCCTCATTCTGTATCTCACAGTCCAGGAAGCATCCATGGGCTACATGTTGGGACAACAAGACGAGACTGGGAAGCAAGAGTAGGCAATCTATTATCTCAGCAAGAAGTTCACGGAACCGGAGACCTGCTATATGCTAGTTGAGAAGACATGCTGTGCATTGGCCTAGGCCTCCAAGAAGCTGAGACAGTATATGCTCTACTACACCACTTGGTTAGTATCCTGAATGGACCCAATCAAGTACATCTTCGAAAAGCCTGCCCTGACAGGGAAGATTGCGCAGTGGCAAGTTTTGTTATCTGAGTTCGACATCCTGTTTGTAGCCCGAAAGGCGATCAAAGGATAAACCATAGCTGACTACTTGGCAGATTACCCGTCCGAGCAGCTAGAACTGATGGACTCAGAATTACCAAACAAAAATGTGATGATAGTCGATGAAGACGACCACTGTAGTTGGAAGCTTTACTTTGATGAAGTAGCAAACGCTATCGGAAGTGGGATTGGCACAGTCTTGGTATCACCAAAGGGACAACAAACTCCTATTGCTATCAAGCTGGGATTTGACTGCACCAACAACATGACTGAATATGAAGCATGCATCGTCGGCCTACAAGCAGCTCTGGAATTCGGTGCCCATGAGTTGGAAGTCTTCAAAGACTCTCTGCTGATAGTGTCGCAGACTAATGGGGAATGGCAAGCTCGAGATCCTAAACTTATCCCATACCAGCGGTACATCTGCCAACTAGTCCCCAAGTTCAAGTACATCACCTTCACATACACCCCGAGAGCTCACAATCACTTTGTTGACGCGCTCGCCACACTAGCAAGCCTGATCAAGCTAGTTGAGGGGGATGATGTGCGACCACTGCAGATCGAAACTCGAGACATCCCAGCATACTGTGTGTGCGTGGAGGAATGCATGAATGTTGAAGCAGAGGTAGACAACAAGCCCTGGTATTACGATATCAAGCACTTTGTACAAAGCAGAGAGTACCCACCACAGGCAACCGAGAATGAGAAGAAGTACATTAGAAGAATGGCCTTCCAGTTCTTCCTAAGTGGAGAGATTCTGTACAAATGGACGCACGATGCCACCCTCCTACGATGAGTATATGCAGAGGAAGCCAATCGCCTGATCCAAGAGATGTATGCAGGATTGATGGGAGCCCATGCCAACGGGCCATTCCTGGCCAGAAAGATCATGAGAGCTGGTTATTACTGGTTGAAGATGGAGAGTGACTGCATTAGACATGTTTAGACGTGTCACAAATGCCAGATGTATCAAAACTGCAAGAACACACCTCCCCAATATCTCCACACTATGGCCTCGCCGTGGCCTTTCTTAACTTGGGGGATGGATGTAATCGGTGCAATTACCCTGAAGGCGTCAAATGGGAATGAGTTCATACTGGTGGCCATTGACTATTTTACTAAGTGGGTGGAGGCATGTTCTTTCAAGAATGTCACTCAAGTTGCAGTCACCCGGTTTGTCAAGCACAACATCATCTGCCGTTACGGGATGCCGGAGATGCTCATCACTGACAATGCTTCCAACTTGAATAACCACATGATGGATCAACTATGCCAACAGTTCAAGATCCAGCACCACAACTCTACTCCGTACCGCCCGAAGATGAACGGCACCGTGGAAGCTGCCAACAAGAATGTGAAAAAGATTCTAAGCAAGATGACAGAGACGTATAAAGATTGGCATGAACATTTGCCATATGCTTTGTGCGCCTACCGGACATCAGTGAGGACATCTGTTGGGGCCACCCTCTATTCCTTGGTGTATGGGATGGAGGCCGTGCTGCCAGTTGAAGTGGAGATCCCTTCTTTGAAAATCCTATCACAAACCCAGTTGGACGAAGCCGAGTGGGCTCAGGCGCGTTACGAGCAACTAAACTTCATAGATGAAAAGAGATTAACGGCGCTATGCCACGGACAGCTCTACCAGAGAAGAATTGAAAAAGCTTACAACAAGAAAGCTCGACCTCGCACTTTTCAACCAGGGGACCTCGTTTTAAAGAAGAGGAACACAGCCCTTTCAGACTCGCGAGGGAAATTCGCGCCATCATATGAGGGTCCGTACGTAGTGAAGAAAGCTTTCTCAGGAGGAGCGATCATTTTGGCCGACATGGATGGTGGAGAGTTCTGTTCGCCCATTAACTCTAACTCTGTAATCAAATATCATGTGTAATTGTAATCAAATCAATCAAAGAGGAATATTCGCAAAAATTCCAATTTGTCATTCTCCTACCAATGTCAAGACCCGAGAAGCGATGAAAATCCGTAAGGATGTTGCCCTCGGATGAAATTACCACGGGTATAGTGAAAACCTTGAAAGAGGCGCCATAGGCAAAAATAACGTGGAAAGCTGGACTTGGCAAAGCCAAGGGTAATATATGGCTAAAAATTACCACGGATATGGTGAAAGCCTTGAAAGAGGCGCCATAGGCAAAAATAACGTGGAAAGCTGGACTTGGCAAAGCCAAGGGTAATATATGGCTAAAAAAAAAAAAAAAAAACCCGGAATCATAACAAGACGGACGACAGATCAGTGCAAGACTAATGTTCGAGGTTGTTATTCGGTAAAAGATTTCAAACGAAAGAACGACCTATGTTATCCTTTGAGCAGTACATGGTTTGTTCGATATAAAGAGAACGTTTGGGGATTAAGGGGTGGAGCGCAAGTGTATCCTTCCAAATACCCAGTTTCAAGTGACATATCAAGATTCACATCCCTTTTCACACCACATTCATTCACCAAAGACCCAATCCCTGTTAAATTCATAAATTCTCGCATTCATTTCTCATTCACATTCATACCACATTCATTCACAAAAAGCTTAAACCTTGTCAAATTCATAAGTCCTTACATTGATTCTTTGTAACAAAATTCACACTTTCGTCATTCATTCATGATTCATTCATAATTCATAAATATTTTCATTGATTTCCCATGATGTCTTGAAAGCATATTTAAGTATATCAACTCAGAAGTTAGAAATGGGTGCCACGCATAATCCAACTCGGATTTATGAGGGGCTCTCCATTCAAATACAAAAACTATTGATTACTGGTTGTTACATGAAAAATGCTAACACTCACTAGTGACCAAGTCATATGCAGGTCTTCATGCAGAATCTCCCTAAGGTAGTGGAGAGGATCAGATCTCCCTCCTCGTACTCCTCCAAGACGGCGCGGGCCCAAGCGCCCAAAAAGTCCATCACTCGGGTAGCCTGATGAAGAGCCCTAACCACGGGGAGACCTTCACTGTTGAGCCAAGAAGCATCAGATGCAAGAGCATCCTGTACCAAGTCCAACTCAGTCAGTAGGACCTCATTGTCACCCTGGAGGACGCTGATCTAGACCCATATGGCCCCTATAGAGGTACGTGCAGCTGTGAGTGATGCCTCACTCTCGTCTAGTGCCCGCCGGAGGGCTACAATGTCATGAGGGCGACCTGTAGAGGGATCAACCAAAGCCTGAGTATAAGAACGAAGAGAATCAAGCTCATCCTAGACCCGAGTCCTCTCCACTTGCTCGACCTCTAGCTGCCCCTGAGCTTCGATCAAGGCCTCCTCAAGATGATCTTTGGCTTCCTCAGAGATCTCGAGTTGTTCACGAATGAAGTTGTTCATCTCCTGGAGGACAGAGGCATTCCCTCCCTGGACCTCCAAGTCACGGTGAAGGTTTGCCACCGCCGCGTTACTATGATGCAAGGTACTCTACATAGACTCCACACGAGCCGCAGACTCCTCCCTCTCAGACACTCTGGCAAGGCGTAGTGCCACCAACTCTGCCCAAGCCTCCTCGAGCTCTCTCTCCAAGTTGGCAACCCTCCCCGGTTGGCGTGTGAAGTCAAGACCCGAAGAGAAGGAGGTACTGAAGGATGTGGCATGCCCAGCCGTACAATAGGCCTGGGATTGAAGGAAGGGTTCCATCCCTCCCTCCACTCAGCAAAATCAGCAGTCACAGAGCTATCTGCAGGAAGACCATCTTCAACAAGGACCATCTCGGAACGACGACCTCCCCACATGTCTTTGACCCCAGAGAGAAGTCTCCACATGTCACTGCTGGGAATGCAATCAAAGGTCACTGTGCTCAAGTCACCAAGACGAGGTGGGTACTGAATGCCACTAAACTGACGAAGGGCGAGACTGGGGTAATAGCCTGTACAACCCCACACCCCAAGAAGGGGCACGCCATCAAAAAGACTGCAGTGAGTCCAAGGTCTCCACACTGCAGGTCCCCATGTGACTCTCCAAGACTACTCACTCAGGGGTAGGTTGAGGAGGTATAACGCCTAGTCATGACTATTGCCGGTGAAAGGAAGCACTGTATCAACGGTCCGTCTCGCCGTATGCCTCTCGAAGTGATAAGGAGTCTGGAGAAGGTAGAAGTACCGCAAATGACTGTAGAACCATAATTGGAGAAGCTGCGTGCAGAACATCGGGACCCCCTCTCCTTGTCTTCGGCAGTAAGACAATGAGTGCACAATATGGCGGGCACAATGGACCTACCCTCATTGAAAATCAAAGGAATAACCCCCAAGTTTATCCTGCCAACAGAAGTAGAAAAGAGAAAAATACCTGCAAAGGCGATCTTGAAGGCGTTAACCCGGAACTTCCCCCAATCCTGCTTGCCTGCTATGAAGTCCTTCGCAAACTCGACTGGAAAGTCACCCCAAAAGAAGTACTTTGTCAGTAAATCCAAGGAAATGCTGGCATTCCGCCAGGTCCCGTCCACTCGACAGATCTCAGGACACAAAACTGTGGAAGTCAAGCCCAAGTACTTCTCCAAGACTCGGTTCGACCGAGGGCCATGAGTAGGAATGATGGGCGTCTCACTAAAAGGACTGCCTAACTGAAGAAGCTCAGCATACTCCTCTAAGGTAGGAACGAGATCCATCTCCCTGATGGAAAAGCAACAGTGGGTCGGATCCCAGAAGGAGGTGAGAGCCTCGAGCAAGCCGCGATCTACTCGCAATCGCATAAAAGAGGAGAACTTACCGAAAACACCTTCGATGTTAGCATGGTCATTCCCCCCAAGAAGATTCCACCAATGCCTCATCCGCTCGGCACGGAAGTTGTGGAAATAGAGCACCACCAAGGAGTCAAGACCACCACTTGAAAAAGCCATAGACACAAAATACTTAGAAGTAGAGAAAACCGAGAGATTTTAGAGAAGAAAAAGGGAAGAAAACTCGAAAATAGCTGCTAGTTCGAAGAGGGGATCATCCCCATATAAACACGGAACTCGCGTGGCCCCACCATGCGTCGCTCGTGGTGAAGCCGTGCGAGTCCCGTTGAGAATCCCAACGGCTCTATTTCTTCACCTAGGCAAGTTCGGCCCTGTTCGCTCGCTTCCAGAGGCCTGTTTTGCACTGTATAAGGACCATTTTGTGGAAAATCACTCATAGAAAGGTCTCGGGCGATCCGATGATCGAGAATTTCGGCCCGAAGACCTGGTGGCTGGGAACCGGCCCGAAACCCTAAAATCGGTCCGGAGACTGAAAAGCTGAAACCGAGATTGCTTTCGCAGGAGATGGTTGATACAACAGAATCGAGGTTAGTTTTTCGCTATGAGATGACCCGAGAACCAAGAGCCAGGCCTGACAATCAAGAACTGGCCCGGAAACCTAAGTTCGGCCCGAGAATCAGAAAAGTCCAGAAGCAACAGAGAGGCGTCGCTTGGTTGGATCCAACGGCGCACCGGGGCAAAATTTTTCAAAAAGATTTTGAAAAATTTTTAAAAAAAAAGCAGTCCGACACTCGGGCGACTATCGCGGTCCAAGGTGAAGGAGACAAAAGCAGAAATTCGGAATTTCGCATCAGCATGTGTAACTCCACACTGGGGCAAATTTTTCTATCTTCAAGAAGCTAGAAAAATTTATTCAATGTTCCATATTGGGGCAAATTTTTCTATCTTCAAGAAGCTAGAAAAATTCATCCGACACTCCACACTGGGGCAAAATTTTTCCATTTTTGGGTGGAAAATTGGAAAAATTCGAAAAATCATCTAAATTGGGCCTCATGAAGGAGTAAGACCCAACACCTGCTAAATCAAGCCTCGTAAAGGAGTAAGTCCCAACATATATCTAAATGGGCCTCATGGAGGAGTAAGTCCTAACATTTATCTAAATGGGCCTCAAGGAGGAGTAAGCCCCGACATTGTTGAACCGGGCCTTACGAAGGGTCAAGACCTGATGTCCATACATATGCACAACCCATACAATCCACAAACACATACAGTCCATACACAACCCATACAATCCATAAGCACAATCCATACACTAGCCATATACACAAACCACAAATACAATCCATAAACCATGAATACCATATACACAAAATCCAATGTTTGTACATCCCAAATGTGAATACAAAGATAACCGGCCAGAATACAAGGCCCCAAAAGAAAACAAAAATATATATACATCATAAAGAAGGTGGGTCGTCAAAGAACCAGTCCCGAGAAATGGGTGCAGGGGACGGTGAAGAGGAGGTATGACTACGACCGGATGAGCTAGCTCTAGTAATAGGAGCAATGCCCAAGCTAGAAAGCTGATCCTCTAAGCTCTGAATGTCAACATGCTGCTAGGCCAACTCCGCCTGCAATTGGGCCACCTCCCTCTATCGCTGGACCAACTCCGCCTCCTGTTGGGTTGCCTACTCCTACAGTCGAACTACCTCGGCCATGTGACAGTCCTCACTGACTGACAGCTTAAGCTAGAGGCGTAATATCTCGCTCTGGAGCCTATCTATCTCCCCGGAGGACCGAATGTGATGGTTGTCCATAGCCATCCCACCTATAACTCGGCTGCCCTCGACCTCATGAATGGACATCAGGGGCCCCAAGGAGATCTGCGTGAACCACTCTTGATATGGCACCTTGGCTCGAACCAAGTCCAGATAATAGTCTACTCCCTTCACATAAGAATCACTCGGGGTGTTCGGGATGTAACCCTCGATGGTCATGAGTGAAGGGGGGTCCACGGGGACAATGGCGTCACCACCCAGCTGCCGTACCGTCCTCTCACCCATGAGGAGCTCCCAGGACCTCGAGGTCCGGATCCATATCCTCAATCGGGATAGTCGAACGGCCTTGAATAGCTTAGTACGCTCAACCAAGTTTGGAGAGTAAGGCTGGAAGACAACATCTACATCCCTGAGATAATCCACCGTCGTGCGACACTCGAGGAGCGTACGGGAGGTCAGTCTCTTAATCCGAGCCGAATCCCAGTGCCTAGCAAGAGGAAAAGCAGGATCAGGTGTCGACAGAAGCCTGCTGGGACCGAAGCATGGGAAGTGCTTAAATGCCCAGAAAAGGATAAACTGCCAGAAGCCGAGGAAGCCGTTGGTCTCCTGACGAGAGAAACGGCATAGGCCCCGGATGTAGAAGCCGTAGGTCAAGGCTCCCCAATCATAATCCCTTAAGGTGTCGACATCCCGGAACATGCCGACAATGGGTGTGGGGACGGTAGACTTGTCATTGCCCAAGAAGCAGCTGAAGATAAAATAGGTAGTTCACTGGCGGTACCGTAGCTCGGTAGGAGGCTCTTCCTTTTCCCTCCTCAAGAGATCCCTCAGGTACCTGAACCTCAAGGAAGTACTCCTAATGCCTTCAATAGCTGAAGGATCATCAAGACCCAGAATGTCCAAGGCCTTAGGGCCAGATACAGGCTCACTAGGGGGAGCCTTACCCCCAAAGCGAATACCCAGGATGGCGCTCCAGTCCACAGGAAGCACCCCCATCTCACAGGTACTAAGATGGAAGGTCCTCGTGTGATGGAAGAACCTCTCCACCCAGCATCTCACCAACGGATGGCTCACGTACACATATGGGATGCTGAGAAAGGGGCCAAAACCCAGCTTCGTCAGAAACTCGCTGTACTCCCGGCGAGCACCACCCAGGAGCTTGCAGAAGTCGGACCACCCGCCTCGGCCGGTGCTTTCGGAGCTAGGATCCTGCACGGAATCAAAGGGAAAAGTGTTAGTACAAAAAGATCATGGGAAGCATGAAACAAAGAGACATGCAAAGCACATAAATACCTCACAACGTTGGACCGAAGATGACGGATGGTCGATGAGATTCGTTAGAAGTGGTGTATCCACCATCGGGGTAATGACATGGTAACGCGGTTGGATATCGCCCTGGGGGGGATACCTAACCCCCGGCGCGACAAAGTCCTCAGGAACGGGATCCGCAGAAAGAGGAACCCGATCAGCTCTCCGCCTCTTCGATGCAGACCTCACAGGAGAAGCACCCGCCGGCGCCCTAGAAGATCGGCGAGATGCGCCAGAAGACCTAGCACTACCACCAATAGTAATGCCAGGCCCAGGTGGGGGTCGGGCTGTGCCAGCAGCAATACCAGCAACCAGCATCAAGCTCCTCCTGCAGGTTCCTAGCTATCACGCTGTCATCTCGAGTACGAGGATCCTCCATGGCAGCATACTCGTCATCAGTATCGGGAGCATACGCCACGGCCTTGCCCTTCGCAAGGCGATCGGATCGGCGCTGGCCTCCTCTACCACTGCCCTGACCAGACATCTGCAAAGAAGGCAATAACAAGCCATCCAAGAGTCAGAAAGACCAGGTAAATTTCATACTCAAAGAAAAAGAGAGAGGAAAAGAAAGAAAACAGTCAATGATCAAATTTATACAAATAGAAAGAAAAACAAATTACCCCTGACGTGTTTGGACTCAAGATTTCCAGACCCCCAAATTACCCAACCGTTGGATCACCCAATTTGAGATTTGAATAATTTTCAAACCCTAAAGTACCCTCGACGTGTTTGGACTCAGGATTTCCAAACCGTTGGATCACCCGATTTGAGATTTGGATAATTTCCAAACCCCAAATTACCCCCGACGTGTTTGGACTCAGGATTTCCAAACCGTTGGATCACCCGAATTGAGATTTGGATAATTTCCAAACCTCAAATTACCCCCAACGTGTTTGGACTCAGGATTTCCAAACCGTTGGTCACCCGATTTGAGATTTGGATAATTTCCAAACCCCAAATTACCCCCGACGTGTTTGAACTCAGGATTTTCACCCGATTTGAGATTTGGATAATTTCCAAACCCCGAGTTACCCCCGACGTGTTTGGACTCAGGATTTCCAAACCTTGGACCACCCCAGATTAACCAATTTTTCCCCGAATTTAGTTAAAGTATTTCCTAAGTTTGTGAAAATCCCAAATTTAGCCTATGGCTTTCAAATTTCTACCCCATTCAAAAAAAAAAATGCACAACACGCACGTAGCAACGTACCCCCAAGAAAGTAAAAAAAATGCGCAACATTGTTCTAAAAAAAATGATATAGACAAAAAAAATTCATATTCCTTGCCTCCTATTTTTCTAAGCATATATGTACATTTATATGTGCCTACAAATATCTGTTTGTGCGTGTACATGTTTCTATACATAAATGCATTTTTTGTGCGCTAACATGTTTGCTAAGTGTGTTGACTATCCCAAAACATACAATGGCATGTGAAATAAAAGAAAACAAAAGTGGAAATGCACAAGAAAAAAGCAAAAAGACATAAAGAGGGAGCAACCAATGCAGCACATTCCAATCGTTCAAAACTGAAAAGAATGGTAAGGATGGGAAGATGCTTACTTGTATGACGCGTGGTCGCTGACGGATCGTCAATCGGAGTCCTGGATCGCAAGAAGAGAGCAAAAAGGCATAAAGAAGAGAATGACCAATGCAGCACATTCCAACTGTTCAAAACTGAAAAGAATGGTAAGGATGAGAAGATGCTTACTTGTATGACGCGTGGGCGAAGACGGATCGTCAATCGGAGTCCCGAATCGCAAGATATGAGTGAAAAGAGTGGCTGGGGCGAAGTGGGGTCCGAACAAGAAAAGAAAAGAGGAAAAGCGAAAATGAAGGGGAAAGGATGATCGGCCCGTATAAAGGTGGGACCTCGCGCAGCCTCACTACGCGCCGCGCGGGGTCAAGCAGCGCGAGTTTCCCTTTTCAGCCGAAGCGCCACCTCGTGCCGTGCGTCGCCTTTTCGTACCCCGTCTGATCTTCTTTGACTTTTGGAATGCCTGTTTGAAAGTTGAAAAGACTGGTACGCAAACCGAGATGAACTACACAGCAACCGTAAGCGGACACGAAAATCGAGAAAATCCTATTATTACCCTCGGGATTTTCTCGAGTGTCGACACGCAAAACGGGGCGACCCAGACCGAGCAAAGTAGACCCGACCAGGGTCCACCGCGTCAAAGGAACCTCAAGATGGGGCCTGGAGCACATTTCCCGGAGTTTGGGGAGGTTTGACCAAGTTTGACCAGGGTTGACCAAGTTTGACCAAGGTTTGGCCGAGGTGTTGACCTGACCAAAAGTTGGATTTAGCTGACCACCCCCTGACCATTGGATAGAGCACATCGAGAGCTTCGATTCAGTACTTTACGAGTCGAAAACGGACGAGAAACGAGAGAGCTATGGGCAAAACCGCAAAAAAATGGTCCAATACTTAGTCAAATTTTGCTAAGTATTGTTGACAAAAACAGCCTATTTGGGAGGCAGTGTTTGTACGTAGATTCTTCCCAGCCCGCAGTGACTTGGTTCGCAAGTTGAAACCTTTAAGGAAGAGGGTAACTTCACCTATAACGTGCAACTCTCGAATCGTCAAGAGCTCCTCCAGTCAAGCCGGAATCTCAATCAAAAGATGACCCCCTGGCGTGAGAAACATTCCAACGGCCTCTGTTCGCGGGACCGCATCTCTCGAACCCAAGCTCGCCTCTGTGCAAGCCCGACACTTTTATAAAGTAGGTAGCGTAGGCTTTCCAATGATACCAAAATCACCAAAATCCGACATCGGGAACTATGTCTACCATGCATGCGAAAACTGACCAATGAAATAAGACTATGTTGAAAATTTCATAGTTTCCCCCCCGATGATGTCACGCTCGCGCACAGATTCTTTCTGTCTCGCTGAAATATGATCCTCGAACCCATAACCTTGAGAAAGAGGACATGTTCAGACACGGCGTGGAACTCTCGGATCGTCAAGATTTTCTCCGGTCTAGCCGGAATCTTGACAGGAAAATTGCCCTCCGGCGAGTCAAAAACACCCCAGTGACCTTTGTTCATGGGACCATATCTCTCGAGCCCAAGCTCAGTTGCCAGCAAGTCTAGAACTTTAAAGAAGAGGGTAGCGCAAGCTTTCCAACCGTACCAAGAACGTTGAAAACCGACATCGGGAACTAGGTCAACCGTGCGCGCAAACACAAACAAAAAGTAAGGAAAACGCGCTGAAAATCTGATGCGTTTTTCCTCCCGGACAACCGCCTTCGCGCACGGATTCTTTCCGGCTCACTGCGATTTGATCCGCGAGCCCGGGTGTGTTATAAAGGCTGCAACTCCAGCTGCGAGATGCAACTTTCAGTTTGCCGGTGGCATCCCCCATTTGGCCAAAATCTTCGCCGGAAAAAGGCGAAAAAATAGCTCCGACACCCCGACTTCCGGGAGCCATAACTCTCCCATTCGAACTCTGATTCACGCGAACCTTATATCGTTGGAAATTAGACTTTGCGAGCTTTACAACGATATGCCGCATAACCCATTTTGAGCACCAAAAGGCCTCTAAAAGCTGCCTCTAAAAGCTGCCCCGAAAATCAGGTCGAAAAATGGTACGCATGCGAAAATCGAGGAGGATTCGGTGGAGGGGCCACGTGGCAGATAAGAATGCCACGTGGTGGGGAGCACGCCAAGCGCAGCATGACCCCACGCGAGGCGTGCTTGCTGCGGCTATAAAAGAAAGCCTCCCCCCCCCCCTCACTTCAGGTGCTAATGCTCGAGCTTCTAGGCTGTCTTGGGCGTAGAATAGGCAAAAAATAGGGGCTTGGGGTCCTTTCATGGGGTTTTTGGGTAGTTTTAGTTAGAGTGAGAGACACCTACTTAGGTAATCTCTCTCTCTAACCTCTTCTCCTCCCTCTCTCTCTTCACTCTTTTTCTTTCTTTAGTGGAAGTGACTAGTGATGATCCCTAAAATGGGAAGGGATTCACAAGGATCCACTCTTGTTTAAATTTATACTTTGCATTTATTTAATGCTTTCCATTATTGCTTTAAATAAGTTTATTGCTTTCCATTATTGCTTTAAATACCATTTATCACTTTGTGCTTTAAGTTTATTTAATGCTTTCCATTATTTGCTTTAAATACATTTATCGCTTTCCATAATGCTTTAAATACATTTATCATTTACATTTACTACGTACTTGTGAATATTATTATTGTGATTATGCCCTTTCCTCGTGTGATTTGGGCATGACAATCCTTAGTGGTTTTGGCGGATTATGTAAGCCCTCTATGAGGCATTAACAACCATGTAAACCCGCAAGGCATTGGATCCATGAACACGTCCCCATAATTAAATTCCGTCATCTTATTGCTTACTACGTTCTGAATATTATTTATTTTAGTTGTGAATATTATTTATTTCCTCCCCCTTTTCCCCTTGTGATTTGGGCGTGAAAATCCCGATTGGTCGTGGTGGATTATGTGAGACCTCAACGAGGCATTAACAACCACGTAATTCCATAAGGCATTGGACCCACAAGAATCCCTTGCTTTAAATTCATTATTGTTTTAAATACATTTATCGCTTTCCGCAATGCTTTAAATACATTTATCGCTTTCATTTACATTTTACTACGTACTTGTGAATATTATTGTGATTATCCCCTCTCCCCTTGTGATTTGGGCGTGATAATCCCGATTGGTCCTGGTGGATTATGTTAGACCACAACGAGGCATTAACAACCACGTAATTTCATAAGGCATTGGACCCACGAAAATCCTTTGTCTTAAATTCCATTATTTGCATTATTTACTACGTTGTTGTAAATATTGTTTATATTTCATTACTTTGATTTGGGTATGAAAATCCCAAACGGTGTTGGTGGTTTACGTAAGTCTTTCAATAGCACTAAACCCCAAGTAAACCCATGAGGCATTGGACTCACAAGTTTCCCGAAATTACTTTTAAAATGATTTTTTACTCATATAAGTCCTATTCGGCCTCAAAGGATTAGGTAAGTCTTTTAATAGCATTGGACCCACAAGTTTCCATTATTTGCTTTAAATACATTTATCGATTTCCGTAATACTTTAAATACATTTATCATTTACATTTACTACGTACTTGTGAATATTATTATTGTGATTATCCCCTTTCCCCGTGTGATTTGGGCGTGACATTCCTTAGTGGTTTTGGCGGATTATATAAGCCCTCTACTAGGCATTAACAACCATGTAAACCCGCAAGGCATTGGATCCATGAACACGTCCCCATAATTAAATTCCGTCATCTTATTGCTTACTACGTTGTGAATATTATTTATTTCCTCTCACTTTTCCCCATGTGATTTGGGTGTGAAAATCCTGATTGATCGTGGTGGATTATGTGAGACCTCAACGAGGCATTAACAACCACATAATTCCATAAGGCATTGGACCCACAAGAATCCCTTGCTTTAAATTCATTATTGTTTTAAATACATTTATCGCTTTCCGCAATGCTTTAAATACATTTATCGCTTTCATTTACATTTTACTACGTACTTGTGAATATTATTGTGATTATCCCCTCTCCCCTTGTGATTTGGGCGTGATAATCCCGATTGGTCTTGGTGGATTATGTGAGACCTCAATGAGGCATTAACAACCACGTAATTCCACGAGGCATTGGACCCACGAAAATCCTTTGTCTTAAATTCCATTATTTGCATTATTTACTACGTTGTTGTAAATATTGTTTATATTTCATTACTTTGATTTGGGTATAAAAATCCCAAATGGTGTCGGTGGTTTAGGTAAGTCTTTCAATAGCACTAAACCCCATGTAAACCCATGAGGCATTGGACTCACAAGTTTCCCGAAATTACTTTTAAAATGATTTTTTACTCATATAAGTCCTATTCGGCCTCAAAGGATTAGGTAAGTCTTTTAATAGCATTGGACCCACAAGTTTCCAATATTTGCTTTAAAGACATTTATCGCTTTCCGTAATGCGTTAAATACATTTATCATTTACATTTACTACGTACTTGTGAATATTATTATTGTGATTATCCCCTTTCCCCGTGTGATTTGGGCGTGACATTCCTTAGTGGTTTTGGCGGATTATATAAGCCCTCTACTAGGCATTAACAACCATGTAAACCCGCAAGGCATTGGATCCATGAACACGTCCCCATAATTAAATTCCGTCATCTTATTGCTTACTACGTTGTGAATATTATTTATTTCCTCCCCCTTTTCCCCTAGTGATTTGGGCGTGAAAATCCCGATTGGTCGTGGTGGATTATGTGAGACCTTAACAAGGCATTAACAACCACGTAATTCCATAAGGCATTGGACCCACAAGAATCCCTTGCTTTAAATTCATTATTGTTTTAAATACATTTATCGCTTTCATTTACATTTTACTACGTACTTGTGAATATTATTGTGATTATCCCCTCACCCCTTGTGATTTGGGCGTGATAATCCCGATTGGTCTTGGTGGATTATGTGAGACCTCAATGAGGCATTAACAACCACGTAATTCCACGAGGCATTGGACCCACGAAAATCCTTTGTCTTAAATTCCATTATTTGCATTATTTACTACGTTGTTGTAAATATTGTTTATATTTCATTACTTTGATTTGGGTATGAAAATCCCAAATGGTGTCGGTGGTTTAGGTAAGTCTTTCAATAGCACTAAACCCCATGTAAACCCATGAGGCATTGGACTCACAAGTTTCCCGAAATTACTTTTAAAATGATTTTTTACTCATATAAGTCCTATTCGGCCTCAAAGGATTAGGTAAGTCTTTTAATAGCATTGGACCCACAAGTTTCCAATATTTGCTTTAAAGACATTTATCGCTTTCCGTAATGCGTTAAATACATTTATCATTTACATTTACTACGTACTTGTGAATATTATTATTGTGATTATCCCCTTTCCCCGTGTGATTTGGGCGTGACATTCCTTAGTGGTTTTGGCGGATTATATAAGCCCTCTACTAGGCATTAACAACCATGTAAACCCGCAAGGCATTGGATCCATGAACACGTCCCCATAATTAAATTCCGTCATCTTATTGCTTACTACGTTGTGAATATTATTTATTTCCTCCCCCTTTTCCCCTAGTGATTTGGGCGTGAAAATCCCGATTGGTCGTGGTGGATTATGTGAGACCTTAACAAGGCATTAACAACCACGTAATTCCATAAGGCATTGGACCCACAAGAATCCCTTGCTTTAAATTCATTATTGTTTTAAATACATTTATCGCTTTCATTTACATTTTACTACGTACTTGTGAATATTATTGTGATTATCCCCTCACCCCTTGTGATTTGGGCGTGATAATCCCGATTGGTCTTGGTGGATTATGTGAGACCTCAATGAGGCATTAACAACCACGTAATTCCACGAGGCATTGGACCCACGAAAATCCTTTGTCTTAAATTCCATTATTTGCATTATTTACTACGTTGTTGTAAATATTGTTTATATTTCATTACTTTGATTTGGGTATGAAAATCCCAAATGGTGTCGGTGGTTTAGGTAAGTCTTTCAATAGCACTAAACCCCATGTAAACCCATGAGGCATTGGACTCACAAGTTTCCCGAAATTACTTTTAAAATGATTTTTTACTCATATAAGTCCTATTCGGCCTCAAAGGATTAGGTAAGTCTTTTAATAGCATTGGACCCACAAGTTTCCAATATTTGCTTTAAAGACATTTATCGCTTTCCGTAATGCGTTAAATACATTTATCATTTACATTTACTACGTACTTGTGAATATTATTATTGTGATTATCCCCTTTCCCCGTGTGATTTGGGCGTGACATTCCTTAGTGGTTTTGGCGGATTATATAAGCCCTCTACTAGGCATTAACAACCATGTAAACCCGCAAGGCATTGGATCCATGAACACGTCCCCATAATTAAATTCCGTCATCTTATTGCTTACTACATTGTGAATATTATTTATTTCCTCCCCCTTTTCCCCTAGTGATTTGGGCGTGAAAATCCCGATTGGTCGTGGTGGATTATGTGAGACCTTAACAAGGCATTAACAACCACGGAATTCCATAAGGCATTGGACCCACAAGAATCCCTTACTTTAAATTCATTATTGTTTTAAATACATTTATCGCTTTCATTTACATTTTACTACGTACTTGTGAATATTATTGTGATTATCCCCTCTCCCCTTGTGATTTGGGCGTGATAATCCCGATTGGTCTTGGTGGATTATGTGAGACCTCAACGAGGCATTAAGAACCACGTAATTGCATGAGGCATTGGACCCACGAAAATCCTTTGTCTTAAATTCCATTATTTGCATTATTTACTACGTTGTTGTGAATATTGTTTATATTTCATTACTTTGATTTAGGTATGAAAATCCCAAACGGTGTTGGTGGTTTAGGTAAGTCTTTCAATAGCACTAAACCCCATGTAAACCCATGAGGCATTGGACTCACAAGTTTCCCGAAATTACTTTTAAAATGATTTTTTACTCATATAAGTCCTATTCGGCCTCAAAGGATTAGGTAAGTCTTTTAATAGCATTGGACCCACAAATTTCCCTTATTTGCTTTAAATACATTTATCGCTTTCCGTAATGCTTTAAATACATTTATCATTTACATTTACTACATACTTGTGAATATTATTATTGTGATTATCCTCTTTCCCCGTGTGATTTGGGCGTGACATTCCTTAGTGGTTTTGGCGGATTATGTAAGCCCTTTACGAGGCATTAACAACCATGTAAACCCGCAAGGCATTGGATCCATGAACACGTCCCCATAATTAAATTCCGTCATCTTATTGCTTACTACGTTGTGAATATTATTTATTTCCTCCCCCTTTTCCCCTAGTGATTTGGGCATGAAAATCCCGATTGGTCGTGGTGGATTATGTGTGACCTCAACGAGGCATTAACAACCACGTAATTCCATAAGGCATTAGACCCACAAGAATCCCTTGCTTTAAATTCATTATTGCTTTAATTACATTTATCGCTTTCCGCAATACTTTAAATACATTTATCGCTTTCATTTACATTTTACTACGTACTTGTAAATATTATTGTGATTATCCCCTCTCCCCTTGTGATTTGGGCGTGATAATCCCGATTGGTCCTGGTGGATTATGTGAGACCTCAACGAGGCATTAACAACCACGTAATTCCATGAGGTATTGGACCCACGAAAATCCTTTGTCTTAAATTCCGTTATTTGCATTATTTACTACGTTGTTGTAAATATTGTTTATATTTCATTACTTTGATTTGGGTATGAAAATCCCAAACGGTGTTGGTGGTTTAGGTAAGTCTTTCAATAGCACTAAACCCCATGTAAACCCATGAGGCATTGGACCCACAAGTTTCTCGAAATTATTTTTAAAATGATTTTTTACTCATATAAGTCCTATTCGGCCTCAAAGGATTAGGTAAGTCTTTGAATAGCACTAACCCTTCGTGTAAGCCCGAGAAGCGTTGAACTCCCTTTTAAAATGATTTTTCCACTCATATAAGTCCTATTCGGCCTCAAAGGATTAGGTAAGTCTTTCAATAGCACTAACCCTTCGTGTAAGCCCGAGAGGCGTTGAACTCCCTTTTAAAATGATTTTTCCACTCATATAAGTCCTATTCGGCCTCAAAGGATTAGGTAAGTCTTTCAATAGCACTAATCCTTCGTTTAAGGTCGAGAGGCGTTTAACTCCCTTCTAATCTCTTTATTTTATTCATGTAAATCCTATGGTGGTATCAGAAATTGAGTAAGCCTTTCAATAGCATCGAATTCCGATCCCACAAGGTCTTGACCCTTTCGTTTATATTTTGTCATAAATTACACTTTGTCATTACGATTAAATGTTACATTTATGTCATCCCATACTTATGATTAATGTGTTGCAAACATGCCATAATCATCCCATACTCGCGCTTTTAGTAATTTATGTGCTGCAAACATGCCGTGATTACTCATTTGAATCGCTTTTTATGATTAATGTGCTGTAAACATGCCATGATCATCCCATACTTGTTAGAATTATCTTTAGTAATTTTTGTGCTGCGAACATGCCGTGATTACTTGCTTGATTGTTTATTTGCTTTGATATAAAATGTGATTAAAATAAACTTTGCCATGAAAACTTTAAAAAAAGTAAACATGGTAATGTGGGCATTATAAACGAAGTTGGTGCAACTCAAGAGCTACGGCTCGCCCTGGCATTGGGACACCATGGTATAAGTCCTTTACGCGTTGACGTGGCTGGTACGTGTCCTCGTCGTAAGGGATTCTACACGTTCTAACTCCCATAAGATCATGGTCTAAAATTCTCTAAAGTGTGAATTAATCATCCAAAACCCTGCCGTTTGAAGGATCGCTTTACTCTTGGAAATCAAGGGCAAAGAGATCCCGAATATGGCATCAAAAACATTAATTGTTTGTCCCGGCACTAGGTGTTAGGATTTCAAGTACATCCTACCACCGAACTGTCTGGAAATTTTAAAAAATACAAAGATGAGGGACGGTGAAATAAAGAGTCTAATAAAAGCCAAATAAAGTCAAATTGCATTTGCCACTCTTGGTATATTGCACGACGGAATTTGGGACATTTGTACAAAATTAAAACCAACAACCTAGGCTTAGCAAATAAAAGGGAACACTAGAAGGGAGGTGTAACAACCCAAGGAAAACGCTAGCCACATCTGCGCTTATACCCCAAAAGGACTAGTCAAGTTACAATTGGGGTTCCTTGTAATTATTAATAAAGCTCAGTTTGACCCAATAATTGCCTGATGTGGGACTCAACAAACAAACACACTTATTAGAATTTGGGGCATCACAATCTCCCTCACTTAAATCCCTAACGTCCTCGTTAGGGCCCATATGTCCGAGTCCACACGTGATTACTGGGTTGGCTCTGATACCATTTGTAACAACCCAAGGAAAGCGCTAGCCACATCTGCGCTTATACCTCAAAAGGACTAGTCAAGTTACAATTGGGGCTCCTTGTAATTATTAATAAAGCCCAGTTCGACCCAATAATTGCCCGATGTGAGACTCAACAAACAAACACACTTATTAGAATTTGGGGCATCACAGGAGGTAACTGTTTCTTAACGGATGTCGTGGGGTGCCTAACATCTTCCCCATGCATAAACAAACCCCCGAACCCATCTCTGGTTCACCATTTTCTTTAATTTGTCTAAACAAGATAAAATCTATTAGACATAGGTGCCCAATCACACCTTAAATTTCCCATGATTGGTGGCGACTCCAAAATTGTGCTCACACGCACACACACACGTGTTCCCACACACACACACAACTCATATCTCAAAATGAAAAAGAGATAGAGAATTGATACACAACACCTCGCCAAATGGGGGTCGGGATCAAGGAAAAAGAAAAGACCACTTAGTATTTTTCCCGGTGTCGACAAACACAACGAAGTAGCATTCCAAATAGCATTGTGGGAATGAGCAGAAGCTCTCCTCCACCTCCAAAGTAATCTCACCTCCTTATAACTTAATTTCTGCACCTGCATCAAGGATCAAATAAACGTAATAAAATTATATACGCATTTTACAGATGCCCAAATTGAGTGAGTGAAAAGTTTCTTATAGAATGCTTTGACACTCACATTATAGTCAGTATGGGAATGTCCTCCTTCCCCAAGTAAACAACATTACGATACCAACCCCCTTCTGCACAAAATTAAAGCAGTTTTCAAACAGTAAGGTTTACAAATTGAATTTATGATGATAACTAGATAAAATGTTCTTACCCTCTAAGCAGATGCAAGTTCGACTAATCTTTGTTTATGTGAGGTGGTAATGTCTAATTAGTAGATAAATATGTTTATTTTAGTCCAAGGCATAAAAGACATCACATACCATGGGAACCTCTAGAGAGTTGGATTCTTTGCTTGTGAAAGATATTAAATCATCCAAATCGAACAAAGGAGACGTCATGTTGTAACTTGAATCGTTCTCCTGAAGCAAAACTTCATTGAACTGCTCTAGCCTGTGAGAGAAGTTGGAGAATAAGACAATTTGAAAAAGAAATATATTTACACGTTTAGAAGTTCCATGTTTACGTAGGAAATATTTTCTAAATAGACTGAAATTTCGACAAAAGATAGAGAGGAGATATAAAAGAAATAAAAAAGAAACAAAAAACAAATATTGTACGTGATTCTAGACAAGCACAAGTAAGCTTTATCCTGGATTTTGCTTTCAGGATTAAGGAAAGCAACCCCTCCAGGACCCATGAATGTATAGATTCACAGCCACAGAATAAAAGATGAGGGTAAGTCTTCTACAAAATCTCCTTTGGCAGAGTTTTATCAAAAGAACCAGAACATGGCCTTTGCAGACCTTCCACCTGAAAGTCATTTCATGAAAAAATAAGGTTTTTGGGAAAGAAAAAAAAAAGTATATAAAGGAAAGAATAGGGTGCAATAAAATAAAACACAAGGGAAATGAAAGTAGATTCACAAAACTTTATAATTCTATTAATTCATGACCAGGCAGTAGAGACTAAGCAAATGGTCAACATAACAATTATCCTACACCCTGACAACATGTAAGAACTATTTGATTTTTTTTTTTTTATAAGTAACAAATAGATTTTATTAAAAGCAAAGCTACAGATTGTGCATAAAGTATGCACAAGAGAGCTACTAAAGAGTTACATCAGAAGAGATAGAAGATAATGCAGAAATAAAAGTAGTAACAGTTAAGCTAGTGGAATAGCCTGCCATTTTAGCCCACTCAAAAAGATAAGATGCAAAACAATCCCGAAGTTGGATATCCGTGCTTGACCCATCTTCGAAAGTATGACTATTACACTCCTTCCAGACAATCCACATCAAACACAAAGGAACTAGATTCCAAACATCTGATGAGTGGTGGCCCAACCCATTCCACCAACTAAATAATAGCTCTGCAACCAATTGGGGTAACACCCAAGATATCCCAAATACCCCCAAGATCCAACTCCATAGAGCACTAGCCACAGAGCAATGGATTAAGAGATGATCCACCGTCTCTCCATTACAACGACACTAACTCACCAAAGTGTAACCCCACTTGGACAGATTGTCACAAGTAAGAATCTTATTCCAAGCCGCCGACCAAACAAAGAAACGGACTCGACGAGGAGCTTTGGTGCGCCAAATACTCTTCCAAGGAAAAACAACATGAGGAGAATCACAAAGAGCTTCATAGAATGATCTAATGTCAAACCTACCATTCTTCCTAAGGTGCCACCAAGATCCATCCTCTACCTCCCACAAGGGTACTTTAGATTCAATCAGAGTCAGGAACTCAACAACAGAGTCCATCTCCCAATCATTAAAATTTCACATAAAAGACACATTCCAAACCACCCTACCATTATGCCGAACCATCACATCATTCAGAAAAGCATCCTTATGAGATGCACACTCAAAAATATTAGGAAAAACATCCATAAGTGCCCGATCACCACACCAGCAATCATGCCACAATCTCACTATGTCCCCCCTGCCCACTATAAATCTCAAGTGTTTGTGAAATTGATTCCACCTCATCATGATACCCTTCCACAACCCACGCCCATAAGAACCCCTCACCTGAAAAGTATCCCAACCGCCATTAACAACCCCATGTCAGGAAGCCACAACCCACCTCCATAACCGATTCTTCTCCACACCAAACCTCCACAACCATTTACCCAAGAGTGCTCTATTAAGAGGCAGCAACAGCCGAATACCAAGCCCTCCCCAATCAATAGGAGAACATACTGTATCCCATCTTACCAAACTGTGCTTAGAATCCTCACCAGAACCACCCCACAAAAAATTTCGTTGAAGTTTCTCAAGTCTCTTAGCCACACTCACAAGAATAGTAAAGAGAGATAAATAATATGTGGGTAGACTAGAGAGCGTACTCTTTAACAAAGTAAGATGACCACCCTTAGAGAGGTAAAGTCTCTGCCACCCAGCCAAACGCCTCTCTATCTTCTCAATAATAGGATTCTAGATAGAAAGGGCTTTAAAACTAGAACCCAATGACATTCCTAGATAATTCATAGGGAACTGGCCGATCCTACAACACAAAATGTCCGCCAAAACTGCGAGATTACCCACATCTCCAATAGGTACCATCTCACTCTTGGCCAAGTTCACCCTAAGCCCTGTAGCTGCTTCAAAACAAGAAAGCACTAGCCGGATATAAATAAGCTGTTCCGGGTCAACATCACACATCAACTTGGTATCATCAGCATAAAGAAGATGAGAAACACATACCTCCTCTGTTCTGGTCCCATTCACCTTAAAGCCTCTAATGAAACCACAACCCTCTGCTTGTTTTAAGCATCTTACTCAAGATTTCCATCATCAGTAAGAATAGCAACGAGAATAAAGGATCCTCCTGTCTCAAACCCCTAGAACTCCCACAAAAACCAGCAGGAGACCAATTAACCAAGACTAAGAAACGGACTGTAGAAATATAAGCTCGAATCCAGCCTTGCCATTTAGAGCCAAAACCCATTCTACCCAAGAGCTGAATAAGGCAGTTCCAATTCACATGATCATATACTTTTTCGATATCTAATTTGCATAAGATACCCGGGACTCCACTTTTTAAACGGCTGTCCAAACACTCATTAGCAATAAGAATAGAATCAACCATTTGACGACCTCCCACAAAAGCATTTTGAGTCTCTGAAACAAGCCCATCTAGAACTCCTTTTAGCTTATTTGCCAAGACTTTAGCTAGAAGCTTGTAAATACTCCCAATAAGACTAATAGGCCTAAATTCCTTAATATTCACTGCATTAGGCTTCTTAGGAATGAGTGCGATAAAGGTTGCATTAAGAGATTTTTCAAACTGCCCCTGCTCATAAACTTCCTAAAAAAATCCCATAATATCATCCTAAAGAACCTACCAACAATGCTGGAAAAAAGCCATAGTAAAACCATCAGGGCCAGGAGCTTTATCCCTCTGCAAATCCCGTAAAACCCACAAACCTCCTCCTTATCAGAATTCCTTTCCAGTAATCTATGATCCTCCTCCCTAATGGTTGCAAAAGGCATCCCATCGACATCAAGGTGCCAAACTTCGCTTTCCTGATACAGATTAGTGTAAAATAAAACCATTTGCTCCCTAATATGAGCTTTTTCATCATATGATATGCCAACCACTTCAATAACTTGAACCCAATTTCGTCTTCTATTAGAATTTGCTATCTTATGGAAGAACTTCGTATTATTATCCCCCTCCCAAAGCCAAAGAACCTGAGACTTCTGATGCCAAGAAATCTCATCCAAATGAGCTAAATGATCCCATTCAGCCCTCAGCTGATCCCTTTGCACCCTCCCCTCATCGGATAGCACACCTTGGAATTCTTGCTCATCTAATCTCCCTATATTAGCCATTACACCCTTCTTCCTCAATCCCACATCACCAAAGACTTCTTTATTCCAAATCTTCAAGTCTTCCTTAAGCACTTTCAGCTTTCTAGCCAACACCAAACTAGGAGGACCGCTAAAAGAGTAGCTGGACCACCACCCTTGAATTATATCAAAAAACCCATCCACCTTCAACCACATATTCTCAAACTTGAAAGCATTTCTACCTCTAGCCATACCACCACTTTCCACTAACAATGGACTATGATCAGAAATATGATGAGGTAAAAGCTTCTGGCAAACATCTGGAAAATGCTCCTCCCAATTAGCTGACACCAAAACCCTATCAATTCGAGACATTGATGGCGAACCCGACCCACTACTCCAAGTGAAAGGCCCTCCTAACAAAGACAGATCAATCAGATTAGTCATGTTGATAAAGTCAGAAAAATCTGTCATTGCCGTAGTGAAACTTGTGCAACCCAATCGCTCCCTAGGATATCGAACAACATTAAAATCCCCAAACAAACACAAAGGAGAGGACCAGTGACTTCGCAAGCCCAAAATCTCATCCCAAAAAGAACTACGCATCATATCCAAATTAGGACCATAAACCCCAGACCTTGTCCAGACAAAGCCATCATCCAGACTTCTCCATTGGCAAGAGACCGAGTACTCCCCAATATGGGCATCTTGCTTCTCCAAAACCCTCTTATCCCACATCAGAATAATACCCCCAGCCGTATTCACAGCAGGCAAAGCCTCCCAACTAGCATACACATTACCCCACAAGGACCTAATCATCCTCTGATCCACCACATCCAACTTTGATTCCTGAAGACAAACTACATCACCTTTCCAATCTCGCAAGAGATTTTTCAAAACTTCCCTTTTACGGGGGTTATTCAACCCTCTAACATTCCAATACACAATTCGCTGCTTCATAAATAAAACACAAATATCCCAGCGTCACCACAGCACCAGCCTAATTTCTAAGGCTGGCCACCTTTTTCCCATCATAATTAACAGTGAAAATAAGGTTCCATAATTCACGAGTACCTTTTTTAGTTGACCGTGTAGGTTTGTGAGAGCATGGATGATGTCTACCTTTCTTCCTTTCTGCATCAATTCTGCGCAATAAGGTAATACATTCAGCTTCAAACCCTGCTATCAGCATACCCACTAACTCTCCAAAATCCTTATATTTTTGTTCAACCCATAAAGACATCGCCTTTTCCAGGGCCAAAACATCCCCTGAATATTGAGCCGTGAACTCAGAAAAACTCAAATGAGCAATCTTGGCCAACGGCTCACAAACAATCAGACTTTGTTCCGAGTCAGGTCTAGTACTCCAAGCTAAATAGAGAGATGGAGAATTATTCCCATTAACCCTATCGAGCAACAACGGCGGCAAAGTCTCCAAACCGACCACCTCAAACGCCATCGCGTCGCCCAACGTAACACACTCCATCCCAGGCACATCGGCAACGGACAAGTGGAGCACTAGATCTCAGATCGCCTCCTCTGCCATGAGTTCCTCCTCCTCTGCCTTCAACTGTGAGCTCATCCTTGACCGACACAGAGTCCACCATCTCTGAGTCATCATCAGTCAAAACCATCTAACGGCTAGAAAAGGCACAAGCCACTTGCGAGTTGGATGCCACACTACTTTGGTCAACCATAGCTGGGTTGGGCCGTGAGATATTTTCCAGTTGGTCCACTATACCCATAACCGATTGGGTTTGCTTAGGAACCCAAGTTCCTTTATCGGGCCATGGGGCCACTTCATTAACCCAAGGCTCATGGGATTTAATATCTGCATTATGGGCCTATTTTGGAGTGTGAATCCAAGCCCATTTGGCTTGCCTTAAGTTGCCTTCACTAACTGTGATACTCAACGTTTTGAGCTTTGGTTTCCATTTGAAATCAGAGTTGCATGTAGGGCGAGGAGCATCAGCTAGTAAATGAGCCCGCGATTTATGGCGCTGAATCTCCACAGCTGGCAAACCGTTATCAAATCGCTTCCCTAATCTCACTTTTTCCCTGGATTGACGCTAACTCCTTCATGATGCTGTCGACCCACGACTGAGAAGCTCATCGGAGAGGATTTCTCATTCAAGAAAAAGTGGCGAAGCTCTTTCTCAAAAAAGGCCCACCCAGCACCACGCCGTCCCTCCGGCACTCGTATTCCACCTTGTTAAGAACCGCTGTGAAATTTCGATATCTCAATAAAGGTACATCTATCATTCTTCATGCCACTCACCTCTAATGTCCAATACCCATCTCTAAAGAATTCCAAAAAACCTTGAGTATTGAATTGTGGAGTGCGTAACTTGCCTAACAACTCAAGCAACCATTTCAAACCAATATGACCCAACCAGATTGAACCCTGAAATCTGCCTCGGCGTTCCTTAATATTATATGGATCAACCCTTCCACCGTCAAAACCTAAATAAAAAGTCTTAGCCCCTAAATTGAAAACATTCTTGTCCTACCTAGTCTCATGAGTTTTATGGAAAGGTTTGGTAGAGAGGTGTTTTATCGGTGGGGGTGAGGGATTGGTGTGTCTGGAGGTCTAGGTTTTTGTGTTTAAAATGGGGGTTTGGCTGGTTGTATTGCTGGTGGCAGGGTTAAGTGAGGTGGTTTGTATTTGTGAGGTCGAGAAATACCATGGTAGAGGTGTTCTGTGAAGCATTGGTTGGATTGAAGGGGGCCCAAACAATGCTGTAGAAGGGGGGTTGAAGTAAAAAGATGAAGGTATAAGGCTAGCTGGCAGTGGAGGAGGTGGTGGTTGAAGCCATTGGGGTGGGTGATAAGGTTGGGTGGGAGGGGGAGCGACATCACAAGACTAAGATTAAGTTCACCTAGTTATCAGACAACACCAATACTAAACTCTAAACACCCCTGTAAGAACTATTTGATTTAGTTGTTGAAGCTCTCTGTTCAAAGAAATGAATATTAACATTAAATCTTTTAGACAAACTCAGCGACAAACTTTTCTTTCATGGAAGCCATTCCACTGCTGACATAAAACCACATATATCTGAAAATACAAATTTCAAATACAGGAAAAGCAAAAGACAAAAAGACATAAGAGTAAGTTGCAATGTTAGCACTCATTTCTCATATTACTTTCTCCTTTTCTTGAGACCCCCTATTGAGCAGGGCAAAAAGGAGGGAGGGGGCAAGGCACTATAGTGATTCCAAAGGATGAACTTATGTAGACCCAAATTTCAAATACTGATTAAAATAATTGAAGCTCACAGAACACTTAGAATCTGCTTCTAAATATATTTAAAGTCAGTATCACAGGCATTTTTTTTTTTTTAAATGTATCATACCTGTCCACCTTCAATATAACACAAGAATCTTGGTTTCCACATATTTGATCCAAAAGTGGCATACCAAATGTCAATCTTTGAAAGCTTCGATCTCTAGGGGTTAGACGTAGAAAGTAGTATCTGACAAAAAATTCAGTTTCCTCTTTACCCTGATGACCTTCATCAACTTTCAGCTTCGACAACTCATTGATTGTGGTCTTGGAATTAATGTGAGCATTCCACCATATATTATATAATTTTTTTAATAAAATACAAAATATTCTTCTGCTTTAGTTTTTCCAATAGACATGGTAAATTTGGCTGAAGTAAGTGAAAATTAAAACAACACAAACTCAGGTCCTTAAATTCAAATAAGTACTAATAGACAGTAAACCAAAATTCAATTTAAAAAAAAAAAAAAAAATATATAATTTTTTTTTTTTTTTTTGCTAAACCAACCAACAATACTATTAAGAAGAGCATGCAATCAAATCTCTAATCCAAGCCTCTCGTACGGAGGGAGGGAGATTTGAGCTATTACAAGAAAAGCAAGAGTTTAGAGAGGATGCAAACTTGGCAAGGGAATGAGCCACGCCATTGGCATCCCTCCGAACCCAACAAAAAGAACAAACAGAAAATTCAAAAGCAAGAACTTTAAGACTATGGACTAAGCTGTGGATTCTCCAGGGGATGGAAGTGGTCTCAATTGTAATAGCATCAATACAAAGTTTAGCATCCGCTTCCACCACAATCTTAGTGAACTTGTTCTCCACAGCAATTTCCAAAGCCCAAAGCAGTGTAGTAGCCTCAACAGTAGCCAGATCAGTAGTTTCAACCTTCTTTGCCCACCCATTTATAACATGACCTATGTCTTTTCGAACAACCACAGCTAGAGTAGCCATCCCGTCTTTGAGAGCAGCATCAACATTGAGTTTTAGCACATTTGAAGGGGGAACAGACCAGCTAGGTGGGTTCATTGTTCGGGCAACAACACCCAACAAAGGATTAAGAATTAGCTAGTGTTCTAGCAGTCTTGCTTCAAGATTCTTCACAATAACCAAGTGATTCAATTTTCCATCATTATGTACCACTTGATTCCTTAAAAGCCAAATGCTCTCAAGTGTGAGAGCAAGTTGAATGGAGGTTTGAGCTCGGAGACTCTTTGGGGTAATCCTTAGGTCAATACAGATGGGTGGATTAATGACTAGCTCAAGAAACTCAAGGCCCGAGGAAGCTGTGAAGGAGTCTGGGTGTATTCCCCAATTCAACCCAAACCAAATTAGTCGAACTGCCTGACATTTAAGGAAGATGTGCGAATAGCTTTCCTCCTCCAAATTGCAAAGTGGACGCATTGTATCACCACTCCCGATACGTTGTGCCAACACAAGCTTTGTAGGAATGGAGTTGGATCCCAGCCGCCACATAAAAACTTTAAACCTCTCGTGCAATTTTAACTTCCACAGCTGGTGCCAAATAGAATTTAGATGAGTTAGCGGGTTACCTGGAGCAAGGCAGGACGAGATGGCAGATTTAACTGAGAAGCAACCACTTGGGCTCAAGGTCCATATAAGTTTATCTTGTGGAGCGTGCATAGGGATAGGAATTTCAAGAATGGCTTCCAGAGAGTGTTGATCAACTAGCTGCTGAAAGATATTGGTCTTCCAACTTCTATTGCTTGCATTAAAAAGATTGGACACTCTCATGGGTGTATTTGGGTCATTAGCATGAAGAGGCTTGGGTGTAAATTCTTCGAGCCAAGGGACCCAAGGGTCCTTCCACATGTCAATCGATAAACCATCCCCCACTAAAAAACAAGCACCCATTTTGATAATTGGACGCAATTTTTCGATAGCACGCCATAAGTGGGAGGCGTTTTTGCGAGGCTCCGAGCCCAACCAATCCTCATCAACTTTGTATTTGCTGCGCAAGGCTCTAACACAAATGCTATCCCTATCAGAAGCAACCCACCAAGCTATTTTAGCCAACAAAGCTTGGTTAAAAGCTTTAGACTTTCTGAAATCCAAACCCCCTTCATCTTTAGGACGGTGAAAGGAGTCCCAAGATTTCCACGCCAAATAATTGCCTTTGTCTTTCTTGGGGTTCACCAAAACCTTTGTATTGTGGAATCCATTTTGTTACACACTGAGATAGGGACATCATCAGTGGAGAAAAAGTAGGAAGAGCAAGAGCAACCGATTTAATTAAAGTATGTCTCCCTGCCTAAGAAAGAGCCTTACATCGCCACCCCATCAGCTTGGAATCAATCCTATCAATTAAATACTTGTAGTCCTTGGTTCTATTTCTAAAAGAGAACATAGGAGTGCCTAAATAAAAAGCATCCAAAGGGAGCTTCTTCATTTGCATCTCTTCTTTGACCCATCTTTTGACTTCATGAGTAACTAGCTTACAGAAGATAACCCCAGATTTCTCTCTATTAATCTTTTGGCCAGACCAAAGGCAATAAGTCTCTAGACATTCATTCAAGATGCCCACTTCTCTTTGGTTAGCTCGAGCAAAAAGCATAAGATAGTCCGCAAACATGACATGGGTTATTGTTGGCCCCAAAACATTCATTCTAACCCCCGAGATAATATAATAGTCATTGACTCTATGTTAACAAAAAAAAAGCCGAAAATGTAGATTCAAAATTTCAAACACCAACCAAATAAGTACCAGATCATGTATTCATATTATAAAAATCATTGTTAAAAAAAGCCGAAAATAATACCAATATCAATTCAATTCAAATCATACACAGCTTTAGTAACTCAGAGGCGAATTGTGACTTTTAATTGCAAACTGAGAACAGAGAAAAAAAATGATAGTAAATTAATAATTATGCAACAAAACACTAATAATTAAGCAAATAACACTAAAAATTAACGGTAAATCAAGGATTAGGCACTGTGAATATGGAGGTATAATAAAATGGGCAAATCTAGAAGGAAAATTAGCAATAAGCGAAGAACCTAGTTCGAATCTTGAAATGAAATGCTTTCAAATGAAAAATAAGATAAAATTAAAATAAATCCATAGAAAGAAAGATATTGTAAATTTCTAGGGTTTTATTTTCCTATGATGCGAGAGAGAGAGGACTAGATTCGTCACATACAGAGTGAGATACGTAGGGGCAGCCATGAGAATTGAGAGGGAGATGAAGAGGAAGATCAATCTCAGTATTATTTGGATATTTGAAGGTGCCCATGTTTGTCACATATGAGAATTGAGAGAAAGCGAGACTTTTTTGAATTGTTTTTTTTTTTAAATAGCTTTGATGTTAAATTTGTGGGTTTTTAAAAAAAAATAAATAAATAGAAAAAAGTTTGGGCTGGTAACCTCGGGCTTTTAAAAAAAAATAAAAAGGAAGATTGGACTGCAAGTTTGGGCTGATAACCCGGGGCTTTTTAAAAAAAAAATAAAAAGGAACATTGGACTGATACCAAGCCTATTTTAAAAGTTTAATGCGGCAACTTTTAGGTTGACTGAAAAAAGATGTTGTAAAAATCAGATTTTTTTGGTAATGCAGCAACTCAGTCGTCGGGCTTTTTAAGTATAAAGAAATGGAAAGGAATAGAAAGATCATTCTCTTGTTTGGGAATTTAGGTGAAGGGAATGGAATTGAACCCATTCCTCCATTTTCCCTCAAAATTCCCAAATTTTCATTCCAAGGAATTAAATTTTGTTTAATGAAATTTTCATCAAAACTATCATTGTCCTTTCTAACTCCAAATCTGTCAGATTTGAGTAAGCTACATTACGGGAATTTTAATAAATTATGTGGAACTCGTTTTGAGCTGAATTTTTAGTGGTTCATTTTACTAATATAGGAGTACATCTCTATAAAGTTTCAAGCTAATGGGATAAATATAAGTGGGTCAAAATAATTTTACAAAGGGGATGACCCATTTTAATCTGAAAGTAGATGAAAAAGCTACAATTTTTGTGGAATTTATTCCAAGCTTTTTATTTATTGGATTGAGTTGAAATTCCATACCCGTATTCCTTGATGTGTGTACTACTTGCTTGATTTTATTGTGGCTTGGTTCTATTGTTTAGTACCCAAAATAAATATAGACGCTTTGCTACCTCTGTTTTTGATATTGCTTGATTCCATGGGTGATGTGTCTTGAGTCATCCTAATTAATGCATATTGCTTGCAATGGGGCATTAAGATACTTTGGTACATTATGGTGCTCTCAATTTCTTGTACGCTTGTTTGATTCCCAGTTGGGAATGGATCCCTATCTTAGGATAGTTAAGTTAGGCTTTAGGGCTTTCGATTTGAATATTAGGGGATTTTATCGGTTTATGTTGAAAAATGTAGTGGTCTACCTTGTGATGGGTATTATTCTTATAGGATTAATGTTATGTTGTTAGATTCCAATGTACTTGGTGATGGACCTAGTGACTTGATTGGCTAGCTTGTGCAGTGCTTGCTTGAGGTAAATTGGTTAATCTTGCGAGGTAAGTAGGTATTTAATGGGATTTTTATGAAGACAAATCATTATTACATATGAGCATTTTAAGATTTAAACACATTTAGGAAAATTATTGTGGAACTATACTTTTCCAAAGGGTTTTGTGTATTAACCTTACTATTTAATTATTTATGAGAAAATGCATTGTATTTGACATTGCATATGGGGAAATGCATGATTTGTTAGATTGGAAACTTATAAGCATCTTTCATTTAAACCTTGGTGATTGATTTGATAAGGTTATGGATTATTTGAGATTTTAAAAAAGTTTTTTCTTGGATTTTGTTATTCGAGATATGTTATGGAAACTTTTAATGTCTGAGAATTATATTGGAAAAGTTGCAAGCTTTGTGAAACCTTTGAATATTGAATGATTTTATGAAACTACTTGGAAATAAGCTACAAATTTTTATTATATTAGACCTATGAGCTCTTTGTGTCGTTTTCCCCTTGTGCTATGACATTTATGATTACCCAACTGGATGCCATTGTCTTTGTGACATTGGTGTCTTGGCACTCCGTCTTTGTGGCGGCTATGATGTCTTTGTGGCATTCCGTCTTCGGGGTAGCTATTATGTCTTTGTGGCATTCCGTCTTTGTGGCGGCTTTTGTGTCTTTGTGACGCCTTGTCACCAGTGGCGTAGCCAGAAAGTTGGTTTAGTGGGGTCATTCAATGCGAAAGTGCGATGGCGAGCGAAACTTGCAAGGGGAGGGTCGATTCATCGATGTTGTTTGCTTATTGTGCTTAGGACTTTGGAACAATGCTCTCTCTTTCTCTCTAATTCGACTGGTAAAGTAAAGTAAAGTAAAGTAAAGTAAAATTTAAGAATTTTTTTTTTTATGACTAAAAATATGGGATAGTAGTAATTAAAGTTTAAACTCACATAAACAGTGGTCGGGCTGGGGGCACGACATATAGTATAATGAAAAATCACAAACCCACCCACGAATATCTCTTTGTTTTTAATATAAAAATCTCAACTCCACAATCAACACAAGAAGACAAACAGTGGGCCACAAACATAACACATTAACAGTTTATAACATAGTGACACAATGACACAAAAGCATTAAAAATCAACCAATACAGTCTATGCATGGTGCTTTATTTTCTGTGATTAGGAACAACAAATCAAAGGGAACACAATGACACACACACTCTCTCTCTCTCTCTCTCTCTCTCTCTCTCTCTCTCTCTCTCTCTATTTTGATGATAATTGGTAAAGTAAATTTAGGGTTTTTTTTTTTTAAAAAAAATTTAGTATAAGAAGATTAATTGGGCTGTGAGTGTGAATTATTTGGGCTGATAAACTATTTGGGTTGACTAATTCTGATTGTTGATGTTATGCCTTTGGGCTTATTTTTATTGATGATATTTGGGCTCTTTTTTGTGCTACTTGAATTTTTTTTTTATAGCAAAAATATTATTGACCCGATCTCTACCTTTTTAAAAAAAATTTAGTGGGGTCTACTCAATTGATCCCACTGAATTATATCTAGCCCCGCCCCAGCTTGTCACGTGGCCTTTGCTGCATGCTATGGTTTTGAAATGGTATTGGATATTTGTTATAGCCCACATGGTGTATTATGTAGTTTCATGATGTAGTTTTTTTAGAATCTTGGTGCTACATCATTTCTTCTAAATCATTCTATATTATCACAAAGAAAATGTTTATGATAGAATTTTTATATGACAATTCCCAAATTATATCATACTTTGTAAAATGCTTATGATCAAGAAACTTGCATTTCCCCTACCCCCATTATTTACGCTACTTAATGGGCTTCAGCTCATTCCTTTATTTGACCACATTTTCAGATCTGTTAACTATACCTTGAGCTTAAAGTTTTAGAGCATTACACTAGATTAATTGGGAGACTTCTTTTGTAACTGGTTTGTGAACCAGTCTTTGAGTCTTATTTATTATCTGTTGAGGAGACATTAGTTACTTTTATTGGAGGTTGGGCTCTTGGAGATATCTCAATTGTAAATGTATATTTTAGAGGTGTCTGATATGTAGTTTGTATTATTGTAAATGTTTTTCTAGAGCTCTGACTTATGTTGTGGGCATTATGATAATGTTATCATATCATATTGAAATATTGTGTATATGATGAAGCAAAAAGAAAAATCTCCAACAGTTTCTCTCAAATGGTTTGGTTTCCTCATGATTTGGACCCTACTAGGTTTGTGGCATGATAGAGCTACTCTCTCTCTCTCACATGTAAGTCTCACGTGGTTTTTTAACAGAAACTTGGATGGAAGTGAATATAAATGATTATTTGGCACAATGCTCAAGTAGTAAATTGACTAGAGAAAAAGAACAGCGGGTCTAAGTGCAACCCACTCAAAGTTCAAGGAGTGTACAACCCAAATAAATTTTATTATATATGTAATTAGAATAGTATAAACAAAATGTAGATTGTTTTCTTTATAATAATTCTATAGTCTTGCTCAGCCACTTATTTGAGTGTTTCATGTGGTAAGAATGTAAAGATGATATTAGTTGATCTTTTTATCTTCATGTTAAGGGCTCTTGCCACAGCAATATCGCAATCAATAAAGCTACGGACACAAAAATTTCACAATAATGCTACGGTGTCAAGCTGTAAATGATAGATAATAAAGTAATGTAAGTGATGAGTCCATATGAGAACTAATAAAAACTAAACAACTCAATATTTTTGTAAAATTATTGTGAAAATGTTGTGCCTATTGCACTGTTCTATTGCAATATATATAATTGTTGCGGCTAATAAATGTTGATATTGTACAGACTACAAAGCCTTGAGATCTTTATGCAACTATTCTTTTTTTATTTATGCACTTCTTGTTAATAACATATCCTACGCATTGAGCTGGTTATTGTCTAGTATATAGATATTTGCAATGAAAAGTTCTAGTATTACTCATGGCATTACATTCTCTTAAACCAGCGGTGGCTGTTAGAAGCATAAAGTTGAAAGAATATACATTTCCTACAATTCATATCCTTGCTTGTCTTGTAGAGACTGTGTGGATGGCTCTAGCAAATTATTGCACTTAGGGAATATAACACTTGAGAAACAATGTGCATAGTTGGTCTAGATTCTGGATTAGCACGCAAGCATGCAATTGCCAACTTTATGATGAGAATCAGTAGATTCTTAACTTCAAGTGTTGGAGGTGGAAGGCGTATGTCTAACAAATCTTTCAACAATGAATTCTCCTCCACAATTGAAGTAGATAGAATGGAGATGATTTCACCGAGATGCATTCCTTTGATGACTTCAATAGCTAAAACTCCAAAGCTAAAAACGTCACATTTCTCAGTTATCTTCATCGTATAAGCAAGCTCTGCAAACAAACAGAATATAACACCAATGAATATGTTAAGGAAAATTTCGTGATGAGGTGAGAGAAAGAGAGAGATTTGTTGAGGGAAATTATGACTATGATGATGTAAGAGAAAGAGAGATCGATTGCGGGAAATTTGAGATGAATGAGAGAGACAGAGAGATATTGTAATTTACTGTATTAAAAGTTGACTGGTTCAAAAACAAAGAAGTACATACATAGCTTAGATAAACTTGCAATGCCATTGAGGGGAAACACTTAGGTACCACCATGGGGACCGGTGTTGATTTTGATAAAATTTGTGTGTTTTGTGTCATAACCCTATTTTTACCCTCGGGATTTTCTTGGGTATTAACATGCAAAACAAGGCAGCAGGACCGAGTCGAGTTTGATCTGAAAGTAGTTCAAATGCATCAAGAAGCTCTCAAAAGATGGCCGAAGGCACATTTCGTGAGGTTTGGAAAGATTTGACCGATGTTGACCAAAGTTGACCAAGTTGGATTGAAGTTTGACCAAGACAATGACCAGGCTAAAATCAAGATTGGATTGACCATTTTTTTACCATTGGAAAGAGTACTTCAAGACCTTCGATTCGACCCTTCACAAGTTGAAAACGAACAAGAAACGAGGAAGTTATGGGCAAAACTATAAAAATTGGTACGACACTTAGCCAAATTTGGGTAAGTATTATTGACCAAAACAGGCCCATTCTCAGGCGATGTTCGTGCACAGAGTCTTCCCAACTCGCTACGAGTTGGTCTGCAAGTTTGAAACTTTAAGGAAGACGGTACCTTCAGCTACGACGTGCAACTCTCGGATGGCCAAGAGCTTCTCTAGTTAGGCCGAAATCTTGATTGGCAAATGACTACTCACCCCGAAAATCACTCTGGTGGCCTCTGTTCGCAAGGCTGTATCTCACAGGCTCAAGCTCGACTCCTCACGAGATTTGTGACACTCTAAAGAATACATCATGAGCTTTCCATAAACACCAATATCATCGAAAACCAACACTGAGAGCTACATCAACTGTGCGTGGGAAAATCGACAAAAGTAAGGAAATTGTGTTGGAAATCTGACACGTTTTTTCACCCAAGAGACCACCTTCGGGCGCAGAGTCTTCTCGACTCACTACGAGTTGATCCGCAAGTCAAGAACTTTAAGAAAGAAGATAACCTCAGGTACGACAAGCAACTTTCAGTTCGCCGATAACATCTTTGGTTTGGCCAGAATCTTCGTCGAAAAAGCAGAGAAAAACTACTCAAACACCCTTGCTTCCAGGAGCCATAACTCTCTCATCCGAGCTCCGATTTGTGCAAACTTAATACCATTGGAAAGAAGACATCTCAAGATTTCCAACGGTACCAAGACTGACTTATTTTGGATACCAAAAGACCTCAAAAAGCTGCCTCGAAAAATATTGTAAAAATATGTCAAAATTTTCTAGCCGAAGAGATAAGATCGAGGAGGAGCTGCGCTGGCGGATAAGGACAGAGACCTCATGCAGCATGATGCTGTGGCATGCAGCATGAAGCTGTGTGAAGCCCAAAAATCCTTTCTATAAATAAAGGGAGCCCCCACCACCATCATACACACCCAATTCGAGAGAAAAGAGGCAGAAACTCGGGAAAGAGTCTATTCTTTCTAGTTTTTAGGCCATTTTGGGTAGAATTAAAGGGATTTTACTAAGGTAATCCCTCTCCCTCCTCTCATTCATTCCCTATCTTCACTCATACACTCTCTCATACCCATTTTTCATTTCATATTGGAGATGATATGTGATGATCCTACAATGAGAGATGATTCACAATGATCTATGGGTTTATTTATCTAATCCTTTCACTATGTGTTTATAGCTTTCACTATGTGTTTATAGTTTTCACTATGTGTTTATCGCTTTCACTATGTGTTTATCGCTTTCACTATGTGTTTAATGCTTTCACTATGTGTTTAATTCTTTTACTATGTGGTTATATGAGGATCCTACAATGGAAATGACTCATGATGTTTATCCCCTCCCCCTTTCTCTTTGATTCCATATAAACCCTAATTGGTTGTGGAGGTTTATGTAAGACTTTCAATAGCATTATCCTCCATGTAATCCCATAAGGTATTGGACCCTTGAGAATCCCCCTTGCTTTAATTTCATTATTCCCCCATCTTTGATGATTTCCCCTAATTTGGGCATATAAACCCTAATTGGTCTTAGAGGTTTATGTAAGACTTTCAATAGCATTATCCTCCATGTAATTTATGTAAGACCCATAAGGTATTGGACTCTTGAGAATCCCCCTTTACTTTAATTTCATTATTCCCCCCTCTTTGATGATTCCCCTAATTGGTCTTGGAGATTTATGTAAGAATTTCAATAGCATTATACTCCATGTAATCCCATAAGGTATTGGACCCTTGAGAATCCCCTTGCTTTAATTTCATTATTCCCCCCTCTTTGATGATTTCCCCTAATTTGGGCATATAAAACCTAATTGGTCTTGGAGGTTTATGTAAGACTTTCAATTACATTAACCTCCATGTAATTTCCATAAGATATTAGGACCGATGAGAATTCCCCTTGGTTTAATTTCATTATTATCCCCTCTTTATGATTTTTCCCTAATTTGGGCATATAAACCTTAATTGGTCTTGGAGGTTTATGTAAGACTTTCAATAGCATTATCCTCCATGTAATCCCATAAGGTATTGGACCCTTTAGAATCCCCCTTGCTTTAATTTCATTACTCCCCCCTCTTTGATGATTTCCCCTAGTTTGGGCATATAAACCCTAATTGGTCTTGGAGGTTGAGGTAAGACTTTCAATAGCACTAACCTCTATGTAATCCCATAAGGTATTGGACCCATAAGATTCTCCTTTGTTATTTAATTGATTTTCCTTTAATCTTGACTATTTGTTTGTTCATGTAAATCCTAATTGGTCTTAGAGGATTAGGTAAGACTTCAATAGTACTAACCTCCATGTAATCCTATAAGGTATTGAACCCCCTTTTACATTTTCCCTCTTTTATTCATGTAAACCCTAAGGTGGTATTGGAAATTATGTAAGCCTTTCGATAGTATTAATTTTCAATCCCATGAGGTATTGACCCTTTCCCTAATCCACCACATATCGTCATTCCATCATTATTTCATACTTGTCATTTTGATTAAGTACTTTAATTATGTCATAAACTATACTTGTCATTTGATTAAGTGTTGCATTTATGTCATTATCATTTTATACTTGTCATCTTGATTGTTTCCCTTATGTCATTATCATCCATACTTGTCATTTTGATTAAGTAATGTAATTATGTCATATTCATCCCATACTTGTTCTTTGTGATTAAAGTGCGGCAAACATGCCATGATCACATGCTTTGAATGCTTACTTGCTTTGATATAAATGTGGTTAAAATATGTACATTTTGCCATGAAAACTTTAAAAAGAGAAAACATAGTAATGTGGGCATTACAAACGAGATTGGTCCATCCTAAGTTCTATAGCTTGACCTAGTCTTAGAACACCATGGTATGAGTCCTTTATGTGTCGAAATGGCTTAACGTTGACACACCATAAGGGATTCTACACGTTATAATACCCACGATATTATTGTATAAAAATTCCTAAAGAGAGAATCAATCATCCAAAATCCCACTATTTGACGGACCACTTTACTCTTGGAAATTAAGGGTAAAGAGATCCTGAATATAGCACCAAAAATATATTTGTTTGTCCCAGCATTCAATGTTAGGATTTTAAGTACATCCTACCATTGAATTGCTTGGAACACTAAAAAATACAAAAGATAAAGAAAAGTGAAATAAAGAGTCTAAACAAAACCAAATGAAGTCAAATTGCATATACCATTCTTAGTATATTGCTTGACGGAAATTGAGATATTTGTGTCTAATTTAAACCAACATCCATGCTAAGCAAACATAAAGGAACACTAGAAGGGAGGTAGCCATTTTTAACGGACGTCGTGGGGTGCCAAACACCTTCCTCGTGCATAATCTAACCCCCGAACCCACCTTTAGTTCAAGACCATTTTTAATATGTCTAAACAAGATAAAATTTATTAGACATAGGTGCCTAATCACACCTCAATTTCCCATGATTGGTGGCGACTCCAAATTTGTGCTCACTTGCACATACATGTGTTCCCCTCACACCCACATACACATTGCAATATAGAAATTCGCTAATGGAGGTCAAAATAGGATTATTTCCATTTTAATCACGTCATGCCATATCATGCAAGCCTCCCCAATGTGACGGTAAGCGCATCTCATGTGAAGAGAAAGGAAATTCTCTGGTGTCGACATTTTGTGATAAATGTTGTGTTCATATTGATAAATGTGTGTTTATTGTTATAAAAGTTAAATGTGTGAATTTGGATAGAATTAGTGATATTTGTGATAAAGTTAACTTTACTATAAAACTATACACATTTTACAACATCTGACAGACATTTTATCAAAACACACACAAATAGTACAATTTTTGACACCTTCGATAAGACAGTCCCGCTGCGGGACCTAAGAATTTCCCTACCATTGAGAGAAGCTAAACAACTCGTGAACAGAATTGTCCACATTCCTCTTTCCACCATGCCCAGAAGAACATTCCAATTTTATCGATACCCAAAAAAAAAAAATTATAATAAACATCAAATCAATTCAAACCCAATAAATTATTCTTGAAAAAAAGTGTTTGGTTTCCGAGAACATATATATTAATGAAAAGAAATTAATGATATGAAAAATTGAAGAAAACCTGTTGGGCGTAGTGGAAGGCACCAAAGGAAGAGACAGCGAGGGACTTCTCAAATGAGTCAATGTGAATGACAGAGAAGTTGTTGGGGGAGCCAATTAGAATTAGAGAGTGTAACAGTGATAAGGGGCTTTTGGGGTTTTAATATATTTTGTGAGTGATAATTGTTTTGGTGGGCTCATGTGTCACCTGATTGTCACATGTTTCACTATTCCATTTGTTTTAATGGCAATATGGAAGGAGGGGGTAACGGGCGTGCAATTGATTCCAATTGAGGGGTAAATTGTGCAACCTGAAAGTTTGGGGGACATTGAAAAATGAGTCATAATTCAAGATGGTAAAATGTAACTGTCCCAAAAAACATCCTGAATGTAAAAAGTCCTCCAAGTCATTTTCGTTATGTCAATAATTGTCAATCACACACACACACACCACACACACACACATACTATCACCAGCTTTTGAACCTTTGCTTTGAAGGATATTTTAACACACCCAACCAACAAGGCCCAAGGGGTATCCGGTCGTTATGTCAATAATTGGAAAGAAATTCCATGCAAAGTAAATAGATAGTGCAAAGGTGAAGGAAAATGGGGAAGCCTTTTTTGTTTTGTTTTGTTTTTTATGTGGACAAATTGAAACTAAATGGACAAGCTAGACATTGTCAAGGTCTTTGATTTATTTTATTTTATTTTTTTTTATTATTATTATTATTATTATTTTGAACGTGTGGATTGGAACAACCACGCATGGATTTACATTTTTCGTATATTGCTCATTTATGTTTAGCAGAATTCTATGGTACCTAATCTTAACCATTACTATAAACAATTAATATTATGTAGGTATGGTACATAATATATATATATATATATATATATATATATATATCCTAAAGTGATCATTCTGTTTGTATTTTCTTGGTGGTTTACATTGTTGAAATTTATGTAGTGCTATAGGCTTTTAATTTTTATTTTATTTTTTTGTTGATAATTCGATAGTTGGGGATGGGGGATTTGAACTCTGGTTCCTTATAAAGGAAAACATGCAATACCAGTTGAATTAATGTAATATAGTTAGGTCATTCCATTTTCTTTGTCAAGCAAAAAGAAAAAACATTGTGAAAGTCATCCAAGTCCCTTTCATTGTCTATAACTGGGAAAAAATTCCATGCAAAATAAATAGGTAGTGTAAAGGTGAAGGAAAATGGGGATGCTTTTTTTGGTTTTTATGTGGACAAATTGCAACTAAAAGCTAGACAATGTCAAGGTCTTTGATTTTTTTTTTTTTTTTTTGAATATGTGAATTGGAACAACCGCGCATGGATTTACATTTTCCGTATAGTGCTATTTTTGCTTTGGGAGAATTTTATGGTACCTAATGTTAACCTTTAGTATAGAATATTGCTATATTTCATATATATTTTATAATAATAGATGAACAGTTAAGATTAGATAAGTATGATACGTAAAAAATATATCTATTTTAGGATGGTCATTCTTTTTGTATTTTTTTAGGCCTTTATATTAATTATGTGGAGACTCTAGTAATTTTTTTCTAAGATAGTCATTAAATAACTTAAATAGCCATTATAAACTTAAATTATACAAGATCTAATAAAAGAAAACTTGAATCTATTGACATCACACACAAAAAAAAAAATGCAAATACTAATACTTTTCTTAGGTAGGAGATGAATCTTGTGGTATAAGTCCCTTATTAGAAATTTGTCTATAGTACTAGCAAATTTAACAAAAGAGAGATACAAAAGAAGCATTTCTTAATACATTTCAACTCATTCATTTATCATCCACGGGGCAATCGGCCAGTGATCTCCACATCCCCCCGCTTGATCCCCATCCCTCTTTGAGGGAGTAAGTTCGAGCCCTCACACACGTACTTAGACTAGGCTAGCTAGAAATTTTCGCTCAGTGCACACTGCATTGCTTCCACAATCACAAATACACTGCAGTGCACTACTTGCACAATCACAAATAATCACATGAATTTTTTTTCAACTTTCAAACTTTTATCACATGAATTGTGGTGGGTGGAGAGCAAAGACACAACACGCGAACGATGTTGCTAGATGCAGATTGGAATGCGAAACACCAAGGCTAGGCGTGGTGGTAGGTGGTTGGTGTCTATGATTCTAGTTTACCTCTTCCTCACCTCACGCGCTACGGCGCTGCAATGGGTAATTATTTAGGTTAACTAATGAATGCAAACTGATATGTTCTGTGTTTGTTTAATTGGTAGGGATTTGAGATTTGTTTTGCTAAAGCTTAAAGAATTTTTTGTTTGTTTTTAAGGACCATTGCCTGTGATGGTCAGATTAGCTTCTCCTTCTTCTTTTTTTTTTTTTTTTTTTTTTTTTTTTTTTTTTTGGTTTTACGGGCCCTTTTTTGTTGGGTTAGGGAGGTTAAGTATATATATTTTTTATCCAAATTTTAAGGGTGTTCAACATTTTATTTGAGGCCATTGAGGTATTTCAGTGTAATTAAATATTATATATATATATGTATTTAATTTAAAAAATAAAAATAAATAAATTATCTATGTAAGTTTTTCTTTTCTCATTTACATTTTTTTTAAGAAGTTAAGGTGTTTATATGAACACTCTAAACTAGTGGCCTCGCCACTGTTTACATTGTTGAAAATTTATTTTATATAGGTTAGGTATATATGTAGAAGTGGACGTAGATTCCATTTTCTCTTTTAGCAACCAAAAATAAAAAACATTCTTGAAGGTGAAAAGTCTTCCAAGTCCTTTTCATTATGTCGATAAACAGAAGGAAATTCCTAATAAATAAATAGATAGTGAAAAGGTAAAGGAAAATGGGGAAGCTCTGTTTTGTTATTATGTGGACAAATTGCAACTAAATGGACAAGCTGGACAATGTCATGGTCTTTGTTTTAGTTTCTGAAGTTGGATTGGAACAACCATGCACGCATGATTTACGTTTTCCATATTTCTGCTTGGGAGAATTATATGGTTCATGTTTTTTTTGTTTTTGTTTAATATAAATCGTACATACTTAATTGTTAAACAAAAATTGGAGAATTGGATTATTCAAAGCCTACTCTCAAAAGAAGGAGAGGTTGTAGATATGTATATTTTATATACAACTTTTATAGTATTTGTACAAAAGAAAACTTCATAATAATTCAAAATATATAATTATGAGCAAAGTGATTTTCTTTTGAAGCCAAATTTGGTGTGATGTCGACTTGAGTTGGCATTGTAACGGTTTCCATTTTTGAAAATTGTCACTTTGGAGATTGATGTTGGACCAAACGATAAATCTCGTGTCATACCAGGGATGAGAGAGTTTATTTATTTATTTACTATTTGATAGTTGTGGAAGGAGGAATTTGAATCCTGAATGTCTCATTTGGAAAACACCAAGAAGTGCTAACCAGTTGATGAGCTAGTGAGCTACAACACAAGGCTCTTGATGTGATGGAAGAGTTTGTTGACAGCTACTTCGTACTGATGACTGTTAATTTGACCATTGAAGATGGATTAAACTATATACCATTACTAGAGTATTCAATAGGAAAAAGCATTTTGCTTTGCCTGTGTTCTACTATGTTGGTCATAACATGAGGGAAAGATAGTCATTAAGATTTGGTATGGGTGGAAGATATAGTTTGAAGGACGGATTCAATAGGAAAAGGTACTGCAATAATTCTAGAGGTGCACAAAAATTCACAATTGTTAATGAGTTAAGTTGTAAATGGTAGATAATAAAGTGATATTAGTGGTGGGACTAAATGAGAACTAATAAAAACCTCCCAACTCAACTGTTATAAAAAATGTTGTACCTGTAGCATTACTCAAAGTATTGGATTTTCTTTTGGAGAATTGGACTACTCTGGGATTTGTTTTGCTAGCCTAAACACATTTTTTGTTTGTTTTGTTTGGGGACCCTGAGTTATGTGATGGGCTAAATTAGCAAAAAAAATTTAAGACCTATGTGTGTATTTTTATTTTTTATTTTTTTGTGCTATTAGAGTTTGGGTTAATTTTATGTTAGTGGACTAAACATTTGGATTGGGTTAGAGAGCTTAAAGGATGGGCTAATGTCTTAAAAAAAAAATAGGTGTAAATTTGAGAAAGAAAAAAAAACTGCCTCCACCCCCGCTTCTTATCTATATATATACAGAGAGTCAGAGAGAAAGCAATGAAGTTTTATTGTAGCAAAAAAAAAAAAAAAACAAGGAAGTTTTAAATTATTGTTTTTTTATGCCAAAATGGAGGTCAAGCAGAGTTGGCCTAGCCCTTAAGCTAATTAGGCCATTGCTTGAGGCCCCCAAAACAAAAACAAAAAAAACCCTTATTAAACAAGGCCCCCAAATCATAAAAAAAGAAGGTTCATAGGGCCCCAATTTAAAAGAACTTTTGAGGTAAAGAGAAAGAAAAAAGAGCCCAAGACACAACACAGCAAAGCATAGCAGGACCTTTATTCTTCTACAATTTTTTTTTTTTAGAAAGACCAATAGACAACAGTCCTCTTGCTTCTTCTGCATGTCAGCCTTCAATTTCATTTGCTATTTTGCGTCACACAACACAGCACAACATGACCTTCTTCTTCATCTTCATCATCCACTTCTTTTCTTCTCTCTCTCTCTCTTAAAATAGAACCTTTTTAATATGTGGATGGGGTGAACAAAGTGACCTAATTTGCCATACCATCTCTTCCTCCTCACCTTTTATTTTTCTAGAGCCCCCCACCCCCACATGAAGTACTTGTTAGTTGACCTTACATTTTTTCAAGTTTAATTGGTTTTTTGTTTTTTCCTTGAATCATCTACTGATGTAGATTTTTGATGGGCTTGAATCTTTTTGATAAAGGTATATTGTTATTGGGCTTGAGCTAGTATGATAGGCTAGTGACTATTTATTATTGGGTATAAGTTTACAATTTTAATTGGTGGCCCAGTGGGGTGATGTGCAATGTGCATTAGTACGCAACACTATTTTATTTTGTCTTTTACCTTTGTATCATTATCATTAAGAATATTAAATCACAATGCAAATATTTTTCTCAAAAAAAAAATCATAATATATATATATATATAAACTATTAAATTTTGTGGGTAGTAGTATATAGTGGCTTTAATTAGTTATAAATGATAGATTAATTTAATTTAGTATTAAATGGTTAAAGACCCCAATTTAAAATTTTGCTTGAAGCCCTCAAAATGTGATTGGGCCGGCCCTGAGGTCAAGGCATCCATTAGGATTCTTATAGTCTACGTGCTTCTATTTTTGTTGGTCTCATCTGCAATAATGGTTGTTGAACCGACCAACGTCGTCCTACGAACCAATGAGTCACTTTCTTTCTTTAATGGTACGTGTAACTATCTATGCAGCATGCATGTGTTTGCATGCACATACGTGCGAGATTGTAAAATAATTTATTAATGCAAGCAAATCTCCTCCTCAGACCCATGTAGATTGTGCTAAAGAAACTAGATTCGTTATGCCCTATTTTGGGAAAGGGTAAAACTTAGGTACAGTTCCTTAGGTTAAGTATATTAGATTCTTAGTTGAATTCAAATACATTGAATTTAAATATTCTTGGAAAAGATAACATTATTTGTGTTTCATTAGTTAATGCAACCATGTGTTTGAATTCAATTAAAACCTAATGTACCTAACCTAAAGAGCTGTACCTAAGTTTTTACCCTTTGAGAAATAACACTCAGCTCCCAAATTTGTAAAATAATTAACACTCCAAATTTTTTTTTTTTTAAAGGAATATTCTCCACTTAAACTTAAAAAAATTGGAATATATATATATTTTTTAACTCTGGTTAGTTAGTTATTGGTTAAAATAATTAATTAAAAAAAAAGGGGGCAAAGTGTTAATTATTTTGCAAATTTGAGAGCAGAACGTCATTTCCCCAAAACAGGATGTAGCGAGTTTAGTTTCCCCAAAATAATGAGGAGTTAGTGTAATTTATCATTTTTTATTTTTGCAGAGAAAAAGAGTAGCTGGAGAGCGTTTACTGTCCAAATGAAAGTGGGAAGATTCCCCTGGCATGTACCTTCACCAATTCTGGTCATGTATATTTTAAGGGAAAAAATGTTCAAAATTGAAATGATGCATATTTTAAGAGAAAAAAGTACAAGATTGGGAGGCTAATGCTCAATTATCTATCTCAAATGCTAAAACTTTAAATGTTAAGCCCCTTAGAAAAACTCAAAGATGTGAACCTAAAAAATAGATATTCCTTGCTTAGAACGTTTTGTAATGTTTAGTATGTTATCTCACTAGTAAGTCAACATGACATGTAAATCTATTTGATGTTTACTTAGGAATTAGAGAATTAGAAATTTTTTTATTTTTAGGTTTAATTACACTTTTGGTCCTCAATCTATACCCTTTGTGTCAAAATGGTCGTCAACGTTTCAATTGCATCAATTTATTTATTTATTTATTTTTGTGAGAAATCAGTACTTTTATTGAAAAACCCAAAGACCAAATAATACAATACAAAGATCACCAATTAGGTGAACAACACACAGCTAGCCTATCAAAGCTAGACCAAAACAAACACAAACTAGATTGTAGAGAGGAGAAAATTCCAATTGTTACAAAGAGTTTTATGGAGGATAGAAGTAGAAGCTTTGACATCTCTTCTAATAGCCTTAATAATATGCTCCTCTGATTTCACCTCACTAGCATGTATTCTAGTATTTCTCTGAAGCCATAGGTGATACACTATAGCTCACCAAGCAATTTTGCAAATAGTGACTCTAAAGCTTCTGCCTTTCAAGTTCTTAATAAATTTAATTTTTAACCTTTTATCTTTGTGTTAAAATGTTCATTATTGCTAAATAATAGATGGAAAATATTGACATTACTAACAGTTTTATTAAAATAATAATATATGTGATGTGACATACCTCCTCACTTTCGTGGCACGTGAGGGGCACTTTGGTTCAAATGTTACAAAAACCAATTTTAATGGGGTATGATTGTGTGTATTAATTTTATTCTTTTATTTGTAAAAACCTTGGCATAATGAACTTTTACATTAATTAGATCATTATTGAATCAATTATCTCTGTTTGGGAGAGGTGATCCTCAATCAATTGTATTGCTTTTTTAAAAAAAAAAAAATCAGGTATGAACACGGGAAATCTAAATATTTATAATAACTTTTCTGTTCTGCACTAAACTTTTCATTACTGAAGAACTTTATTACAGGAGATCGATTTCCCCATCAAAGTCTCACAATTCCCATTATTACAAGCTTTCCATGTTGACATAGACCAAAACACGGGAAGCTCTCGGACTGGCTTACAGATTTCCATCATTTTTTACAAACGATGCACATAAACTAAGACAAGCTACCATTAACGTCACAATTTTATTTTCTTTATTCAATAAATTAAATGACTTTGCAAATTGCAACAAACACATAACACATCTATTGAGTTCAGAAATTACTCTTTCCAACAGATCATAATTATTGATCCATGGTGTTTTACATATTACAATATTGAGAAGGAATACCTATATATGATACTTCCCGGGAATCATGTTGCCACGCTGGTGGTGGGAGAACTCCTGAGAATCAGGTTATGGTCATTGCCAGTGACTTTAAATGGGTATATATAGAATACAAATATTTTATCATAATTTTTGTTTTCTAATTTATACTCTAATAATTATAAACAAAATATCGTAAGATCGTAAGATCAGGGGGAAGCCCCTGACTTTTGAAAAATACACTCCTCCCTCTTATATTTTTTATAAAAAAATAAGAGTTTATATATAAAATTTAACCAATACCATCTTTGGCATTAAAAATATTAAAACTGGTACAGTGAAAAGAAAATTGCAGAGGAAATTTTCTCTGTATTTTACTGATTGAATGAAAATGTACAGTAAAATTAGTTGGTATACATGAAATGATCTATAGCATAAACATCTAGAATAACCTCTATATATGTTTGTTGCCAAATTAGAAATTATAAGGAATTGTCGTCAATTTGTTTGAAGGGTCTAGTGCCTTAAAGCAAGCTTTAGAACCACAATTTGACTTCGATCTAAAAGGCTTATAGGGTCGGTAATTGTTTTTGCCCAAAAGACTTAAAATTTGCAAGCAAAAGAAAAATAAAGTGCGGAAAAATTAAGTGCAAGGAAAGTAAATTGCTGGAAAAGTAAATGACAGAAAGTAAATAGGCTAATTAGTTAACTACACCCAAATTCTAAGTTATGTACCATTGCATGTGAGTGGGCTTCACATCATAGGAAGTAAGATCGAACCATAAAGAGTCTACATATCATCAAAGCAAACAATGCATTCTCATTAATCATCATTTTCAAAATCTCAATAGTCATCAAACTAATTTCAAAAGCAGTTAAGCAAGACATTATGCATCAAACTTTGATAAAAATTCACTAAAGGGAAATACGCTTCACAATATTCACATGAACAAGCTAAGAAACATTCACTACAAGCAAGCATGTAAGCATAAAAACACTTTAAACAAAGACAATTTGTCACTAAATAAGGCTTTTAGATATCTCATAAAAGTTCTCCAATAATCTCTTGATATCTTGTATGATCTTTTGGTCTCTCTCAAAAGTTCTCTTGATCTCTCAAATGATCTCTTGGGTTCTCAAAAGTTATCTTGATCTCTCAAAGGATCTCCATGCTCTCTTTTTTTTTTATCTCTTCGGCGGTTCTCTTGGGGGGAAGGGGGTTCGCTGTGTAGGAATTTTTCTGAAGAGATGACCTCTATTTATAGGCAAGTGTGAGAGTTACTTCAAGCCGATAACTACCCCACTAACCCATGTAACATGTAACATGGAAGTGTGGTTCGTAAGTGGTTTTAGTGCTTCCATACTTCAAACCAATAACTATCCCACTAACTCATGTAGCATAGAAGTGTGGTAAATGACTTTAGTGCTTCCATATAATGACACATGTTTTTTTACATGTCACTCTTTTAATAAAACACACATAATTATGACTGCCAAATTAATACATTATGATGGCCAAATTATATATGTAATATATATATATATATATATAAATATTTTATGCTGTAACAATGACTGTTAGTTGAATGGGCATGTCTAGGATTTGGGTTCTTTTCTAATATTACTATATATTCATGAATCTTGATGATTATGGTTTAGTTCTTGCGTGGAAATAATTCTATGTATGAATATTTGTAGCAAAAACAAAATTATATGTATAATAGACTCGGGATCCGTCTCGGCGCACGTTTAGCTCCTCTTGCTATCGCGCGCCTGGGGCTTCTCCTTGCCCTTCGTGGGTTCCATTGCCGCCCTTCGTGGGTCTTTTCTCCACCCTTCGTGGGTTTCGTCCACATCATTGTGGTTTTTGTCTCTTCTAAGTGGATCGTTTCCCCCTTGCGTTTTCAGACTCCGCCGTTCGTGGGTTTTGCATCTAAACGACTTGGGTCCTCTAATCTTCGAGATCTGCCTCTGAAGTCGTGGCTGAAGCTGTGAGTGGAAGTTCATTTTCTACCGTTGTGGGTCTGGCTTCAGATTACCGTGGGTGTATAAGCCGTGATCTTCGTTGGAGACTCTCAAGTTTCTGCACTGCAGGTGTGTTCTGTGGGTGAGTCTCTGCTCTTTGATTTGTTCATCCAAGCTCTTTGTTGTTGAGTTTGTTGGAGTTCTTGGAATATATTTGTTGTGATTATTTTGTTGGTTTGGAAAAATTGTGTTGTATTGTGAGGTGGTTGTTGGTGGATCATGAGAACCCTTGGTTGGAACTGTCGAGGTATCTGCAATGCCTCGACAGTGAGAGCCCTTAAGGCACTAATAAAGGTGTATCACCCAGAGATTATTTTCCTTTGTGAAACGAAAGCAGGGGAAGATCGTATGGAGGAGGTGAAGAGAGCAATTGGGTACTCTGGAAAATTCACTGTTAGTGCTAGAGGGAAATCAGGAGGCATTTGTATGTTATGGTCTAATACAATTGAGCTTAAAATTATGGAGTTTAATTCGCACCTTATAGCTGTCAAAATATTGGAGGGCATGAGTGATTGGCATCTGGTGGGTTTCTATGGCCCCCCACATTCAGTTAGGAAGCGGGAAACATGGGAAAATTTAGGGGCAGTTCTTGAGTCAATTGAAGGCTCATGGGTGTGCATTGGAGACTTTAACATGATTGTAGAAGAGGAAGAAAAAGAAGGAGGCAAACCTGGCAGTGCTTCAGCACCTAACTTTATGAAAGATCTAATTTTCGATTTGGGTATTGTTGATTTGGGATTCGCTGGAAACAAATTCACATGGACAAATAAGCGATGGGGAAAGAATAGTATCCGTGAAAGACTTGACAGAGGATTATCGAATATCAATTGGAGATTAAAATTCCCTAAAGCTGCCATATATCATTTGGGAGCCATTAAGTCAGATCACTGCCCTGTTTTACTTGATACTAATCCATCTGAAAGCTTTACCCCTAGACCTTTTAGATTTGAAGCTGCTTGGACAAGGGATTTCAAAAGTTTTGAGGTTGTTGATAAAGCATGGAGTGAAGAGGTGAGGGGTTCGGAGTGCTTTAAACTCTGCAGAAAGCAGCAAGCAACAAAATTGGCTCTTAAAAGATGGAACAAAGAAGAGTTTGGGTTCTGTCGGTCAAGGATAAATGCTATTAGTAACCAAATTATAGAAGTTCAGAAAAGAGAATGTACGGAAGCTAATCTCCGAATTGAGGCCAACTTGCAAGCTGAGCTCCAAGAATGGCTATTGAGAGATGAGATGGTGTGGAAACAAAAATCAAGAGAAATATGGCTCAAAGAGGGAGATAGAAATTCCAAGTTCTTTCATTTATCAACGATTATTAGGAGAAGAAGAAACTCCATTGATGCTGTCAGAAATCACTCGGGTTCATGGATCACAGAAAAGAAAGAAATTAATGAGTTCTTCTTGGAAAATTTCAAACAAGTCTTCACGGAAGAGGAAGTTGACTTCCCAGCAGATTTAGAAAATTTAATACAGCCAAGCATCTCCATTGAGGAAAACACAGAGCTGTGCACAACCCCCACTCCTCTTGAGATAAAAAGAGCTTTATTTGAGATGGCATCACAAAAGGCACCTGGCCCGGACGGACTCCCTGTCATATTCTATAAGACATACTGGAAGACAGTTGGAAATTCTTTCATTAGAGCAGTCACCAGTTTCTTTGAAACAGGGAAAATGCATAAAGAGATTAACAAGTCACTGATTGTTCTCATTCCTAAGGTAAAAAATCCGACTTCCTTCAATCATTTTAGACCAATTAGTTTATGTAATGTTGTATACAAAACCATTACTAAACTAATTGTTTCTAAGCTCCGTCCTTTGCTTCACAAAATTATTTCCCCAACCCAGTCTGCATTCATACCAGGACGTTGGATAGCTGAAAATCAAGTGATTGTCCATGAAATTTTGCACAGCTTTAAGAAAAGAAAGTTAAAAAGGGGCATGATGGCAACTAAATTAGACTTACAAAAAGCTTACGATCGAGTTAACTGGAGGTTCCTGAAAGTGGTGCTGCTAAAGTTTGGCTTTGATGAGAAATTTGTTGGCTGGGTTATAGAGTGTGTTTCATCTGTGTCATTTGAGTTACTTATTAATGGGGGGATTACAGGCCACTTCAAGCCAAGTAGAGGGTTGAGGCAAGGAGATCCTCTGTCCCCTTACCTTTTCATCCTTAACCAGGAAGTTCTTTCGAGATTGTTGGAGAGAGAACATCTTGATGGTAAGCTTAGTGGAGTAAAAACAAATATTGGGGGTCCTGCCATCACTCATACAATGTATGCAGATGATATAATGCTTTTTACCAAGGCAACAAGCAGGGAGGCTATGGTATTAAATGATTGTCTAGAAAAATATTGCACATGGTCTGGGCAACAAATCAACCGGCAAAAATCTGGATTGGTCTTCTCCAAATCCACACAACAAAGCACATGTAGAAGGATGAAACACCTCATGCAAATGAAGTGTTTGTCAAAAGACACAAGGTACTTGGGTGCACCATTATTTTTTTCACATAGTAATACTAAAGATTTCAAATTTTTGCAGGACAAGGTTGAAGCAAAACTAATTGGTTGGAGGAGTAAGTGCTTGTCATGGGCAGGACGATGTACATTAATTAAAGCAGTAGCTCAATCTATCCCAACCTATGCCATGTCCACCTTTGAGATTCCAAATACCATTTGCAATAAATTAGATGCTTCAGCAAGGAGATTCTGGTGGAACCCAAAGACGTCAAATGGTAAGTACCTAGCTTGGAGATCTTGGGAGTACTTGTGTCTCCCAAAAGGAGAAGGAGGGTTAGGCTTCAGGAAATCTAAGGATTTCAATACTGCCCTTATTGCAAAACTGGCGTGGATGGTTGCATCTAAGAGAGAAAGCTTGTGTATGGCAATGTTGCGGAGTAAATATAAAGTAAGAGCTGATTGGATGAGGAGAAACCCAATTAAGGGAGCTTCACCAATTTGGAGAGCCATAGAGAAATCAAAGAAGGTAATCAAGAAAGGTGCTTGTTTTCTAGTTGGAGATGGATGTGCTATTAATGTCTGGATGGACCCCTGGATTCCATGGATTGAAGGCTTCAAACCAAGACCAAGGGACCCTTTAAATCCTAAAGATCCAATGTCGGTAAGTACACTCATCAACTCTAGTACTCGTGAATGGAGATTGGAACTGCTGTTGGATTTGTTTGATATGGAAACTGTGGCTGCAATTCAGAAAATCCGTTTGCCTTTTTTCTCAAGACCAGATAAACTTGTGTGGATAAAGGATCCTAAGGGACAATTCTCTGCCAAGTCAGCTTATAAAATGTGTCAAGAAAATAGCTCCAGCCAACCTCAAGATCCTCTCTGGAAGAATTTGTGGAAACTAAAGGTGCATGACAGAGTGAAAATGTTGTTATGGAGAATAGCCTCAAATGTCCTCCCCACAAAAGACAACTTGGACCAAAGGTTAGGTGTTTCTGATACTGCTTGCCCACTGTGTAATGAGGCCAAGGAAACAATCATTCACCTTTTCCTTGAGTGCTCAATAGCAAAAGCAATATGGTTTGGTAGCTGTTGGAGCATCAGAGTTGACACTTTACCAGCTGCAAACTGTACTGATATTGTAAAGTTGGTGCTGGAACCACCTAACTCTTCTAATGACAAAGAGATGAAGGAACTAAGCTCACTTCAATTTGCCCACACATTAGAAGCAATATGGAATCTACGTAATAAAGTGGTTCATGGTGAAGGAAAAATAAATCTAATAGCCACAATCAAGAGTCTAGAGAAAAAAGTCCTCGAATTCAAAAGAATTGGTGAGACATCAGAGTCTATGATGCAGAGCAATTATCAAACACATTGGACCCCTCCCCCACCAGGTTTTGTTAAGATTAATGTAGATGCAGCTGTAGCAAATTCAAGAACGACTCTGGCAGTGGTTGCTCGAAATGAACATGGAAATATAGTTAAAGCTTGGGCCAAGGAACATATGGCTGGAGATGCATTATTTGTTGAAGCCTCTGCTTTCTTGTGGGCACTACAGTTGGCGAAAAATTCAGGTATGCAGCAAATTATTGTGGAGGGAGATGCAAAATTAGTAGTTGAAGCTTTATTGAAAAATGCTAATGATGTTAGTTGGACCATTGCTGCAATAATTAGTGATGCTTTAGTTCTTGCTAGTTCCTTCTCTAGTTGTAAATTTGGTTGGATTAAGCGGGATGGCAATACTGTTGCGCACTGTTAGCCTCAAGGTTTCAATAATTATTAATTGGCTAATTAATCCAAGGACATTCATGTAGTTTTGATGATAACCATGATTTTAAGTTGTTCATTAATGATATTTTCATATGAACTAATGATTTATGTTTTAAAGCTTAATTTTGACTATTGATTTAATTGGACCAAGATGGCCAATTCAAATATCAATCAAATACAAAGTTGACAAGTTGCAAATTCATTGAAGATCAAAGTCATCAAGGCTCAAGACAAAGAAATCAAGCTCAAAGACAATGATCCGAGACATATGAGAAGTAAGAGTTAGGTTTTGTAAAGTTTATTAAGATTTGATCTTTAAGGCTCAACTTTAAAACCAACTTCAATTGAAAAATCTCTTAAAGTTTTCAAAGACAACTTGATTGGTTGAAATTCAAATATAAGACAACCATATCAATTGAAAAATCTCTTAAAGTTTTCAAAGACAACTTGATTGGTTGAAATTCAAATATAAGACAACCATATCAATTGAAAAATCTTTTAAAGTTTTCAAAGACAAACTTGATTGGTTGAAATTCAAATATAAGACAACCATATCAATTGAAAAATCTCTTAAAGTTTTCAAAGACAAACTTGATTGGTTGAAATTCAAATATAAGACAACCATATCAATTGAAAAATCTCTTAAAGTTTTCAAAGACAACTTGATTGGTTGAAATTCAAATATAAGACAACCATATCAATTGAAAAATCTCTTAAAGTTTTCAAAGACAACTTGATTGGTTGAAATTCAAATATAAGACAACCATATCAATTGAAAAATCTCTTAAAGTCTTCAAAGACAACTTGATTGGTTGAAATTCAAATATAAGACAACCATATCAATTGAAAAATCTCTTAAAGTCTTCAAAGACAAATTTGATTGATTGAAATTCACATGCAAGACAATCATATCAATTATGGTTGAAAAATCTTAAGAAGAAAAGTTTTCAAAGAAAACAAATTGATTGATTGAAAATCAAGAAGAATGCAAGACAACATGATGGCTATAAATACTACCCTTTCTTCATTTCTAAAACATCAAGCATACAAGAGAAATCAAAGATAGAAAAGATAACATCTTATACATCAATCCATCCTTCTCAAGCTTATATTTTCATATCATTCAAAATCCTTGATTGAAAATTTCTCTAAACACTTTTTGAGCCATATTGATCAAATCCTTGATATACTATTAGAGTGAGCATATTGTGTACAATTACTCTTTGAGAGAGCCTTATCTTGTACAACAAATACTTTGTTGAAACCTGTGAGTATTTTGTTAGGGTTTTGGTATAAATCCTAAGGAGTGAAAAGGATTTTTCACTCGGTGGTTACTCTTCACTGTGTAAGGAAGATTTGTAACGGTTTTATCTTCACCCGAAAGAAGATTGTCAAATAGTGGATTTGGGGAATCCTCAAGAAGTGTTCTTGAGGCGGGGACGTAGGCACGGAAGCCGAACCTCGATAACAATCATCGTGTTTGATTTTCTCTCTCTCTATCTCTTACATATTTAATTGCTTATATATATACTTGTGCTTGATTTCATATCATATCTATATTGCAATTGAATTGTGATCAAACATTTGCTATTTGAAGATAGTTTTTAATTCCGCATTTAAATCGAAAAAGTTTGCCTCAACCTAAATCACCCCCCCTCTTAGGTTGATATTTGGGTAACCATGTTGGCTAAATTTGCCTCCCAATCCAAGCTAATAGTCTGTAATAATGAACTTATTCCTCAGGTGGTGAAAGAAGCCTGTTGGAAAGATGTAATGTTTTCTTCTTAGTTGTTAATGATATTATTCAATTATCAAAAAAAAAAAAAAACAAAATTATATGTATGAATATAAAATCAATAATTTAGTGACTAAGTTATGAGAAAAGCATGCGTAGGCAAAAAAGTACACATACTTAAGTTAAAATAAATCTTTTATCAACACAATAAATAAAAATGTTGGATTCGATTTGAATCATGAGGTGGATTGACTTTTTTACCCTATATGCAAGAATGGTGGGAATTATATGCTAAAATATTGTTTTTGTCCCTATAATTTAAATAAATTTTATTTTATGTTACTAAATTTTAATGCACACCTAGAGTAATTTAATTTTAATTAAAAAAAAAAAAATTAGGGTCACGCGAACGCACAACACAAATCCTCTATCCAACTTTTGTGTTATACTTTATACTCCACCAATTGCAATATACCACGTGTCAAATTGTGTTTGATTTTTGTCCATTTTAAATTTGAGTTATTTTATAAGGAAGAAAAAAGAAGAAGAAAAATTATGATTGATGGAGTATAAAGTCGAACATAAAAAAATGAGATAGAAGATTTGTATTCCACCTAACCATGTCATATTTGAGAAACAAATTACAGTCCTCTATATACCAAACCCAAAACCCTAAATTTATAATTTCTTCTCAACAATTGTCTCCCCCTATAGGCCAAACACAAATTGTCTATCCAAGCAAGCTTCGACAGAAAAGGGAAATCAATGCATTATGTGTATCGTGGAAAATAGAGTATTTGGATGATTGGATCAAAATGTTCTTAAAAGGGTTATTTTTAGTGGATCACATACTTGTTGAGAAATAGTAGTTTGAGAAACAGTGGCTAAAATAGATAGTAAACAACTTTGAAAGCATCTACATAGTTAATCTTACAAGTAACCGTATATAGAAATTTGCAAAGAAAAGTTATAGTATTACTCATGGCATTACATTCTCTTAAACCAGCAGTTGCTTTCAGCAAGCATTAATTTGAAACATAATACATTCCATACGATTCATATCCTTATTTGACCTACAAATACTGTGTGGAATGGATGGCTCTAGGAAATTATTGCACTTGGGGTTGATAACACCTGAGAAACCATATGCATAGTTGGTCTAGATTCGGGATTAGCACGCAAGCATGCAATTGCCAACTTTATGATAAGTATCAGTTGATTCTCAACCTCAAGTGTGGGAGGTGGAAGGCGTATGTCTAACAAATCTTTCAACAACAAATTCTCCTCCATAGTAGATAGAATGGAGATGCTTTCACCCGGATGCTCTCCTTTGATTACTTCAATAACCAAAACTCCAAAGCTATAAACGTCGCATTTCTCAGTTATCTTCATAGTATAAGCAAGCTCTACAAACAAACAGAATATAAGTATATAACACCAATGTATTTATATATATGTTCTATTATCTATATCAATTGATCAATTAAGTATATTACCTGGTGCAATATAACCATAAGTGCCGGCAAGTGAACTCCAATTGGATGAGTCTCGATTAAGAAGCTTAGCAGTGCCAAAGTCGGAAACATGAGCCTCGTATTCAGGATCCAGCAAAATATTTTTGCTTGATATGTCCCTATGAACAATTGGCAATGAGCAATCATGGTGCATGTAAGACAGAGCGTCAGCCACACCTTTGATAATATTGACCCTCTTATTCCAGTCCAATTCTTTAGCTCCTCCATCATTGCTCAAAATTGTGGCCAAGCTACCCCTTTCGAGGTACTCATAAATAAAAAACGAATGTTGTGAATGTGAACAAAATCCATACAATTTTATAATATTTCGATGCCGGATTTCTGTTAATGCCCTTATCTCATTCAAGAACTCCTTTTGCTCTGCAATCTGATCATCATCACGAAAGGATTGGAGTTTCTTCACAGCTACTATCTTTCCCGATAAAAACTTGGCTTTATAGACGGTACCATAGCCTCCCTTACCAATGCAAAACTTAGCATCAAAACCCTGGGTCGCATCAATGATATTCTTGTACATTGTTCTTCCATCAAAAGTTGATATTGTAAACACTTCTTCCTTGCCCGTGTCATTTGTTTGGTTTGTCTGTGTATTTTTCCTTTTTCTTTGTAGAATGAAGAAAATTCCTAGGAATACCAAAACAAGTGAAAGTGTACCCAAAAGAGGGAAAATGATTAAGAAAATCATTTTGCGTCCCTTTTTTGAAATATAGTTTCCTACCACACAGGGTTGCAATCCCATAACATTTCCACACAATCCTTTATTACCTTGTAATGTTTCTATGTGAGCATCTTGAAATGCTCTGCTATTGGGAAGAGGACCCTCCAACTCATTGTAGGATATGTCAACATACGACAAGCCACGCATTTCTTCAAAAGCAACTGGAATGAAACCAGATAGGGTATTGTGAGAGATATTCAACAGCTCCAAGCTTTGCAAACTGCTGATTTGTGAAGGTATCTCTCCATCGAGCAAGTTATGACCCAAATCTAGCTTGGATAAATGTGGCAAATTACATAATTGAACTGGAATACCTTGGGTAAACTTGTTGTTGCTCATATTTAAGTAGTTTAGTTTCAAAAGGTTCCCTATATATATGGGGATTGACTTAATGAATTTGTTGGTGGATAGATCCAAGTATTCAAGATTTGTTAATGATCCAAGCTCTAGAGGTATATCCCCAGAAAGTTGATTTCCATTCAACATCAGCTTCAACAAAGAAGTCAACTTCCCAAACTCTTTTGGGAGCTCCCCAACTAACTGATTAAAAGAAAGATCAAGTAATTGGAGTTGAACTGAGTCTCCAATTTCTAGAGGTATGCCACCAGTAATATTATTCCCAGCAACAAGTAGGGTGGTTAGTTGTGGGCACTTGCTCCAATTGTATGAGATTTCACCATAAAATCTATTGTAGCTTAGGTCTATGAAGTTCAATTTACTATAGACACCAAAATCTTCAGATATATTTCCAAAGAGTTGGTTTCTTTCAAGGCGGACTCTGACTAAGCTCGTGCAGTTTCTCAAGGGTTTTGGTATTTGACCGATGAGAAGATTGTTGGATGCAGTCAAGTTTTGAAGAGATCCATTTTGACATAAGTTTTGAGGCAAGGAGCCATTGAAGTGGTTTGTATCCAGTTGTAGCGAAGCCAACTTCATCAGGTTTCCTATCTCTTGAGGAATGGGACCAAAAAGTTGGTTATCGCGGAGGAATAAAAGTTCTAAGTGACTCAAATTGCCCAAGGAAACTGGAACAATACCAGTTAACTGATTTCTGCTTAGTTGAAGATTAGTTATAGACTTCAAGTTTCCTAATTCTTTAGGAATGGTGCCAGAAAGTTGATTGTTGTACAGATGTAAGACAGTTAGGTTGCTGAGAGCACCTAATGATGAGGGAATTGAGCCAGAAAGATTATTGGTTTGAAGGGCTAAAGAGATGAGACATTTCAAATTCCCTATTTCTGGGGGGATGGAGCCAGAAAGTTGATTTTCAAACATATGCAAGAATTCCAGTTTTTCTAAGCTTCCAATACTAGGAGGGATGTGACCTGTTAGACTGTTGTTTTTCATATCAAGGTCAACTAAATTGGAGAGGTTTCCAATTTCTGAAGGAATGGAGCCAAAAAGTTGATTATTACGGATGTACAAATAAGCCAAGTTGCTGAGATTACCTACTGAATAAGGAATGCAGCCATGGAGATCATTTGCATGCAAAGAAAGGAGATTGAGAGACTTTAAATGACCAACTTCCGGAGGAATCGAACCATTTAACCGATTTTCACTTAGGCGCAAGAACTCAAGATTGGTCAGTAGTCCAATCTGTGGTGGTATTTCACCCAATAAGTTATTAGATGATAGATCAAGATATATGAGTTTGGACAGATTACTAATTTGAATAGGGACTGTACCAAAGAGTTCATTCATGCTGAGATCAAGAAATGCAAGGTTGGGGAGAGATGAAAATGAAAATTCATGGAGCGTACCTTTCAAGCCTGAGTTTGTAAGGTTTAATCTTGTGACACTTCCTGCTTGGTTGCAAGAAATGCCGAACCAACTGCATGGGATTGAGCTTGTATTTTGACTGTTGGAAGAATTGGTTTCACTATAAGGAAGGAGAGTCCATGAAGTCAGGGGTGACTGAGTTTCATTTTGAAGACTGGCTTTCCAATTCAGTAGAGCATCTATCTCTGCCTCTTTCACAGAAAGAGAAGCAACATCAAATGAGGAATGTAACATGGCCAACACAACCAGAGAAAAGAGGAAAACTACTTTTTTCAAGATAGACATTGCCATGGTCTTTGTTTTGCAAATTGCAAACATATTCAGAACTCTATCTTACTAGTCTACGCTGCCCCAATAATTTCTTAGACACAATTTATAGGTCTATATATGTGTTTCGTTAATCAAATTTGGTCAATTTGTTTTTGTTTTTGATGGAAAATACCAATCAATTTCCATCGTTAATGGGAAAGAGAAATAGAGGTTTGAAACAATGATCATTGACTTTGGCTGACGGCTGTTCACGTGGAAAGAATTTTCCATTTTCTCAGTCAAGGAAATGGAAAAAAGATCACTGAACGGTAATTTCCAAGCCAGAACAAATAGATGCATGGTACATATAACATAATTGCGGAAGGAAAAAGAGGAGTTTTTTTTGTTTTTGTTGGAAAATACCAATCAATTTCCATCGTTAATGGGAAAGAGAAATAGGGGTTTGAAACAATGATCATTGACTTTGGCTGACGGCTGTTCACGTGGAAAGAATTTTCCATTTTCTCAGTCAAGGAAATGGAAAAAAGATCAATGAACGGTCATTTCCAAGCCAGAACAAATAGATGCATGGTACATATAACATAATTGCGGAAGGAAAATGAGGAGTTTTTTTGTTTTTGTTTTTGTTTTTGTTGGAAAATACCAATCAATTTCCATCGTTAATGGGAAAGAGAAATAGGGGTTTGAAACAACGATCATTGACTTCGACTGACGGCTGTTCATGTGGAAAGAATTTTCCATTTTCTCAGTCAAGGAAATTGAAAAAAGATCAATGAACGGTAATTTCCAAGCCAGAACAAATAGATGCATGGTACATATAACATAATTGCGGAACGAAAATGAGGAGTTTTTTTTGTTTTTGTTTTTGTTTGTGTGTGTGGAAAATTGCAACTCATGGACTCATAGTACTCGTTTTTGGCCGTTACTTTGTTTAAAATTTATGCTATATTGGTTATGTATTGTAGAAGTGGATTTTGGCAGTATCACGATAGCATGATGTGAACACGTGACCCGAATGACTAGTGATTTTGACTTTCAATATTGCTCTCGACTACTCAGTTTTGGAGTTAATATAGGACTTTTGAAATAGACCTACTATATATGTTAATTAGTGGTGGCTTTAGGGATTTTTTTAATGCTATGTTTGAATGGAGGAGAATGAGGGAAGAGTATGTGGAAAACCTAAATCTAATGATAATCTAAAGAAATATAAAAGAGATTGAGAGAGAGAGAGGAATGACGGCTAGGATTTCACGTCGTTCGGCTATTTCATCCACTGGATGAAGCCCAATGGGTTACATCTTTATTAATATTTTCTCTGTGTATTAACTATATTTATGTGACTTTCTATTTATAGGACAACTGTAAATAATAATAAACACATCTAAATAATGTGAGATATAATGGAATTTATTCATTAAAATTTTCCCTCGAACTCAAGGTCTAATTTTAATGAAACCTTGAGCTTGGTAACAAAATAAAACTCAAAACACGACTCAACTCGGCTTGGCTCGTATCTCGGCTCAAAGGCTCGTTGGCACGGATTTTGGCTTGATGACTTCGATCTTGGCTTGGCTTGGTCGGATCATGGCTCGATGGCTCGAATCGCAGCTCATTGGCTCAGATCTTGAAATGGTCTTGGCTCAAGATCTCAGCTCAATGGCTCGATGGCTTGGCTCGATCTCGGCTCTTGAAGATAAAAAAAATATATATCCCACAAATGTTTTTTTTTTCTTTTACTGGTCAATGCCAGTTTTTTTTTTTTTTTTTTTTTTTTGAATGTTGCAAACAAAAAATAAAAAAATAAATGCAAGCAAAAGATAAAATAAAATGACTATATTTTTTTTTTTTTCTCATGGTCGCAGCTTTTTTCTTCTTTTTTTTTTTTTTTTAATTTTGAAATTTGGATTTTTTTTTAATTTACCGAAAATAAAAAATAAAAAATACTAGGTCGCAAATCGGGTCAAGTGAACCGTAGGTCGAACCGCAGGTCAGAGATACGGGTAGGGCTAACATGGCACGGGAGTGTGATACAGTGTGCGTGAAGCGCATGGATCGGACGGCCGGGATTTCAACCGGCGCATGCGTACTCTGATTCCCCTGAGTTTTGCGGCGATGAGTAGATCGTCTGCTGATCTATTGATTTGTGGTATCCTTTTTGTTGATCAGTGCCTAGATTCTGTAGATCTGGAACTTGGTAGTTCCGGCGGCGCGATGAATGATTCTGAGGATAGGTGCCACGCGTGGAGGCATGTGCCTGCTTGATCTGCTCGATTTTTGCTCGGTTTTGTAGATCGATGAACGATCTATCGTTTTCTAGTATTGGAAGCTTGAACGGATAACTGAAAGCTGTAGATCTGAGATTCGGTGTTGCAGCGGCACGTGTGGCCAGTGGACGAGTGTTTTGGATGAGTTTTTTTTATTTTCTTTTTGAAATGAAAATGAAAGGATGGATTTTATTTTGGTGCAGAAGCTATGTGAGAAAATTGGCCATGGATCAATGAACGTGAGTTCTTGATTGGCTCTGATACCAAGTGGAAAACCTAAATTTTATGATAATCTAAAGAAATATAAAAGTGATTGAGAGAGAGAGAAATGACGGCTAGGGTTTCACGTGGTTCGGCTATGTGAGCCTACTTCCACAAGATGAAACCCAATGGGTTACATCTTTATTAATATTTTCTCTATGTGTTTATAATATTTGTGTGAGGTCCTATTTATAGGAAAACTGTAAATAATAATAAACACATCTAAGCAATGTGTGATACAATGAAATTTATTCCGATCGGTAATATCCATCGAAGCTTTGATCCCAGCTTCACATAAATTTTTTATTGTCAACCTCTTCTTCGAAGCATCATCAACCAAACTACTGTATCTTCCCTCTCGGTTACACTTTAAGTTTATGTAAGAAGTCTCAATGAAGCCCTTATTTTTCCTTGAACTCCTTGTCATTGTTGCAAATCCTTTCAAATAAGCATAATTCTTATAAAATTCAATGACTTGTTGAAGTGAATCAAACTCCATTCCAACCCTTGGTTCAATCACTGAATTCCTCATACTCTCAGGTGTATCCTGCATGTTTCCCTCAACAGGCTATGGTAAATCCTCCACAAAACTATTACTAGAAGCAAAGGATCTAACACCATCCATCTCTTGTGTACTCATGACTGCAACAACCTATAAGCCAAATACCAAATAATTTATCATGTACCAATAATGATATACAACCTAAACCTAAAGTATTACATTGTGACTAGTATCAATAACAGAAAACATTCAAACACACCAACACACACTCACTAAAATTATCATTAAAAAATAACATGAAAAAACCCATTAAACATCTATAGCCATAATACAACAATGATGAATATTTTGCTACACCTAAAACAAGCATAATTTTTTTTTTTTTCATTTTTTATTACACAAAACAATATGTACAGATTATCACTAAAACTAAACTTAATAATATACACAACCAACAAAAAAGAAAAAGAGAAAAAAAAATGCATACCACGTGAACAGTGCAGTCAATGCACCAGTGCAATGCACCTCCAAAACTCCAAAACTCACGTTAAATGCTACTCCAAATCTCAATGTTGGTCTCTGTCTCTGCTCCAAATGGTGACTTTGTTTCAAGCTCAAGCTCAACCAACAATGGCAGCAACACTGTTTTACAGAAAAAAGTTTCTATGTTTAGGATTACTGTTTCATAATTATTGGCAAGAAATAATAAGTAGCAAAACTTCAAAAATCCAACCTTAGAACTGACGTGATCTTCTCGGCTAAGTTGTGTGTTCTTTTTTTTACTTTGTGCTTGCTGTTTCAATGGCTGTTTCAGTGGCCATGCGTGATGAAGAAGAAGACCAGGCGGAGGGAAAAAAAAAAAGGACACGCTGCCTCACATGCTTCACATGCCCAATTTTCAAATCGTTTCGCAATAAGGATAGCTGTATTCTCAATGTGTTTAGCTGCTTTTTCACTTGTGGGACCCGCGAGACCCATCTACAATGTGGCCCAATGATAAGCTGCCACATCCATGGTGTGAAAACACTGTTTCACACCATGGTGTGAATTTAGCAGCTCCCAATAAATAAATGAAGGACCTATAAAAACGCCGTCGTTTTGAGGAGTACTCATTTTTGGCAACACACGGGAATTCGTATTCCACTAAAATGACATTTAAGTGGCTAATTTATTTGTTCCAGTATTTGTGCATAGGGATAAATTCTCTAATCATTAAAGTGACTTTTGCTTAGGGGTGTTGTAGTAATTCAGTAGCATCATTATTATTTTTTTGTACGTTATTTTTTTAATAATCTATTCATTATTATTGACAATTATTGATCATTGACACCTAGGCAAAGATGATTGACACTGACACATATGATCCTAGTAAGATGATATGTGTTAAGTAGGAGACGTTACCATTCATGCCAAATGGCAGAAATATGGCAACGTCTTCTATTTTCATTTATATATAAGTTAATGTTCGGTATAATAGTGTGAAATGAAGTCCTCCATTGAGAAAGAGGAAAGAAATTCATAAGATCATATACTTGTTATAATTAATTCCGAGATTTACACTACAAAAAAAATGACTTTTTACGAGGGTCAAAACCCTCGAAATAAGTATTAAAAACCTTCAAAAAGGGTTATTTCAACGGTCAAGATGATTTTCGAAGGCGTCGATAGAAACACCGTCGAAAAAGATGTTTCGACGGCCTACACAAAGGTCGAAGAAAGTATTTTATCTTTATCGACGGTCATAACCCTCGATAAAAAGGGCTATAACCCTCGATAAAGAGTGTTGGATACTTCACAAATATTACTTGTATCTTGAAATAAGTAATTTTGTTTTTATCAAGGGTCAGATATAACCCTCAATAAAGGTTTTTTTTTTTCTCTAAAACAATTCATTGAGCAGGGACCTATACCAAATATACAAGCAATATACCACATTTGTACCAAAAATCTCAAGAATGCAAGTAATGCAAGTCCAAATATGTAAATGGTATGTTTAATTCTACTACAACAAATCCAATCGAAGTCCAAATAAATCTCAAGTAATGCAAGTCCAGTCCAAGTCTAATTCTACTACAACAAATCCAATAAATCCAATCAAGTCCAAATATGCAAGTAATAGCTTATAGCCACTTTCAACGAACAGATCATGATCCTACACACAAGTAGCACAACATAGCAGAGGCAGAGGAAGTGTAAAGATTGGCATTTTAAAATAGTTGTTGTAGCTTCTCTGTGAGTCCAGTTACTAACTACCTATGAGTCTGCCACATTAGCAAGAACAAACAAAAAAGATTCACCACTCTTACTTCACAGATCAAGTGTTCCAGTCAATTGAATGATTTTTCAGCCATTCAATTTCACTATGATTTTTGTTTCATTTGAAGGAGCTTGCAAGTAAAATAGGGGGAAAAAAGGTTGAAATTTGATGCAATTGGTCTACTGAGAGATGTTCATGAGATGATGAGGCTTAATCCATCATTATTGAATATTGATCCTATTACACTAAAAAGGATCCATTTTTATGCATGTGATAAAAAGCAAAATTTGCAAGACAAAGCTTTTGCAAATTTTGGGACTTATTAGGCTTCCACCTAATCAATTTTGAGCTAAAAGATAGTAGTACTTGTGCAACTGTTAAACCATTTTGTCTGAATGACTTTTAGAGTCCCATTTTAAAACATTAGCAAAGGAACATGGAATTCTCTGTCTTTAACTTTTACCATCTTGCAATCTTAAATCTAACACCATTTCTTTAAGCCTAAGAATGATTATTACACGAAAAAGACTTTATATCCCATTGAACCATATCTCAAACTATTAAACTCCACTAAAACCAGAAAACTCCAAGAACATGAATCCTCAATCACTTTGACTATTTTTTCCAAACCAGAAGCAATCCTCCCTCCCCCAAAGGCAATCAAATTAAAAAGATTGGATCTTTTCATGCCAGATATCATGCCACTAGCATGAAACTAAGTGTCCATCCCATTTAACTCACAATAATCAAAACATGAAAAGAAAACTGGGGAAAAAAAAAAAAAAAAAAAAAAAAAAAAAAAGAAAAAGGAAGGGGGGATCAAACTTCTGTATATCTAGATATAAAGATAAACCACGATAATCACTATTTAAGAAGAGTACCTTGACCACTTTCAAAGAAGAGTAGCTCACTGAGACAAGTATCGATTTATATGAAAAGTTCATTTTAAAGGATAATTAAACTAGTGATTAAACTTTATGTGGGTGCTGCCAGGCCCATTCAAACTACAAGTTTTGAACATTTTAACTTGTTGGTAGAAGAATTCCTTATTTCATATGTGGCTATTGTAATAAAAATAAAACTCAGAAACAGCACATATCATATTAAGATTACACTTTGAGCGAATGGAAATTTCAAAACTATCAACAGATACCTTTGGAGTGGTGCACATTCATTAAAAAGGAAAAACAAAACAAAACAAAATTCTACTTATATTTATAAGCTGGTCCTGCTATACCCCAAATTGCCCACTTGTATCAGTTATCATAAACCAGCTACACAAACAACCACCTATTGAACAAGTTACTTGAGCAAGCTGTAACAGTATTTTGTTTTTTGATAGGTAGCAAGCTGTAAGAGTATGTGGACGAATTTAATCAATGAGCCATCTGAAATGAACTCCACCAATAACATACTAAAAGTCAGATTAGAATCATTCAAACTTTCTAGAGATGGCCAGAGTCCATGAATTTAATGCATTGCAGAGAATGAGGAAAGCAAGGAAAGTGCTATATTATAATCAAAACGGGATTCCAAGCCAATCCATTCACCCAAAAGAGATCTCAATTAACAATGATTACAAGGAAATAGCACAATAATTGCAAGATAGTTAAACACAGGCCTTGCATCTGATTTATTGTAATGATTAATAATTAACTGTTCCTAAACTTTAAGAGGGAGGGCAATAGGTAATATAGACTATGTCGCTTAATTTATTAATTTGTTCTTCAGTAATAGACTAAAAAAGACTTGATTTAAAGCTTAATTTGACACTCCACTATGGTTCAACACTAGAAGAAAACTTCAACCTTCTGTTCTTCTTTCCTCCAATACAGTTGGTTACTATTACATCTGATTTCAAAAGGTTAGCAACAGAGAATCTTGGTAATTTTAGCCATTAAATACTTGTATAAAGCTTATCCATGTTGCAGCTCCTTTTCTTCCACAGAGCTTATCCATGTATGTATTATCTTATATTGACTGGTTAATAAAGATGGGATTAAGAACCAAGCAAATTTAAGCAATAGTGCCCCATTCACGAAAAACCAACTCACTTATGTAAAGACAGAATCTCAATTATGTAAAGATTGCCTCGATTTTACAATGCGTTCTGCTTGCTCAGGAGGAATCATCTCATATCATCATATGTGACCAAGAATATTACAATGACAATTTACATATCTTTACTTGTTGCCTTCTAATCTTATGATCTCTGGTCTGAGCTGTGGATTAGTGAAAACGTTAACAAATATATATTAAGTGTAGAACTTTTATTGAATCAATAATAATAATAAAAAATAAATAAAAGGTGAAACCCAAGTACACAGAAGTATACAAGAGCAACTAGACAGGTTTTACAGTTAGTAAATATATATTAAAGGCTCAAACCCAGAGTTAACTAAGCTCTTAAAAAAGTACACCTCAAGGCAAAAATAAAAGATTTAATGATGTGGAATGAGCGGAAATTTTACATATTACAAGTGCTAGGTCCTAATGATAATATAGTGAAGGTGATTATTCTGCTAGAATGAGAAGAGACAAATGCACAAAAACAAATCCCTCACGAATATATATTTCCAAAAAGAAGCAAATGCATCAACCGCTCTGATTGCAATAAAAAAACGGAATTATGCTTCCAATAAAAATGAGACAGCTGCACAGATAATTCCAATAAAAATGAGACAGCTGCACAGAAACAAAGATGTTGACGGATAATACTATAACTACTATATACTTAGATATAAGCCCCTCAAGAGGACACAAGCATTCAACTGTGAACAGCCATGGATTCATGCAAACTCCTTTTCTTTTTTATTCTTCATCTTCTGTTCATCACAATTCCATCAATCCAAGCAACCCCAGCAGAGTCAAAGCTCTTCAGAGAATACATTGGAGCTGATGAGCAGAATGTTACATTTTCAGACGTACCCATCAATCCCAAAATTGAAATTCACTTCATTCTCTCCTTTGCCATTGACTATACAACCTCAACTTCCCCTCCTTCCCCCACCAATGGTGACTTCAAAGTCTACTGGGACACAAAAAACCTCACCCCTTCTAATGTTTCCTCCATCAAGGCCAATCATTCAAATGTCAAAGTAGCTCTAAGTCTTGGGGGAGATACCATAGAGGGAAAACATGTACACTTCAAACCTACTCAGATAGTAAGAGAGTATAATCCTAAAACAAAGTAGGGTTGTGTCATTTGCATCAATAGCACCATATGATGATGACTCTGTTCAGCCATATTACTTGGCTTTGTGGCGGAAGTATGGGCATCTCATAGATTATGTCAACTTTCAGTTCTATGCCTATGAGAAAGGGACAACTATTCCTCAGTTTATTGAACACTTTGAGACCCAGAACACCAATTACATAGGTGGTAAGGTCTTGGTGAGCTTTGGTACTGATGGAAGTGGGGGTCTATCTCCTGATAATGGGTTCTTTGAGGCTTGTAGCAAGCTTCAACGTCAAGGCAAACTTCATGGCATTTATAAAATTCACATACAGAAGGAATATAAAATTCATATAGAAAAACAAATGTTTGCTAGCGGACAACATTTGATAAATAATTCTAAAGTATAGATGCAGACCAGCATGGCCCCAGAACCAGTAGAATCAATGGTCAGGTCCTGGCATTCACAGTTCAACTAGCCAGTCCAGATTAGTGTGCACATGAACACCAGTGGAAAACCAAGAAAGTTGAGACTATATAACTGAATAAGGGTGAGGATCCAAATCCAAAAGTTTTGAGATTTCATACGCATTATTCACACTTTTATAAGTGGAAGCTGCAACTTACTAAAGGGGCCCTAAATAATCCATCAGGCCTGAACCTGGACCTGATGGAAATGCCCCAAAAAAAAGGATCATGACGCGCCCTCAACTATAGCTTGTCTTATATTTACTTGCCAAAAAGATTACATATGACCAAGTAATTCAAAGTCAGATCATCACACAAATTTTCTAACATTCAACGCACAAGAAACTTTTTCATGACCTAGTACTATCAATTTCGAAAATAACATTCTCTAGAAGTAATGAAGTTACATATTTGGGGATGGTCATATAACTGACTTTCTGCAGATAAATATTTTTGCAGTCATTGCCAATACATAAAAGTACCCACTGAAACTCCCATAGCTTGGATCCCTCTATTGCTAGGCCTCAAACTATAAACATTGAAACCATTAGCATCACTAGTATTTGGGGATGGTCATATAACTCAGTTACATAATTAATCAGTGTTTCCTTTCCTGGAAACTATTTCAAGAGAAACAAACATGAATCTATTTAGGAAATTTTTAACTAATAAGCACTGAAATTCAAATCCAAATCACAAATTCACAAATACAATTGAATTGTTAATCCAAAATCCAAAACTAATAACATCAAAACGAACAATCAGATATTTAATCAAAACCAATTCAATGCTTGCCTATCAAAATCCAAAACTAATAACATCAAATGATAATTAGCAAAGGAAAGAAATGGAATCGGAGAGAAAATGATAGGCGGACCTCGTCTTTTTGTAGAAATGGAAGAATCGACTTTGGGGAAGCTCTTGATGATGGAGAGGACTCTTTCGATGACCTCGTCTTTGCTAGCCGTCGATTCGGTCGATCTCACAGTTTTCCGGTAGCCTGAAAATGGGAGCGTCGAAGGCTTGAGGTTCCCAAAACAATCAGAGATCTATTCATATCTCAAACCCTCTCTCTCTCTAAAAAATCTGAACGAAAATCAAAAGAGTTCGAAGTTGGAACTTACATTTTGTTGGAAATTGATTGGAGTGAGCGATAAGGGGTGGAGCCGTGGAGCGAGGACAAGGTCTGGTGCGAGAATTTGAGCGTGAAAAGGTATTTCAATTTTGGGGGTTTTGATGATTTGGGGGTTTTGAAGATTTAGGGGTTTTGAAGTTTCTATTTGACGATTGAAACTTGAAGTTCTGCGAAAATTCAAATTTGCTGGGGTTTTCATTCAAGTTGTTATTCGGGGGTTTTCATTTTCAGAAATCCTGGGCGTGTACCAAATGAGTAGTCGAAGGTTTTCATTTGCTGTTATTTTTTTCATGCTTATTTCGAAGGTTTTTAAGGCCGTTGAAATAGCTCAGTTAAAAAAATGCATATTGCGAAGGTCACTGTCAAAAAAGGTGAGTAATATAAGTTTATTTCAACGGTTCTATTAGGGACCGTCGAAATAGATTAATTGTATATTTGACCCTCACAGCTTACCAAACTATATGCTATTGCAACCATTTTTAATGAACCCTCGAAATAAATGTATTGAAATAGACTAAGTTTTTTGTAGTGTTACTAACAATACTTGTTATAATTGTTTCTAAGAAAGACTTTTTTTTTTTTTTTCAAAATTAAAATTCATAAGATCATGTACTTTAGATCGAGTGAATTAACCATATTATCAATTGGAAATGAGATGTTAGCAAAACTTAATTATTAATTTTCCATCTCAAGAACCGAGAAACATTAAAAATATTGTATTGAGGTGAAAAACTACTAATTAAATATATATAAATATATGAGACCATCATTTAAAGCCTTTATCTTAGACCTCAAACTATATTTAAACGACAGTTAAAATCCTTTTTATAGGCCTTCCCTTTTATTTATTTAATTTACTCTCTCTTATTCTATTAATAAGACAAATAGAACTTTTTTTTTTTTTTTTTTTCTTTCTTTCTTTTTGATGAGATAAGGCAGATAGAACCTGTGTTGTTGAAAAGAAAACGGAAGAAAATAAAATGAAAAATCAACCTTGGAGTAACCACAAGGTTTATATGACATTTCATTAATCATCTTGCTAATTTATTTCAATATTAGATTAGGTTTCTTTATTTTACCCCTGAGTTACATTTCAAATGGAGAGAATCCTAATCCGAGTTACATATAGATAATTACTCTTCCCACCACCAGTTCCCTACAACCGCCATTATTAATGTCCTTGACCATCACCTGATGAGCCTTCTCGGTCGCCGGGTACTGGACCACTATTTTTCATCTGGAAGATAATTTCTCTCCAGCTACTCTTTTTCTCTGAAAAATAACAAGAAATTGCATATATAAACACAAAACCTCTACGTATGTATTAGGATATATGCTTGCATTACGGTATATTCAGACTTGCATGCTCAAACAAACTCAGAACACGTATGTAGAAAACGACTTACTGGTTCGTAGGACGACGTTACTGGGTTCGGCATCCACTGTTGCAGATGAGAGAAATAAAAACAGAAGCAAGGAGATTATGATAACCCTAATGGACGCCTTAACATTCATTTTGGCTTTAGACTTTAATTAAGACTTCCTTGTCGATCTCTCTCTCTATATATATTATGTATTCTACGAAGAGCGGCCCTACTTTCGACGATTATTCAAATTAATTTTGTGGAAGAGCTACACGTTCAAGTCAAATGAATAGAAGTCATCAATACGCGTTTCCCCGCTAAGACCTTTCCACAAATTTTGTTTTATTAAGAGATTTTCTTTAACTTCACACCTGACCAGAACAAGAGCCCGGATAGAAGAACAATATCCTTAAGACGGGAAAAACCTATAAGGGTCTAATTGCTGTTTGTGGCAAAATTTCAAACTCATTGCATAAAGTAAAGGAAAAAATTGCATGTATACCCCTGAATTTTGAGGGATTGCACTTTGACCCATTTTTTTTGTTTTTCTTTAACCAAGTTACTACTTGAACTTTAACATCGTGCCGAATAACCACTTATGACAGGTTCCATCCGCATTTTCGTTAAAAATCAAGGTGAGACTTACATGTGTGAGGGAGAGAACAACTCAATGAGAGAGAAGAGAAACTGTTCCATTCCTCTCATTGTTCCACCATCACCACCCCCAAGTATATCCCAGCAAACTAGTAGAGAGAAGAGAATAAGTTTAGAGAGCTTTTTCAAAATTTACACTTCATTTGGGAGAGGGGAAAGGAGTGGAAAGAAATGGAATGAATATTGCATTTTAAGAATATTCTTTCATTTTCCTTATTTGGAAGATTAAGTACGAGGAAATGAAAAAGAATGAAAAGATCATTCCCTTGTTTGGGAGTTTAGGTGAAGGGAATGGAATGGAACACTCATTTCTCCATTTTCCCTCCAAATTCCCAAATTTTCATTACAGGAAATTGAATTTTATTTAATAAAATTTTCATCAAAACTGTCATTGTCCTTTTCTAACTCCAAATCTGTCAGATTTGAGTCAGCCACATTACGAGATTTTTAATAAATTATGTAGAGCTCTTTTTGAGCTGAATTTTTAGTGGTTCATTGTACACATATAGGAGTACATCTCTATAAAGTTTCAAGCTAATTGGATAAATATAAGTGGGTCAAAATAATTTTACAAAGGGGCTGACCTGCTTTCATTTTAATCTGGAAGCAGATGAAAAAGCTACAATTTTTGTGAAATTTATTCCAAACTTTTATTTATTGGATTGAGTTGGAATTCCATACCCGTATTCCTTGATGTGTGTACTACTTGTTTGATTTTATTGTGGCTTGTTTCTATTGTTTAGTACCCAAAATAAATATAAACGCTTTGCTACCTCTGTTTTTGATATTGTTTGATTCCATGGGTGATGTGTCTTGAGTCATCCTAATTAATGCACATTGCTTGCAATGGGGCATTAAGATACTTTAGTAGCATTATGGTGCTCACAATTTCTTGTACGCTTGTTTGATTCCCAATTGGGAATGGATCCCTATCTTAGGATATATAGTTAAGTTAGGCTTTAGGGCTTTCGATTTGAATATTAGGGGATTTTATTAGTTTATGGAGAAAAGTGTAGTGGTCTACTTTGTGATGGGTATTATTCTTATAGGATTGATGTTATGTTTCTAGATTCCAAGTTGGTACTTGGTGATGGACCTAGTGACTTGATTGGCTAGCTTGTGTGGTGCTTGCTTGAGGTAAATTGGTTAATCTTGCAAGGAAAGTAGGTATTTAATGGGATTTTTATGAAGATAAATCATTATTACATATGAGCATTTTAAGATTTAAACACATTTATGAAAATTATTATGGAACTATACTTTTCCAAAGGGTTTTGTGTATTAACCTCACTATTTAATTATTTATGAGAAAATGCATTGTATTTGACATTGCATATGGGGAAATGCATGATTTGTTAGATTGGAAACTTATAAGAATCTTTCATTTAAACCTTGGTGATTGATGATTTGATAAGGTTATGGATTATTTGAGTTTTGACAAATGTTTTATCTTGAATTTTGTTATTCAAGATATGTTATGGAAACTTTAATGTCTGAGAATTATATTCGAGAAGTTTCAAGCTTTGTGAAACCTTTGAATGTTGAACTATTTTATAAAACTACTTGGGAATAAGCTACAAATATTCATTATATTAGACCTGTGAGCTCTTTGTGTCGTTTTCCCCATGTGCTGTGACATTTGTGATTACTCGGCTGAATGTCGTTGTCTTTGTGACATTGGTGTCTTGACACTCCGTCTTTGTGGCGGCTATTATGTCTTCATGTCATTCCGTCTTTGTGGCGGCTATGATGTCTTTGTGGCATTCTGTCTTTAGGGCAGCTATTATGTCTTTGTGACGATTATGATGTCTTTGTGGCATTCCGTCTTTGTGGTGCCTTTTGCTTCTTTGTGATGCCTTGTTACCAGTGACGTAGCCAGAAATATGGCTAAGTGGGGTCATTCAATGCAAGTGTGTGACGGCGAGAGAAACCTGCAAGAGGTGGATTGATTCATCGATGCCGTTTGCTTATTGCGCTTAGGAATTTGGAACAATGGTCTCTATTTCTCTCTAATTCGACTGGTAAAGTGAAATAAAATTTAAGAATTTTTTTATGACTAAAAATATGGGCCAGTAGTAATTAAAGTTTTAAACTCACATAAACAATGGTCGGGCTGGGGGCAGTAGACCACATATGGCATAATGAAAAATCACAAACCCACCCACTAATATCTCTTTGTTTTTTATATAAAAATTTCAACTCCACAATCAACACAAAAAGACAAGCAGTGGACCACAAATAAACATTAACAAAAAAAAAAAAAAAAAAAAAATTCAAGTAGCACAAAAAAGAGCCCAAATATCATCAATAAAAATAAGCCCAAAAGCATAACATCAACAATCAAAATTAGTCAACACAAATAGTTTATCAGCCTAAATAATTCACACTCACAACCCAATTAATCTTCTTCTACTAAAAAAAAAAAAAACCCTAAATTTACTTTACCAATTACGTCAAAATATATATTATTATGTTTATATCCATCAAGAGAGAGAGTGTCGTTGTGTTCCCTTTGATTTGTTGTTTCTAATCGCGGAAAAGAAAGCACCATAGACTGTATTGGTTAATTTTTAATGCTTTTGTGTCATTGTGTGATTGTATCACTATGTGTTAAACTGTTATGTTTCTGATAATATAGAATGATTTAGAAGAAATGATGTAGCACCAAGATTCTCAAAATATGCATCATGAAACTACATAACACACCATGTGAGCTATAACAAATATCCAATACCATTTCAAAACCATAAAATGCACCAAAGGCCAAATAATAAAGTGATGTAAGTGGTGACTCCATATAAGAATTAATAAAAACCAAACAACTCAGTATTGTTGTAAAATTATTGTGAAAATGTTGTGCCTATTGCACTGTTCTATTGCAATATATATAATTGTTGCGGCTAATAAATGTTGATATTGTATAGACTACAAAGCCTTGAGATCTTTATGCAACCATTCTTTTTTTATTTATGCACTTCTTGTTAATAACATATCCCGCGCATTGCGCTGGTTATTGTCTAGTATATAGATATTTGCAATGAAAAGTTCTATTATTACTCATGGCATTACATTCTCTTAAACCAGCGGTGGCTGTTAGAAGCATAAAGTTGAAAGAATATACATTTCCTACAATTCATATCCTTGCTTGTCTTATAAAGACTGTGTGGATGGCTCTAGCAAATTATTTCACTTGGGGTTGATAACACCTAAGAAACAATGTGCATAGTTGGTCTAGATTCTGGATTAGCATGCAAGCATGCAATTGCCAACTTTATGATGAGAATCTGTTGATTCTCAACCTCAAGTGTAGGAGGTAGAAGGCATATGTCTAACAATTCTTTCAACAATGAACTCTCCTCCACAGTTGAAGTAGATAGAATGGAGATGATTTCACCGGGATGCATTCCTTTGATGACTTCAATAGCTAAAAACATTGCATTTCTCAGTTATCTTCATCGTATAAGCAAGCTCTGCAAACAAACAAAATGTAACACCAATGAATATGTTGGGGGAAATTCTGTGATGAGGTGTGAGAGAGAGATCAGTTGAGGCAAATTATGATTGTGATGATGTGAGAGAAAGAGAGATTGGTTGAGGGAAATTTGATATGAATGAGAGAGACAAAGAGATATTGTAATTTACTGCTTTAAAAGTTGACTGGTTCAAAAACAAAGAATTACATACATAGCTCAGATAAACTTGCAATGCCATTGAGAGAAGCTAAACAACCCGTGAATAGAATTGTCCACCTTCATCTTTCCACCATGCCCAAAAGAACCTTCTAATTTTATCGATACCCAAAAAAAAATAAACATCAAATCAATTCAAACCCAATAAATTATTCTTGAAAAAAAGGTGATTGGTTTCCGAGAACATATATATGAATGAAAAGAAATTAATGATATGAATAATTGAAGAAAACCTGTTGGGCGTAGTGGAAGGCACCAATTGAAGAGACAGCGAGGGACTTCTCAAATGAGTCAACGAATGTCAGAGAAGTTAGCGGGGGAGCCAATTAGAATTAGAGAGTGTAACAGTGATAAGGGGCTTTTGGGGTTTTAATTTATTTTGTGAGTGATAATTGTTCTAGTGGGCCCGTGTCTCACCTAATTGTCACATGTTTCACTATTCCGTCTGTTCTAACAGGAATGTGGAAGGATAGAGAAACGAGCGTGCAATTGACTCCTATTGGGGGGTAAATTGTGCAACTCAAAAGTTTGGGTGACATTGAAAAATGGGTCATAATTCAAGGTGGTAAAAACATTCCTGAACATGAAAAGTCTTCCAAGTCATTTTCGTTATGTCAATAGTTAGAAAGAAATTCCACGCAAAGTAAATAGATAGTGCAAAGGTGAAGGAAAATGGGGAAGCTTTTTTTTTTTTTTTTTTTTATGTGGACAAATTGAAACTAAATGGACAAGCTAGACATTGTCAAGGTCTTTGAATTTTTTTTTCTTTTTTTTTTGAAGGTGTGGATTTGAACACCACGCATGGATTTACATTTTTCGTATATTGCTCATTTATGTTTAGCAGAATTCTATGGTACCTAATCTTAACCATTAGTATAAACAGTTAATATTACATAGATATGGTGGTTTACATTGTTGATTGTTTTGGTAATTCCTAATAAACTTATATTGTTTATATTGTTTTGTTTGTAGGAGAATTCTATGGTACCTAAAGTGATCATTCTGTTTGTATTTTCTTGGTGGTTTACATTGTTGAAATTTATGTAGTGCTATAGGCTTTTAATTTTATTTTTTTGTTGATAATTCTATAGTTGGGGATGGGGGATTTGAACTCTGGTTCCTTATAAAGAAAAACATACAATACCAATTGAACTATAAAACTCTTAGCATGTAGTATAACTAGGTCAGGTATGTAAAAGTGGACTTAGATTCCATTTTCTTTGTCAAGCAAAAAGAAAAAACATTGTTGAACATGAAAGTCATCCAAGTCCTTTTCATTGTCTATAACTGGGAAAAAATTCCAAGAAAAATAAATAGATAGTGTAAAGGTGAAGGAAAATGGGGATGCATTTTTTGGTTTTTATGTGGACAAATTGCAACTAAAAGCTAGACAATGTCACTGTCTTTGATTTTTTTTGAATATGTGAATTGGAACAATTGCGCATGGATTTACATTTTCCATCTAGTGCTCATTTCTGCTTTGGGAGAATTTTATGGTACCTAATCTTAACCTTTAGTATAGAATATTGCTATATTTCATATATATTTTATAATAATAGATGAACAGTTAAATTAGGTAAGTATGATACATAAAAAAATATATCTATTTTAGGATGATCATTCATTTTGTATTTTTTTGGGCCTTTACTTGTGGCGACTCTAGTAATTTTTTTCTAAGATAATCATTAAATAACTTAAATAGCCATTATAAACTTAAATTATACAAGATCTAATAAAAGAAAACTTGAATATATTGACATCACACACAAAAAAAAAAATGCAAATACTAATACTTTTCTTAGGTAGGAGATGAATCTTGTGGTATAATCCCTTATTAGAAATTTGTTTATAATGCAAATTTAACAAAAGAGAAGAT
>OU015763.1:47442771-47458516 GCA_907173295.1 Fagus sylvatica | reverse complement strand
TGTTAATGGATCCGTGATCGATCACATTGGGTATTAAAACTTGTAAATGACCTTCACTATGTGAAATGGGTCCACATTTTTCTAGAGGGTATAGTGATCCATTACATTTTGTCCAAAGCCTAAAACGATCACATTTTTCATATTCTTGGCAAAAAAAGAAAAACCCATAAAAACAAAGAAATTAGGAGTCAAATAAAAACTACAATGTAATCGAAAAATTCAAAAAGAAGGATAGCAAAAAAAATCAAGAAGAAATGAAAATAAAAAACAAAGTAAATGTAGAAAGAACCTTTATGTATGAGAGAGAGAGAGAGAGAGAGAGAGAGAGAGAGAGAGAGAGAGAGAGAGAGAGAGAGAGAGAGAGAGAGAGATTTACCTCTATTGATCCAAGATTCATATAATGAGTTTGAAGACAAACACTTAACTAAAGAAGAAAAAAGGAAATTAAATGCAAAAAAATATATTAATCATCTAAGTTTGCATTAAAATTATATATAAAGAAAATATTAAGAAACATAAATTGATTAAATGACATACAGACATAGATAGATTTTACAAAAAAAAAAAAAATTGATATAGTGAAATTTGTAGAGGAATCACAGATTTCAATAGTTTGAAAGTTGTGGAAAGTTATGATAAGTTTACTGAGAACATATATGTGAGTCTCTATTATTAATTAATTACTAATTTTTATTTTTAAAATTCAAATGTAGATGTGATAAAACATGTATTTAATTAAATGGGTTAAACGTGTCGTGTCAATTTTTCTAAAATACTACTACTTACGTTGGAAATAGAGAATGGATTAAATGTGGGCTTTGTCTTTAGGGCATGATTTAGGGATTTCTATGTTAAACTTATATTTTATTTCAATTAATCAACAAATCATGAAATTGAGGCCTCAAGTTGAAGATTTAAATCAACAATTGATTAAAATAGTAACCGGTTAACAAATTATTAGAGATCTTGCATATTACGATTAGGGTTTTATGCCTAAAAGGGGGGTTTTTGTATTTTGTAGAACAATCCATTTGATTTGATAGACCAATAAGCAAGGCACAAATATATGATATTCATACAAACTTTCTTCTTCTTTAAATTTATAATGTAGTAGTTTTGGTACATAAATAAAATAGTGGCATCCATTTCTAAATAAAATATATATATATTATAAATGGTTAGAGATGTTTCTTCACGTATTCAAATGCAAAAACTTTACAAATATTTACCAAGCGTCTCTAAACAATGAGGGTGAAAAAGTAATTCACTAGATCCTCTACATAAAAGATTTTGAATTTCATCTTTAGGCCTAAAATATCCTTATATTTACTATTCAATTAAAAAGTAGAACATAAATGATATATATGTAATTTGCAACAAAAAAAAAAAAAAAAACTACCTCAAACCACTCTCCCACGTATCCACACTATGTCTTCTCATCAATAACCACTACTATTATAAAAGAAAAAAACAAAAACAAAAACCACTTCTCATTATACTTTAATTCAATTTTTATTTTCTTATTTCAATTAACTCTTTATGCTATAAAATATAATTAAACAATAAAAAATAAATAAATAAAAAAAACTAATTTTTAGTTCCACTATCCCATGTTTAATTTTTAAGTTTTTAAACTTTTAACTACTCTTAATTTCTTATCCATATCCTTTTTAACATTCTATTATTATTATTTAAGAATTATTTCTATGTAAATGACCGCTGTGTGAATGGGTCCACATTTTTCCAGAAGGTTCAGCGATCGATCTCCAATTTTAGCACAAAATTTGCGATCGATCACCGTAACCTCTGACTTTGGGTGTTAAAACTTGTAAATGACCTTCAACATTTTTCTAGAAGTTTCAGCGATTGATCTCCATTTTTTAGCACAAAATTTGCGATCGATCACCGTAGCCTCTGACTTTGTGTGTTAAAACTTGTAAATGGCCTTCAACATTTTTCTAGAAGGTTCAGCGATTGATCGCATTTTTTTAGAAGCAAAGTTGCGATCGATCACCATAGCCTCTGACTTTGGGTGTTAAAAGTAGTAAATGGCCTTCGCTGTGTGAATGGGTCCATCATTTTTCCAGAAGGTTCAGCGATCGATCACCTTCTTTTAGAAGCAAAGTTGCGATCGATCACCATAGCCTCTGACTTGGGTGTTAAAAGTAGTAAATGGTCTTCGCTGTGTGAATGGGTCCCACATTTTTTCAAGAAGGTTCAGAGATCGATCACCATTTTTTAGAAGCAAAGTTACGATCGATCACCAGAGCCTCTGACTTTGTGTGTTAAAAGTAGTAAATGGTCTTCGCGGTGTGAATGGGTCCCACATTTTTCTAGAAGGTTCAGCGATCGATCACCATTTTTTAGAAGCAAAGTTGCGATCGATCACCACAGCCTCTGACTTTGTGTGTTAAAAGTAGTAAATGGTCTTCGCGATGAGAATGGGTTCCACATTTTTCTAGAAGGTTCAGCGATCGATCACTATTTTTTAGAAGCAAAGTTGTGATCGATCACCATAGCCTCTGACTTTGTGTGTTAAAAGTAGTAAATGGTCTTCGCGGTGTGAATGGGTCCCACATTTTTCTAGAAGGTTCAGCGATCGATCACCATTTTTTAGAAGCAAAGTTGCGATCGATCACCATAGCCTCTGACTTTGTGTGTTAAAAGTAGTAAATGGTCTTCGCGGTGTGAATGGGTCCCACATTTTTCCAGAAGGTTCAGCGATCGATCACCTTTTTTTAGAAGGAAAGTTGCGATCGATCACCATAGCCTCTGACTTTGGGTGTTAAAAGTAGTAAATGGCCTTCACTGTGTAAATGGGTCTCACATTTTTCCAGAAAGTTTAGCGATCGATCACCTTTTTTTAGAAGCAAAGTTGTGATCGATCACTATAGCCTCTGATTTTGGGTGTTAAAACTTGTAAATGGCCTCTTCTTCTTTTTTTATCATGGTTTGTTTATTTTTTATGAATTTTTTTAACTAATGCCTAACTAACCAAAGTTAAAAAAGAAAAATTATATTCTAATTATTTTAAGTTTAAGTGGGAAATTTTATTTATTTTTTATTTTTTTTATCATGGTTTGTTTATTTTTTATTAATTTTTTTAACCTAATGCCTAACTAACCAAAAATAAAAGAAAAATTATATTCCAATTATTTTAAGTTTAAGTGGGAAATTTTTTTTTTTTTTTTATTAATTTTTTTAACCAATGCCTAACTAACCAAAGTTAAAAAGAAAAATTATATTCCAAATATTTTAAGTTTAAGTGGGAAATTTTAATTTTTTGTTTATTTTTTTATTTTAATTTTTTTAACCAATGCCTAACTAACCAAAGTTAAAAAGAAATATTATATTCCAATTATTTTAAGTTTAGGTGTAATTAGTCTTAACTTTTGAAACTAATGTTTTTGGAATAGCAAACCGTTTGATAAAATTAGTAAACAGTCTGATTTATTGTAAAGTGGAATCTAATATTGGCGGCTTTGACGGCTTGGGTGAATGTTTGTAATCATTTTGTAGAATTAGGTGTTTATTGATAAATATTGTAAATAGGTTTCAACAATTGTAATTGGTCTCAACATTTATAAAGTATTTGTTTAGATGAGCAATTCGTGTGATAAAATTAATAATCGGTGTCATTTATTGTAAAATGGAATCAAATTTTGGCGGTTATGACGGTTTGTGTGAAATTTTTTAATTAACTTGTCGAAATATGTATTTTGGTGATAAATATAGTAAAATATGTTTTAGTACTCGTATTTGGTCTCAATTGTTGTAAAGTATTTATTTAAGAGTACAAAACGGGTGATAAAATCAGTAAAATTTCTCATTTATTGTAAAATGGAATCAAATTTTGACGGTTATGAGGGTTTGTGTGAAATGTTTTAATTAACGTGTCAAAATTTGTATTTTGGTGATAAGTATAGTAAATTATGTTTTAGTACTCGTATTTGGTCTCAATTGTTGTAAAGTATTTATTTAAGAGTACAAAACGGGTGATAAAATCAGTAAAATTTCTCATTTATTGTAAAATGGAATCAAATTTTGACGGTTATGAGGGTTTGTGTGAAATGTTTTAATTAACGTGTCAAAATTTGTATTTTGGTGATAAGTATAGTAAACTATGTTTTAGTACTCGTATTTGGTCTCAATTCTTGTAAAGTATTTGTTTAAGAGTACAATACGGGTGATAAAATCGTAAACTTTATCATTTATTGTAAAATGGAATCTTTTTGGATGGTTAGTGATTTTTAGTAACTAGTTTCTAAATTTAATACTTTTTGAGATAATTTTAGTAAACTTTGTTATAATTTGTAATAGTTCTCACTTTCAGTATTAATGTTGTCTATTATTGGGGTGTGAGAATGTGTAAATGGTGTTAATTGAGGTAAATTTTGATGAGTAAAATTTGTGTGAAATATTGTTAATTGGTTGATAAAATTTGTATTTTTGTGTGAAATTATCGTATTAGAGTATTATTCCGTACTATTTTTGTTTTTCCTCGTAATTGTTGTGATAGATCGTGTAATATGTGTGAGTTTAATTAATTTGTCCCTTATTTTTTGTATTTTCTTCTTAATTATTGTTATATGAGTGTTATTTTTTGTAATTGGTGTGTCAATTTATGTAATACCGGCTACCTGAGCAGCCAGTCACAATTTTTTCTAAATGCCAATTATACCCCTACGGGAAAAAAAAGTTACGGGACGTAAGTATTTCCGGAATTTGAGATCCTATAGCCCATTGACGCAAAAAGTCAATGAACCAAGAAATTAATGCCTAGCTTTGATACATGGGAAACACTTCGGTCCGTCACGAGACCTGTGTTGATTTTAATAAAATTTGTGTATTTTATGATAAATATTATGTTTGTATTGATAAATATATATTTATTATTGTAAAAATAAAACGTGCGAATTCTGGTAGAATTAGTGATATTTGTGATAAAGTTAACTTTACTACAAACTACACACATTTTACAACACCTGACAACATTGTATCAAAACACACACAAATATTATAATTTTTGACACCTTTGGCGGGACGGTCCTGTATGGGGGACTTAAGAATTTCCCTTGATATATATAGTACTCACCCTTTGATACAATTTTCATGACTTTCAAAAGATAAAAGCTTTAACATTATCTAGCATTATAAGTGGCGTTCTTTCAGATTTGTCCATTAATATTTCTTTTAGGTACTAAACAATAGAATCAAGCCATTATAAAAAAACAAGCAAGTGATATACATATAAAAGAATACTCATATATTGAAATGGGCACAAAAAAACAAAAAACCTAAACAAAAAAAAGCATTAACAAAAAAAAAAAAAAAAAAATAACAGTACAATTTTCCAAAAAAATGTGAAGAGGCTAGTGTTACCCAAATATCAACCTAAGAGGGGGGGGTGATTTAGGTTGAGGCAAACTTTTTCTATTTAAATGCGGAATTAAAAACTATTTTCAAATTTCAAATATTGAATAAGCAAATATAAGAACACAATTCAATTGCAATATAAATATGATAGGCAATCAAGCACAAGTATATATAAGCAATTAAATAAGTAAGAGAGAGAGAGAGAGAGAGAGAGAGAGAGAGAGAGAGAGAGAGAGAGAGAGAGAAAATCAAACACAATGATTTTTATTGAGGTTCGGCTTCCCCGCCTATGTCCCCGCCTCAAGAACACTTCTTGAGGATTCCCAAATCCACTATTGGACAATCTTCTTTCGGGTGAAGATCAAACCATTACAAATCTTCCTTACACGGTGAAGAGTAACCACCTAGTGAAAAATCCTTTTCACTCCTTAGGATTTATACCCAAACCCTAACAAACACTCACAAGATTCAACAAGGGATTGTTGTACAGTATAAGGCTCTCTCAAAGAGTAATAGTACACAATTATGCTCACTCTAATAGTATATCAAGGAATTGATCAATATGGCTCAACAACTATTATGAGAAAATTGGTTTTGAATCAAAACAAGAGGATTTAAGCTTGAGAAAGATTTTGAAATGCTTGAGCAAGGTTCTAGGGTTTTTCTTTGTTCTCTCTTGTATTTTGAAACTCAGAAAGTGTAGTATTTATAGCCAAAAATGATTTCTTCCCACTATGGTGGCTGACCTAGCTATTCATTTAAATTTCAAGTAATCCAGTCGCCTGGACATATAAGTAGTCACCTGAATTATAAATATGGAAAAAATCATTTGAAAAATAATCTATTACAGTGAGCAACTAGCCGTTATAATTTAAATTTTGAAATATCCAGTCGCCTGGATTGAGTATCAGTCGCCTGGATTATTTGAGCAGATTTGGACAGAAACTCTCGGGTTGGAATTTTCAGTCGACTGGGTCAATTCAGTTGGCTGGATTGAATCCAGTCGCCTGCATCTAGGGTTTCCAACCTTAGGTTATTTTTGGTTTTGTTTTGAATAATCAAACTTTTATAATTTTTATTTATTTTGAGCGGTTTGATTATTTTCTTTGAAATCATGTTAGTCCTATATAGATATTATTATAAAATGAATTTAGGACTAAATAATTACTTTTGAAAATCATTTTGAGTTGGTTTTAAAGTTGAGCCATAGAAATCAAAGCTTAATAAACTTTACAAAACCTAACTCTTACTCTCATTTGTCTTGGAACATGATTCTTGAGCTTGATTCCTTTGACTTGGGTCTTGATGACTTGATCTTCAATGTTGACGACTTTGCCTTTGCTTGATTCTTAATTGACCATGTCGGTCCAATTAAATAACTGGTCAACATTATGCTTTAAATAGAAATCATTAGTTCACATGAAAATATTATTTATGAATATCTTTTAGATCATTGTTATCATCAAAATTACATAAATGTCCTTGGATTAGTTAGCCAAATAATAGGTATTGAAACCTTGAGGCTAACGATCTCCCCCTTTTTGATGATGACACATATGATATGATATTTTTACAAGAATAATGATTTTGAAGCTTTTTTTGAAAAGCTCCCCCTAAGGTAATGCATATATATGTATAAGAGATTATTAAATCTCCCCCTATCTTCATGCATAGATCAAATGGTCATTAAGTACACTCAAGTAATCAATATATATAAACATTTTAGCCAATCATTGCAAGATATGAGAATACACATATTTTGTTAATATAAACCAATAGATTAAAGTACTGATCAACATAGGTTCAAATATTTCAATTAACACGTGAGTACTATGCTATTAAAAACATAGGTTATGTTAAAGTAAACATTTCCATCATAAAACAAAACAAATAGCAACCCAAACATAAAACAAATAACAAATAGCAACCCAAAATGTCATATATTTCTCCCCCTTGGCATCATCAAAAACAAAAGTAAAGACAAGTACAATCACATGCCATTGTTCCCTAAACGCTCATTGATGTCTTCCAAAGTTTGTGCCAAACTAGTAAAGTTTGCATCATAAACCGAGAACCGATTAGTAATCAAAGTTGTAAGGTTTTCCATGCTAGTTGCCAAGGAGTCCATACGTCCAAACATTAGTTGGAAGTTATCCTCGTTGACATGAGAGGAACTAGGAGCCATTGGAGGTACGGTTAGAGGCTCTTCATCCTTCATGCATTGCTTCTTCATCCCCTTGAGCTTCATCCCCTTTCATTTGAGCTTCCTCATCAAGTTCCTCTTCCACAATTGTATCCCACTTAACCCAAATGTTTTCCTTAAGAGAATATTTCATTTGTTTCATGGTAGTGATGCCATAAACATCCGTGGGAATGACATTTCAAGTCTTTCTCTCACCACTTAAGTTTATTTCAAAATGTTCAAGAATGGAGGTGATGTGGAGACCATAAGGAAGAGCGGCATTCTTCTTTTTGACACATGAGTCCATGTGCCAAGCAATGTAAAATGCAAGATCAAGTTTGACCTTGTTAAGAATGCACCAAATGAGGAAAAGGTCGAGATAGGAGATGTATTCATATGAGCCACTCCTAGGAAGAATGTTGTGGGTGATGATATGATGAATGAGGTAGCTTTCAATGGTGAGCTCGGTATTTTTGGGCTTATGGGCATGTTGGATGTTAGGATTGCCACACATTTGGCCAATTGATGCTAAAGGATCATACCCTTGAAATTGCACCCAATCATTTGTAGTATAGCGTTGAAGATTGGTGTGGGGGACCCCTAAAATGGTGGCTAAGTTGTTAAGGGTTAGGGAAATGGATTTGCCTTTCACATAGGAAGTGATTTTTCCCTCTTTATATTGAAAGTGAGTGTAGAAGTGCTTGACAAGAGTAGTGTATTGTGTTTGTCGTAAACTAAGAACGTTTTTCCACCCTTGAGCTTGAAAAAGCTCTCTAAGAGGAATATGATAGTTAGCAAAGAAAGGGAAATCAACTATTATGCCTAAAACTATAGCTTTAGGGGAGATTTCATCATGGAATCTTACCGAATGCTCGGAGGAATGAAAAGTACTGTCCATTGTTGCAGGTTCGTCCTCTTGAGCCTTAGATTTGTGCCTTTTCTTAGACCCTTCACCAAAAGATTTCTTTGGAGCCATTTTCGGATTGATGGAGTTTAGGGTTTGAATTGGGGGTTTTGTAATGTGAGTGATTGAGAGGGATTTTGTGTTTGGAGGAGGTTAGGAGGGAATTTCGACCAAAACCCTATGGAAGAGTGAGAGGGAAAATGAGAGAAATGAGAGAGATGAAATTTTTTTTAGGGCTGCCTCTGTTTTAGATAACCGTGAAATTGCAAATCCAGTTGCCTGGATCATTATCCAGTCAACTGGATCAAGCCTAAGGACCCTTTCTGTAACCTTAATTTAGTCGCCTAATATAGGGTAGGGTCGCCTAAATTGGGACATTCAGTCGCCTGGTTCCCAATCCAATCGCCTAAATGTACCTGGCAAATTCTCATTTTCTGATTTTTAACCTCTTTTTCAAATTTGAGAGATATTTAATCATTAAATTCAGAAAAATTTAAAACAAATAATATGTTCAATATCTCCTATCATCACTCAACATGTTATACAAACAAATTCATTAATATAACGTATGATCATGATATGGATAATTTCAATTTATGTTCAATTTTCAAGGTATATATATAAATAGATAGATTAAACATGGTTGAATCAAATAGAAGGATAATAAATTCAAGTTCATTTGATATCAACGTACCTTGCCATACCTATTTCACGTTGTATTGTGTAAAATTGTTCTTCAATGAGAGGTTTGGTGAGGATATCGGCCCATTGATGGTCGGTGCTCACAAATTCAAGTTCAATGTCCCCTTTTTGCACATGATCTCTTATGAAATGGTATCTAATTTCAATGTTCTTGGTGCGAGAGTGTTGAATAGGATTTTTACTTAGACTTATGGCACTTGTGTTATCACATCTTATGGGAATATGATCAAATAAAATTTTAAAATCCTCTAGTTGTTGTTTTATATAGAGAGATTGAGCACAACAACTACCGGCAGCTACATATTCAGCTTCCGCCATTGATAAAGCCACAGAGTTTTGCTTTTTACTAAACCATGATACTAGTGAGTGTCCTAGAAAGTGACAAGTACCACTAGTGCTTTTGCGATCAATTTTGCAACCGGCAAAATCCGCATCCGTGTAGCTTATTAAGTCAAATGAATTTGACTTAGGGTACCATAATCCTAAATCAATGGTTCCAAGCAAATATTGAAATATTCGTTTGACCGCAATTAAGTGTGATTCTTTAGGACAAGATTTAAACCGTGCACAAAGACAAACACTAAACATTAATGTCGGGTCTACTTCGCGGTTAAATAAAGTAAACTACCAATCATACCTCGATATAGCTTAACGTCCACCGGTTTACCTTTCTCATCTTTGTCAAGCTTTGTTGAAGGACTCATGGGAGTTCCGATATGCTTTGGCATTTTCCAATCCAAATCTTTTTAGTAAGTCTTTGACATACTTGGATTGATTTAAGAATATCCCACCATTGGTTTGCTTTAATTTGAAGTCCGAGAAAGAATTTTAGCTCACCCATCATACTCATTCTCGAATTCATCCTGCATAGTCTTAGAGAATTCTTTGCACAAGTTTTCATTAGTAGAACCAAATATAATATCATCAACATAGATTTGCACAATAAGCATGTCTTTTCCATCAAACATTAGAAATAATGTTGTGTCAAGTTTTCCACGTGTAAAACCCTTTTCAATAAGGAAACCACTTAGTCGTTCATACCAAGCTCTTGGAGCTTGTTTTAAACCATATAAAGCTTTTGATAATTTAAAAACGTGATTTGGAAATTCATGATTTTCAAATCCGGGAGGTTGTTCTACATAAACTTCTTCGGCAATAAAACCATTTAAAAAGGCACTTTTGACATCCATTTGAAATAATTTAAAATTTTTAAAACATGCAAAAGCAAGTAACATGCGTATAGCTTCTAATCTAGCAACTGGAGCATAAGTCTCTCCATAATCAATACCTTCTTCTTGATTGTAACCTTGAGCGACTAACCTTGCTTTGTTCCTTACTATTATACCTTCTTCATCCTTTCTTGTTTCGGAATACCCATTTTGTACCAATGACGGAGTGGTCCTTGGGTCTAGGTGCAAGAGTCCATACTTTGTTTCTTTCGAATTGGTTTAGCTCTTCTTGCATTGCCAAGATCCATGATTCATCTTCAATAGCTTCATTTATGTTCTTTGGTTCAATCTGTGAGAGAAACGCCATGTTGTTGCAAATGTTCTTGAGCTTTGATCTTGTGCTTACTCCATGTTCAATTTCACCAATGATCAATTCTTTAGGATGACTATGGACTACGTTCCAACTTTTTGGTAATTCTTCATTGTTGGTTGGAGGAAGCGCTTTTTCTTCATCTTTTGGTTCATCTACTTGATCTTTGACTTTTTCACTTGAATCAACTTGGTTAGATGAACTAGCTTTATTATCAAGAGAAATTGGCTCATCATCACAATTATTTTTGATATGGAATGGATTAGTCTCATAAAAAACAACATGCATAGATTCATCAACAACCATGGTTCGTTTATTGAACACTCTATATGCTTTACTATTTGAAGAATAACCAAGGAATATACCTTCATCGGATTTAGCATCGAATTTACCAAGATTATCTCTATCATTCAATACAAAGCACTTACATCCAAAAACTTTGAAATATCCAATGTTAGGTTTTCGATTATTCCATAGTTCATAAGGAGTTTTATTTCAAAGTGTTTCTAATGATGGTTCTATTTATAACATAGCAAGCGGTGTTAACAGCTTCAGCCCAAAAGTATTGAGGTAAATTATGTTCATTAAGCATAGTTCTAGACATTTCTTGAAGTGATCTATTTTTACGTTCTACTACTCCATTTTGTTGAGGAGTACGAGGTGCCGAGAAATTGTGTCCAAAACCATTTTGATCACAATATAGTTCAATATCTTGATTATCAAATTCTCTACCTCTATCACTTCTAACATTGTTAATTGTATAACCTTTTTCATTTTGAATTCTTCTACAATGTTTAACAAATGCTTTATGAGCTTCATTTTTGTGAGCAAGAAATAATACCCATGTATAGCGAGAGTAATCATCAACAATTACAAATGCATACAATTTGCCACTTAAGCTAGCGGTTCTAATAGGACCAAATAAATCCATATGCAAGAGTTCTAGAGGTCTTGAAGTAGAAATAACTTTCTTTTTCTTAAAAGGATGACTTAGTTTGTTTACCTAGTTGACATGCATCACATATTTTATCTTTAACAAATTTAGTAATCAGGCAAGCCTTTTACTAAATCAAGTTTAGACAAGTTTTGAGAGTAATTCCATATTGGCATGTCCTTAATCTTCTATGCCACAAGCCAACTATTTTCATTTATGGCAGCAAGGCAATATTGATTCTTTTGATGTCATATTATCAAGATCAATAGTGTAGACATTTTCATTTCTAAATGCCACAAATAGAACTTGATTATCAATTTCATTTACTATAATGCACATGATTGATTTGAATATTACATTATAGCCTTTATCACACAATTGGCTAATACTTAGCAAGTTATGTTTCAAGCCATCAACCAAGAGAACATCTTCAATAACAAGAGAATATGTTTTACCAATATTACCTTACCAATATTACCTATACCGATGATTCCACTTCCCTTTTGAGTTATCTCCGAATTTGACATTTCCTTCATCTTTTAGAGCAAGTGAAGTGAACTTGTTTTTGTCACCCGTCATATGTCTTGAACATCCACTATCGAGAAACCATTTATCCTTGGTAGATTTGGATATCAAGCTAAAGAATTAAGTTTAGAATACCTCATCTCCATGTGCCATTAGGCAAAGATCTTCAGTGGTGCTTTCATCATCATTGAATGCTAGTGGGCAAAAGCTTGCATACTCATCCTCACTTGTGTCGGACTCATTTATATATCCCAAGAGGCAAAGATTTGCTATCTCATTGTCACTTGAGTTGTTATCCAAATCACTTTCATCGGAGTCATCCCAAGTTGCCTTTAGTGCTTTCTTTTTGTACTTCATGTTCTCTTTGTCTACTTGAGGACACTCATTCTTGTAATGCCCTGGCTTCTTGCATTTGTAGCAAATAGGAGATTCACTTTTGCTTGATTCTCTTTTATTTTCACCTTTCTTAGGGAATCTTCTTCCAAACTCATTTTTCTTCTTTAAGAACTTTTTGAACTTTCTAGTCATCAAGGCAATTTCTTCTTCTTCGTCACTTTCCTCTTCACTATTGTCGTGGTCATGATGAGAGGATTTGAGGGCGAAGTTTTTCTTTGGCTTGACTTTTTCTTCCTCCACTTTGTTGTTCATTTCAAGTTCATACGTCATGAGTGATCCGAATAGTTCATCTAAGGATAACACCTTAAGATCTCTAGCTTCATAAATTGCCGTCTTCTTTGCTTCCCATCTCTTTGGTAATGACCTGAGAATTTTTCTCACATTTTCTTCATTAGTATAAATTTTTCCAAGAGACTTCAAACAGTTCACAATATTAGTAAATCTAGTAGACATTTCACTAATATTTTCATCTTTCTTCATAACAAACAATTCATATTCATGAACAAGCATGCTCATTTTAGATTCCTTAACTTGATTAGTTCCTTCATAGGTAACTTCAAGTTTATCCCAAATTTCTTTAGCCGAGTCACAACCCGAGACTCTATTGTATTCATTTGGGTCAAGAGCACAATATAGGCTACTCATAGCTTTACAGTTTAATTCAATAAGTTTCACATCAGCCTCATTCCATTCACTTTCTAATTTCACTATGGTTGCTCCTTCCACAGTTTTTGTGGGGATATGAGGACCATTTGCAATGACTCTCCAAACATGATAGTCTTGAGCCTTAATATACATGGTCATTCTATTTTTCCAATAGCCATAATCACTACCAAGTGAACAAGGGAGGTCTATGAGTAGATTGACCTTCAAGCATTTGAGGTCTAGGTGTGTTTGCCATGATCTTAACTCTAAGATTGTTAAATCTATATGTAGAGCCTTGGCTCTGATACCAATTGTTACCCAAATATCAACCTAAGAGGGGGGGTGATTTAGGTTGAGGCAAACTTTTTCTATTTAAATGCGGAATTAAAAACTATTTTCAAATTTCAAATATTGAATAAGCAAATATAAGAACACAGTTCAATTGCAATATAAATATGATAGGCAATCAAGCACAAGTATATATAAGCAATTAAATAAGTAAGAGAGAGAAGGAGAGAAAATCAAACACAATGATTTTTATCGAGGTTCGGCTTCCCCGCCTACGTCCCCGCCTCAAGAACACTTCTTGAGGATTCCCAAATCCACTATTGGACAATCTTCTTTCAGGTGAAGATCAAACCGTTACAAATCTTCCTTACACGGTGAAGAGTAACCACCTAGTGAAAAATCCTTTTCACTCCTTAGGATTTATACCCAAACCCTAACAAACACTCACAAGATTCAACAAAGGGATTGTTGTACAAGTATAAGGCTTTCTCAAAAAGTAGTAGTACATAATTATGCTCACTCTAATAGTATATCAAGGGATTAATCAATATGGCTCAACAACTATTATGAGAAAATTGGTTTTGAATCAAAACAAGAGGATTTAAGCTTGAGAAAGATTTTGAAATGCTTGAGCAAGGTTCTAGGGTTTTTCTTTGTTCTCTCTTGTATTTTGAAACTCAGAAAGTGTAGTATTTATAGCCAAAAATGATTTCTTCCCGTTATGGTGGCTAACCTAGCTGTTCATATAAATTTCAAGTAATCAGTCGCCTGGACATATAAGCAGTTGCCTGGATTATAAATATGGAAAAAATCATTTGAAAAATAATTCATTACAGTGAGCAACTAGCCGTTATAATTTAAATTTTGGGATATCCAGTCACCTGGATTGAGTATTAGTTGCCTAGATTATTTGAGCAGATTTGGACAGAAACTCTCGGGTTGGAATTTTCAGTCGACTGGGTCAATTCATTCGGCTAGACTAAATCTAGTCACCTGGATCCTTGATACAGTCGCCTGCATCTAGGGTTTCTAACCTTAGGTTATTTTTGGCTTTGTTTTGAATAATCAAACATTTATAATTTTTATTTCTTTGGAGCGGTTTGATTATTTTCTTTGAAATCATGTTAGTCCTATATAGATATTATTATAAAATGAATTTAGGACTAAATAATTACTTTTGAAAATCATTTTGAGTTGGTTTTAAAGTTGAGCCATAGAAGATCAAAGCTTAATAAACTTTACAAAACCTAACTCTTACTCTCATTTGTCTTGGAACATGATTCTTGAGCTTGATTCCTTTGACTTGGGTCTTGATGACTTGATCTTCAATGTTGACGACTTTGCCTTTGCTTGATTCTTAATTGACCATGTCGGTCCAATTAAATAACTGGTCAACATTATGCTTTAAACAAAAATCATTAGTTCACATGAAAATATCATTTATGAATATCTTTTAGATCATTGTTATCATCAAAATTACATAAATGTCCTTGGATTAGTTAGCCAAATAATAGGTATTGAAACCTTGAGGCTAACATCTAGTTATACTCATGATTTTAAAAATCGGATCGGACTAGCCAGTTTAACTGTAAATCAGTAGTTAGAACGGTTCGGTTCTTAAAAAAAGGGGAAATTCCAAAAAAAGAAAATGAAGCATAAACCGAAAACCTCCTATTTGATCAGGTAAACCGAGAATCGGACTGGTTCAACCGGTTTTAGACTGATTCGATCATATTACAAAAATGCTGCAGTTTTAGGCAAAACAATAATTAAAGAAAATCAAACGACAACAAATCACAAATAGAGATGTCAATCCAGATTAGGAAGTCACTAAATCCAACGTTTAGATCTTCTGCCATAAACAAAAATTTGAAAAAAATCAACAGGCATAGTGAACTCGCTAGGATGTAAGGAGGATTTGTTGTTGTGGTGAAACTTTGATAATATGGAGAGCAAAATCTTTTAAAAAGAGAAAAAAAAAATTTCACAGATGCCACTTCTCCACCATAGATCTGGGCTTCAACACTCCTCTTTCTCTCTCCTGCTACTCTTCTTCATCTTCTTTTCTTTCTCTCTCTTTCTTTCTTTCTTGGTTTCCACACATATTTTACATTTTGATTTTGGCTTTGTTTTGTTCAAAGTGGTCAATAACGTACCAGAGCCTGTTTCGGTTTGGCCAAGGAATGAAATATTTCGGTACTAGCCAGTACCGGTGTACCATTTCGGGATTACTCCTCTCTCTCTCTCTCTCTCT
>OU015763.1:47336055-47442671 GCA_907173295.1 Fagus sylvatica | reverse complement strand
ATATAGAATGATTTAGAAGAAATGATGTAGCACCAAGATTCTCAAAATATGCATCATGAAACTACATAACACACCATGTGAGCTATAACAAATATCCAATACCATTTCAAAACCATAAAATGCACCAAAGGCCAAATAATAAAGTGATGTAAGTGGTGAGTCCATATAAGAACTAATAAAAACCAAACAACTCAGTATTGTTGTAAAATTATTGTGAAAATGTTGTGCCTATTGCACTGTTCTATTGCAATATATATAATTGTTGCGGCTAATAAATGTTGATATTGTATAGACTACAAAGCCTTGAGATCTTTATGCAGCCATTCTTTTTTTATTTATGCACTTCTTGTTAATAACATATCCTACGCATTGCTCTGGTTATTGTCTAGTATATAGATATTTGCAATGAAAAGTTCTAGTATTACTCATGGCATTACATTCTCTTAAACCAGCGGTGGCTGTTAGAAGCATAAAGTTGAAAGAATATACATTTCCTACAATTCATATCCTTGCTTGTCTTATAAAGACTGTGTGGATGGCTCTAGCAAATTATTTCACTTGGGGTTGATAACACCTAAGAAACAATGTGCATAGTTGGTCTAGATTCTGGATTAGCATGCAAGCATGCAATTGCCAACTTTATGATGAGAATCTGTTGATTCTCAACCTCAAGTGTAGGAGGTAGAAGGCATATGTCTAACAAATCTTTCAACAATGAATTCTCCTCCACAGTTGAAGTAGATAGAATGGAGATGATTTCACCGGGATGCATTCCTTTGATGACTTCAATAGCTAAAAACATTGCATTTCTCAGTTATCTTCATCGTATAAGCAAGCTCTACAAACAAACAGAATATAACACCAATGATTATGTTGAGGGAAATTTCGTGATGAGGTGAAAGAGAGAGAGATCAGTTGAGGGAAATTATGACTGTGATGATGTGAGAGAAAGAGAGATTGGTTGAGGGAAATTTGAGATGAATGAGAGAGACAGAGAGATATTGTAATTTACTGCTTTAAAAGTTGACTGGTTCAAAAACAAAGAATTACATACATAGCTCAGATAAACTTGCAATGCCATTGAGAGAAAGCTAAACAACCCGTGAATAGAATTGTCCACCTTCATCTTTCCACCATGCCCAAAAGAACCTTCTAATTTTATCGATACCAAAAAAAAAAAAACATCAAATCAATTCAAACCCAATAAATTATTCTTGAAAAAAAGTGTTTGGTTTCCGAGAACATATATATTAATGAAAAGAAATTAATGATATGAATAATTGAAGAAAACCTGTTGGGCGTAGTGGAAGGCACCAATTGAAGAGACAGCGAGGGACTTCTCAAATGAGTCAACGCCAATGTCAGAGAAGTTAGCGGGGGAGCCAATTAGAATTAGAGAGTGTAACAGTGATAAGGGGCTTTTGGGGTTTTAATATATTTTGTGAGTGATAACTGTTCTAGTGGGCTCGTGTGTCACCTGATTGTCACGTGTTTCACTATTCCGTCTGTTTTAACAGGAATGTGGAAGGATAGAGAAACGAGCGTGCAATTGACTCCTATTGGGGGGTAAATTGTGCAACTCAAAAGTTTGGGTGACATTGAAAAATGGGTCATAATTCAAGGTGGTAAAAACATTCCTGAACATGAAAAGTCTTCCAAGTCATTTTCGTTATGTCAATAATTGGAAAGAAATTCCACGCAAAGTAAATAGATAGTGCAAAGGTGAAGGAAAATGGGGAAGCCTTTTTTGTTTTGTTTTGTTTTTTATGTGGACAAATTGAAACTAAATGGACAAGCTAGACATTGTCAAGGTCTTTGAATTTTTTTTTTTTTTTGAAGGTGTGGATTGGAACAACCACGCATGGATTTACATTTTTCGTATATTGCTCATTTATGTTTAGCAGAATTCTATGGTACCTAATCTTAACCATTACTATAAACAATTAATATTACATAGATATGGTGGTTTACATTGTTGATTGTTTTGGTAATTCCTAATAAACTTATATTGTTTATATTGTTTTGTTTGTAGGAGAATTCTATGGTACCTAAAGTGATCATTCTGTTTGTATTTTCTTGGTGGTTTACATTGTTGAAATTTATGTAGTGCTATAGGCTTTTAATTTTATTTTTTTGTTGATAATTCTATAGTTGGGGATGGGGGATTTGAACTCTGGTTCCTTATAAAGAAAAACATACAATACCAATTGAATTATAAAACTCTTAGCGTGTAGAATAGTTAGGGCAGGTATGTAAAAGTGGACGTAGATTCCATTTTCTTTGTCAAGCAAAAAGAAAAAACATTGTTGAACATGAAAGTCATCCAAGTCCCTTTTCATTGTCTATAACTGGGAAAAAATTCCAAGCAAAAATAAATAGACAGTGTAAAGGTGAAGGAAAATGGGGATGCTTTTTTTGGTTTTTATGTGGACAAATTGCAACTAAAAGCTAGACAATGTCAAGGTCTTTGATTTTTTTTGAATATGTGAATTGGAACAACCGTGCATGGATTTACATTTTCCGTATAGTGCTCATTTCTGCTTTGGGAGAATTTTATGGTACCTAATCTTAACCTTTAGTATAGAATATTGCTATATTTCATATATATTTTATAATAATAGATGAACAGTTAAAATTAGGTAAGTATGATACATAAAAAAAATATATCTATTTTAGGATGATCATTCTTTTGTATTTTTTTAGGCCTTTACTTCTGTGGCGACTCAGTAATTTTTTTCTAAGATAGTCATTAAATAACTTAAATAGCCATTATAAACTCAAATTATACAAGATCTAATAAAAAAAGAACTTGAATATATTGACATCACACACAAAAAAAAAAATAATGCAAATACTAATACTTTTCTTAGGTAGGAGATGAATCTTGTGGTATTAATCCCTTATTAGAAATTTGTTTATAATGCAAATTTAACAAAAGAGAAGATATCCAAAAAAAAAAAGTGTTTCTTAATACATTTCAATTTATTCATTTATCATCCACGGGGCAATAGGCTAGTGGTCTGCACATGCATTACTTCCACAATCACAAATAATCACAAAAAAGTTTTCAAACTTTCAAACTTTTATCTTATGGTGGCAAGAGATTGGAGACGCAACACGCAAGCGATGCTGCTATATGCAAATTGGAATGCGCGGAACACCAAGGCCAGGTGCTGTGGGGGGTGGTCCGGTGGTTGGTGTCTACGATTCTAGTTTACCTCTTCCTCACCTCATGCGCTACGGCGCTGCAATGCGTAATTCTTTGGGTTAACTAATGAGTGTTGACTGATATGTTTTGTGTATGTTTAATTGTTAGGGATTTGAGATTTGTTTTGCTAAAGCTTAAAGAATATTTGTTGTTAGTTTTTTAGCAGGACCATTGCCTGTGATGGTCAGATTAGCTTCTCTCTTCTCTCCTCTTTTTTTTTTTTTGGTTTTATGGGCCCTTTTTTGTTGCGTAGGAGGTTAAGTATATATATATTATATATATATATTTTTTTATCCAAATTTTAATGTTCAATATTTTTTTGAGGATAGACAAAACAGGCTGTTTAAAAAAAAAATAAATAAATTATCTATGTAAGTTTTTCTTTTCTCGTTTACATTTTTTTTAAGAAGTTAAGGTGTTTATATGAACACTCTAAACTAGTGGCCTCGCCACTGTTTACATTGTTGAAAATTTATTTTATATAGGTTAGGTATATATATATATATATAAACAAAAAAAAAAAAAAAGGGGGAAGTGTTAATTATTTTGCAAATTTGGAGCAGAGTGTCATTTCCCCAAAAAGGGTGTAGCGAGTTTAGTTTTCCCAAAAAAAAGAGGTGTCAATTTAATTTACTATTTTTATTTTTGCGAAGAAAAAGAGTAGCTGGAGAGCGTTTACTGTCCAAATGAAAGTGGGAAGATTCCCCTGGCATGTATCTTCACCAATTTTGAGTACAAGATCTGGATCTGGTCATGTAAGATTGTTCACACTGGCAGAGCCAGAGGGGGGCAGGGGAGGCTCCCCTAGCTTTTAAGTTGATATATATATATATATATATATATATATATATATATATATTATTACCTCAGAAAAAATAAAAAAAAAAATAAAAAAAAAATCTGTAAATGTATCAGTTATACTGTGTACACTTAAAATTTAGGTTTTGAATAATTTATAGGGAAATCATGCACAATTGATGTATATTTTAAGGGAAAAAATATTCAAAATTGGAATGATGCATATTTTAAGAAAAAAATGTGCAAGATTGGGAGGCTAATGTTCAATCATCTATTTCAAATGCTGAAACTTTAGATGTTAAACCCTATAGAAAAACTCAAAGATATGAACCTAAAAAAAATAGATATTACTTGCTTAGAACGTTTTGTAATGTTTAGTATGTTATCTCACTAGTAAGTCAACAAGACATGTAAGTCTATTTGATGCTTACTCAGGAATTAGAGGAAATTTTTTTTATCTTTAGGTTTAATCACACTTTTGGTCCTCAATGTTTCAATTGCATCAATTTATTTATTATTTATTTTTGTGAGAGATTAGTACTTTTATTGAAAAACCCAAAAACCCAATAATACAATACAAAGCTCACCAATTAGGTGAACAACACACAGCTAGCCTAACAAAGCTAGAGCAAAACAAACATTAACTAGATTGTAGAGAGGAGAATATTCCAATTGTTACAAAGAGTTTTATGGAGGATAGAAACAGAAGCTTTGACAGCCTCCATTTTAGCTCTGACATCTCTTCTTATAGCCTTAATAATATTCTCCTCTAATATCACCTCACCAGCATGTATTCTAGTATTTCTTTGAAGCCATAGGTGATATACTGTAGCTCACCAAGCAATTTTGCAAATAGAGACTCTAAAGCTTTTGCCTTTTAGATTCTAATTTATTCCTTAACCTTTCATTTTTGTGTCAAAATGCTCATTATTGCTAAATAATGAATGAAAAATGTTAACAATTTTATTAAAATAATAATATATGTCATGATGTGGCATACCTCCTCACTTTCGTGGCACATGAGGGACACTTTGATTCAAATGTTACGGAAATCAATTTTAATGGGGTATGATTGTGTGTATTAATTTTATTCTTTTATTTGTAAAAACCTTGGCATAATGAACTTTTACATTAATTAGATCATTATTGAATCAATTATCTCTGTTTCTGAGAGGTGATCCTCAATCAATTGTATTGCTTTTTTAAAAAAAAAATCAGGTATGAACACGGGAAATCTAAATATTTATAATAACTTTTCTGTTCTGCACTAAACTTTTCATTACTGAAGAACTTTATTACAGGAGATCGATTTCCCCATCAAAGTCTCACAATTCCCATTATTACAAGCTTTCCATGTTGACATAGACCAAAACACGGGAAGCTCTCGGACTGGCTTACAGATTTCCATCATTTTTTACAAACGATGCACATAAACTAAGACAAGCTACCATTAACGTCAAAATTTTATTTTCTTTATTCAATAAATTAAATGACTTTGCAAATTGCAACAAACACATAACATATCTATTGAGTTCAGAAATTACTCTTTCCAACATATCATAATTATTGTTGATCCATGTGTTTGTTGCCAAACTAGAATTTCCAAGGAATGGTCACCAATTTGTTTGAAGGAAACAAATAACTATGCTATATGAGGGTCTAGTGCCTTAAAGCAAACTTAAAACCACAATCTGACTTCGATCTAAAAGATTGACAGGCTCGGTCATTGCCTTTGCCCAAAGGACTTAAAATAAAATGCAAGTAAGGAAACAGAATTAAAGTAATTAAGCTAATGAAAGTAAACAGGAAAGTAACAATTAATTAACTAAGCTAATTAGCTAAGCTAAGGGATTATCTAATTAATTAAATTAACTCTAAGTAGGCTAAAGTAACTAATTGATTAATTAAACTAACTAATTAAGCTAATCGAGGTAGGCTAAAGTTACTAATTAATTAAACTAAACTAATTAAGCTAATTTAAATGGGTATATATAGAATACAAATATTTTATCATAATTTTTGTATTCTAATTTATACTCTAATAATTATAACTTATCACGTATTCTTTTCACTTTTCTAATAAAATAACTTTAGTTTAAAATAGAAAAAAACCATACTCGGGACAAATTATACCACAGGGGAATGCCCATTAATTTTCATTTGGACAGTAATTGCTCGCAGGCTACTCTTTTTCTCTGCAAACATAACAAGATATTGTATAAGTATAAAACCAGTACATGAAAACGTTTAAGTCTAGCACCTGCAACCATGCACACATACGTAGGGAAAATAAGGGACTTAATGGCTCGTAGGACCACATTGCTTGGTTCGGCAACCACCATCGTATATGTTGATGAGAGAAAAAAGAAGATAATAAGCATAGGAATTATGATAATCATAATGGAAGTTTTGGATTTTCTTTTGGACAGTTGGACTACTCTGGGATTTGTTTTGCTAGCCTAAACATATTTTTTGTTTGTTTTGTTTGGGGACCCTGAGTTATGTGATGGGCTAAATTAGCAAAAAAAATTTAAGACCTATGTGTGTATTTTTATTTTTTTATTTTTTTGTGCTATTAGAGTTTGGGTTAATTTTATCTTAGAGGACTAGACATTTGGATTGGGTTAGAGAGCTTAGAGGATGGGCTAATGTCTTAAAAAAATAGGTGTAAATTTGAGAAAGAAAAAAAAAAAACTGCTTCCACCCCCGCTTCTTTTATATATATATTTGTCTCATCTGCAATAATGGTTGTTTATTATTATTGTGTTTATATATAGAATATATTCTGGTATTAGACATTTATTATGATTGTGTTTATATATATGGAACAATATATTCTTTCTATTAAAAAAAATATGATGTCAAGTTCTAATGGAATGTTTAATTATAGAATAAAATTTAAATTCAATTAAAATATATTAAAATAATGAGGTGTAAAATTGTGAGAACTCAAAAGCTTATGTGGCGCAATATTATGAGGTCAATCAAAAGTAAAAAAGTTTCGGTTTTACATTATAGTATAGATATAAAAATATAGCGCAAGAAGTTTCTTAAAAAAAAAAAAAAAAACGAGGAAGTTTTAAACTATCGTCTTTGAAGCCAAAATGGAGGTCAAGGCGCCCATTAGGCCATTAGGATTCTTATAGTCTACGTGCTCCTATTTTTGTTTGTCTCATCTGCAATAATGGTTGTTGTACCTAGATTCAGTCCTCTACAGTTTTAGGGTACTCTACAAGGTAGAGTTCTTTAATTCTCCATCTCTTATTTTAAATAAAGGATTAAGATATTATCACATCATCAATCCACTACTAAAAACATAAATTAGTGTTTCAAGTGCATTAAAACACTCATTAACTACTCACGTTTGATAAATTCCGTTAACTAACTTCTTCTCTTATTCTGCCGTTTCTTTTTAATCGGTAAGATAAAATTTTACTAACCAAAAACTCCTGGTACACAGAGGAAGTGGACCATACCCACTTCGCCCACTGAATATCCCAACACACCAAAAGAAAAGAGTCATGACCTTGAATTGTAATGGCCGTATGGCACACAGTTGTTGTTGTTGTTGTTTTTTTTTTGAAAAAAGAAAACTGAGCAGCAAAAAAAAAAAAAAAAAAAATTAGAGAGAGATTGAGAACACTATTCTAATAAGCTTAAAGGGAATATCACAACACCACAAAAAATAAAATGAATATTCCGACCATTGATTAAAAAAAAAAAATTGTATTGACACAATATACAGATCAGTTTTTGGGCTGTGTTTATTGACGATTCAAATTGATAGAAATTTTCTAAATAAAAACTTAAACAAAGATTATAACAAATGGTGTTTATCAAACATGAGTAGTTAATGAGTGTTTTAATGCACTTGAAACACTAATTTATGTTTTTAGTGGTAGATTGATAATGTGGCAATATCCTAACCCTTTATTTATAATAAGATATGGAGATTTAAAGAACTCTATTATGTAGAGTACCCTAGAAACTCTAGAGGATCTGAATCCGTTGAACCGAGTAACGTCGTCCTAGTCGCTTTCTTTCTTTATGGTACGTGTAACTATCTATGCAACATGCATGTGTTTGCATGCACGTACGTGCGAGATTGTGAAATACTTTATTAATGCAAGCAAATCTCCTCCTTAGACCCATATAGATTGTGCCGAAAAAACTAGATTCGTTATACTCTATTTTGGAGAAATGACACTCAGTTCCCAAATTTGTAAAATAATTAACACTCCAACTTTTTTTTCTTTTTAAAGAATATTCCCACTTAAACTTAAAAAAATTGGAATATAATTTTTATTTTATTAATTTTTTGGTTAGTTAGGCATTGGTTAAAATAATTAATAAAAATAAAAAAAAAAAAAAAAAAAAAGAAAAAGGGGGAAGTGTTAATTATTTTGCAAATTTGAGAGCAGAGTGTCATTTCCCCAAAATAGGATATAGCGAGTCTAGTTTCCCCAAAAGAATAAGGTGTTAGTGTAATTTACTATTTTTTATTTTTGCAGAGAAAAAGAGTAGCTGGAGAGCGTTTACTGTCCAAATGAAAGTGGGAAGATTCCCCTGGCATGTACCTTCACCAATTTTGAGTACAAGATCTGGATCTGGTCATGTAAGATTGTTCACACTGGCAGAGCCAGAGGGGGGCAGGGGAGGCTCCCCTGGCTTTTAAGTTGATATATATATATATATATATATATATTTAATACTATTATATACCTCAGAAAAATATAAAAATAAAAAATAAATAAATAACTGTAAATGTATCAGTTATACTTGTGTACACTTAATATTTAAGTTTTGAGTAATTTATGGGGAAATCATGCACAATTGATGTATATTTTAAGGGAAAAAAATGTTCAAAATTGGAATGATGCATATTTTAAGAGAAAAATGTACAAGATTGGGAGGCTAATGCTCAATCATCTATCTCAAATGCTGAAACTTTAAATGTTAAACCCTTAGAAAAACTCAAAGATGTGAACCTAAAAAAATAGATATTCCTTGTTTAGAACGTTTTGTAATGTTTAGTATGTTATCTCACTAGTAAGTCAACATGACATGTAAATCTATTTGATGTTTACTTAGGAATTAGAGGAAATTTTTTTATTTTTAGGTTTAATTACACTTTTGGTTCTCAATCTATACCCTTTGTGTCAAAATGGTTGTCAACTTTTCAATTGCATCAATTTATTTATTTATTTATTTTTGTGAGAATTCAGTTCTTTTATTGAAAAACCCAGAGACCAAATAATACAATACAAAGATCACCAATTAGGTGAACAACACACAGCTAGCCTATCAAAGCTAGACCAAAACAAACACAAACTAGATTGTAGAGAGGAGAATATTCCAATTGTTACAAAGAGTTTTATGGAGGATAGAAGCAGAAGCTTTGATAGCCTTCATTTTGGCTCTGACATCTCTTCTAATAGCCTTAATAATATGCTCCTCTGATTTTCACCTCACTAGCATGTATTCTAGTATTTCTCTGACGCCATAGGTGATACACTGTAGCTCACCAAGCAATTTTGCAAATAGTGACTCTAAAGCTTCTGCCTTTTAGGTTCTTAATAAATTTAGTTCTTAACCTTTTATCTTTGTGTCAAAATGCTTCATTATTGCTAAATAATGGATGAAAAATGTTGACATTACTAACAATTTTATTAAAATAATAATATATGTGATGTGGCAAACCTCCTCACTTTCGTGGCACGTGAGGGACACTTTGATTCAAATGTTACGGAAACCAATTTTAATGGGGTATGATTGTGTGTATTAATTTTATTCTTTTATTTGTAAAAACCTTGGCATAATGAACTTTTACATTAATTAGATCATTATTGAATCAATTATCTCTGTTTGGGAGAGGTGATCCTCAATCAATTGTATTGCTTTTTTAAAAAAAAAAAAATCAGGTATGAACACGGGAAATCTAAATATTTATAATAACTTTTCTGTTCTGCACTAAACTTTTCATTACTGAAGAATTTATATTGTGTTTATAGGGTAAAACTTTATTACAGGAGATCGATTTCCCCATCAAAGTCTCACAATTCCCATTATTACAAGCTTTCCATGTTGACATAGACCAAAACACGGGAAGCTCTCGGACTGGCTTACAGATTTCCATCATTTTTTACAAACGATGCACATAAACTAAGACAAGCTACCATTAACGTCACAATTTTATTTTCTTTATTCAATAAATTAAATGACTTTGCAAATTGCAACAAACACATAACACATCTATTGAGTTCAGAAATTACTCTTTCCAACAGATCATAATTATTGATCCATGGTGTTTTACATATTACAATATTGAGAAGGAATACCTATATATGATACTTCCCGGGAATCATGTTGCCACGCTGGTGGTGGGAGAACTCCTGAGAATCAGGTTATGGTCATTGCCAGTGACTTTAAATGGGTATATATAGAATACAAATATTTTATCATAATTTTTGTGTTCTATTTATACTCTAATAATTATAACTTATCACGTATTCTTTTCACTTTTCTAATAAAATAACTTTAGTTTAAAATAGAAAAAAACCATACACGGGACAAAGTATACGACAGGGGAATGTTTATACGGGCAATGCCCATTAATTTTCATTTGGACAAATGTCACCTATACAACTTATACATTTAGGGGAATGTTTATACGGGGAATGCCCATTAATTTTCATTTAGACAGTAATTGCTCGCAGGCTACTCTTTTTCTTTGCAAACATAACAAGATATTGTATAAGTATAAAACCAGTACATGAAAACGTTAAAGTCTAGCACCTGCAACCATGCACGTGCCACGCACACATACGTAGGGAAAATAAGGGACTTACTGGCACGTAGGACGACATTGCTTTTTTCGGCAACCACCATCGTATATGTTGATGAGAGAAAAAAGAAGATAATAAGTGATGATGCGTGAATTTTCATCGTCAGTTGCACAGCTAAGTCGAGTCGTCAATACCTGCAAAGAAGAAAACCATAATCGAAGACCCTACCGGGGTGGGCCCCGGAGGGGAGGCTCCGATGCCTTAGTTAGTAAAGAATTCTTATATTTCCCAAATTGAGAGAGATTTCTCATAGGTTTTTGTGCGTACCTCGTTCAGGTGACTTGGTTGGCTTTATATAGGCTATGAGTCATATGTTACCCAATAAATGTCAGGTATAAATGGCATAACGGTCATATTTAAGGGAGTTTATGGGTGTGTAACGGTCGCATTAGTGAGGAAATTAAGTGAGTTTTATGGGTGTGTAACGGTCGTCCATTTAAGACATATTTTGGTACGTCGTATCTGGACGACTCATTTTTCTATACTCATCAGAAGCCCCCCATTCCGAGGTCGTTTATCCGCTTTAGGTTGGACGGCCTTCGGAATGTCAGGTGCCACGAGTTTTTTGGAAATGACCTTATTTTCCTTGCATGGTGGGTATGTTGTTCCCTTTGCCATATTAGGGACTTTGAAACATTTGACTTTCTTGATGAGGTATATCTAGATGAGATGAGGCGCATAGTTTTTGGGTGAGTGAATGCCTCCTAGGTGGAGAGTGAGACACTTTTGTTTTTGAAGGATTCTCTCGCGTTCTGGACGAGTCCTTTTGTTCTTTAGGGATGATTTTATAGTTGGACGAGTCCTCTAAGTTTTTGCACCGTCTTGCGTTTGGACGAGTCTTTTTACTTTATGGATCGTCTCGTAGTTGGACGAGTCCTCTTAAGTTTTTAGATCGTCTCGCGTTCGGACGGATCTTTTTACTTTAGGGATCATCTCGTAGTTGGACGACCTCTAAGTTTTTAGTCGTCTCATTTGGGCATCTTTTTACTTTAGGGATTTTTAGATGGTCTCGTTTTTAGTTTGGATGGATCTTTTTACTTTAGGGATCATCTCGTAGTTGGACGAGTCCTCTAAGTTTTTAGTCTTGCGTTTGGATCTTTTTACTTTATGTCTCGTAGTTGGACGTTTGGACGGCGTTTGGATCTTTTGAATGATGTTTTGCTGTTTTGGCAGCCTATTTTGATTATCTTGAATGTTGATGGTGGTTCGTACTTTCGCTTTTGTTTATTGTCGTCTATGTGTGTATGTCGAGGTATGCTTGTCTGCTTCACGTATACTTGTTGTTCTGTTTGAGATCGTCCAAACATACGGGTTGTTGTTTTGTTCAAGTGGCTAAGGTCGTCCATGGGCTTTGCACTTGTTGTTTTGTTCAAGTGGCTAATGTCGTCCATGGACTTAGTACTTGTTGTTTTGTTCAAGTGGCTAATGTCGTCCATGGGCTTTGCACTTGTTGTTTTGTTCAAGTGGCTAATGTCGTCCTTACGCTTGTTGTTTTATTCAAGCAGTTAAGGTTGTTTGTGATCCTTACACTTGTTGTTTTGTTCAAGTGTTTAGGGTCGTCCTTACGCTTGTTGTTTTATTCAAGCAGTTAAGGTTGTTTTGTGAGCCTTACACTTGTTGTTTTGTTCAAGTGTTTAGGGTCGTCCTTACGCTTGTTGTTTTATTCAAGCAGTTAAGGTTGTTTTGTGAGCCTTACACTTGTTGTTTTGTTCAAGTGTTTAGGGTCGTCCTTACGCTTGTTGTTTTATTTAAGCAGTTAAGGTTGTTTGTGAGCCTTACACTTGTTGTTTTGTTCAAGCGCTTAGAGTCGTCCTTATGCTTGTTGTTATATTCAAGCAGTTAAGGTTGTTTTGTGACCTTTGGCTTGTTGTTTTGTTCAAGCGCTTAGAGTCGTCCTTATGCTTGTTGTTATATTCAAGCGGTTAAGGTTGTTTTGTGACCTTTGGCTTGTTGTTTCGTTCAAGCGCTTAAGGTCGTCAGTGAACCTTAGGCTTGTTGTTTTGTTCAAGCGCTTAAGGTCGTCAGTGAGCCTCTGGCTTGTTGTTTTGTTCAAGCGCTTAGAGTCGTCCTTATGCTTGTTGTTATATTCAAGCAGTTAAGGTTGTTTTGTGACCTTTGGCTTGTTGTTTTGTTCAAGCGCTTAGAGTCGTCCTTATGCTTGTTGTTATATTCAAGCGGTTAAGGTTGTTTTGTGACCTTTGGCTTGTTGTTTCGTTCAAGCGCTTAAGGTCGTCAGTGAACCTTAGGCTTGTTGTTTTGTTCAAGCGCTTAAGGTCGTCAGTGAGCCTCTGGCTTGTTGTTTTGTTCAAGCGCTTAGAGTCGTCCTTATGCTTGTTGTTATATTCAAGCAGTTAAGGTTGTTTTGTGACCTTTGGCTTGTTGTTTTGTTCAAGCGCTTAGAGTCGTCCTTATGCTTGTTGTTATATTCAAGCGGTTAAGGTTGTTTTGTGACCTTTGGCTTGTTGTTTCGTTCAAGCGCTTAAGGTCGTCAGTGAACCTTAGGCTTGTTGTTTTGTTCAAGCGCTTAAGGTCGTCAGTGAGCCTCTGGCTTGTTGTTTTGTTCAAGCGCTTAAGGTCGTCTGTGATCCTTAAGCTTGTTGTTTTGTTCAAGCGGTTAAGGTCGTCCATCGTACACATGCGTTTGTACATATGCTTTTTGGACATTATTCATCCTGCAATTTACCTCAAGTAGCACATATATGTTTATGTATTTGCAAGAAATTTCACTAACTGTAGATTTTCATAGCTATTTATTCACGAAAAATAGCTTGAGACATAATAAAATCAATAATATTTAATGGGGGTACTTAGCCGTAACTTGGCTTTCTTTCTCTCCCCTTTTATTTATTATTTGGAAATGATTAGATCTTAGGAGATGCTAATTTCATATTAGGATGAAAGCATGGTAATGTGATAATTGATTAAATAAAATACGCATTTTTTAACAATTAAAAGTTCAACCATAAAGGGCTTTAGATGTGAGATATTACGTCAAGACCGATCAAGTGTAGGTATCCAAACAATTCGATTCCAATGAACTTGAATTTTTACTGAATTTGTTTGAAGTTTCAACTATATTTAATCATTTATAGTTGACTACTTTAACATATTATATCCTTTTAGCTGTTTTCCTAGGAAATTTAATTCATTCTTTCCTTTATTTATGTTACTGCCAAAGGAAATAAATTATTTTATTTAGGCACATGTGGAAGAGTTTCAAAACTCTAAATATGTGATTAAGCTAAAATTGAAAAGTCCATGTGATTCATGCTATAATTTATGCCCGCAATTAACAGGTATAGAGAGAATGAAACAAAGATAGAGATTTAATTACCTTGGAGGTTACTCGGTATTAGTGTTCTCCACTTCTCATGTGGGGTCTTTTGCTTGCTAAGGAATCATGCACCCAATCATATGGTTTGTATCTAAACAGGTGACCTGGTAGGGCCTTTTAATGCGCTGGTCAGCTTGTGTGAAGCGAGAAGCTGTTAGCTTTGATGCTTGCTTGATCTCCTTAATCTCGCAATCTGCCCTTCCTCTTATTGAGGGCACTTGATTTTTCTATTTTCTTGTTGATATCTGGTCTATTGAGCTTGGAGAATTTTATCAAACTCCTTTTTTTTTTTGGTTAAGTTCCTCTTTGCCCCAAGACTACTGCTCATCTCGGTAGCTTTCAAATGACAAACTTTAAAAAAGAACTTTTTGTTTTTGGGTCATAACATTCAATATGTATATGTGCTTATGATCATCAAGCATGTGAATATATTGTGAACAACGACATACGTAATAGATGATGTGGTGCTCTAACTCTAACTACGTTGTCTAGCTAGAGGATCAATCTATTTGTATGTATTTTATCAAAGAATGCAACTAGGTGGTCACAATTTCATTCTTTCTATCGTGGCAATAGGAGAGTAGTGTAGCTTCATTTTAATTTGTTCTTCCTCTTTTTTATCACAAAAGAAAGGACATAATATGACTACACTAACCATCATTTTTTAGATATTCTATTCTTAGAATTTTTATGTAAGTGGCAGCAACACACATATGTTTATAAATGTATGTATATTATAGTATACCATAGTTTTGAAATTGCTATAAGGCTAGACAATAACTAGGTTGACCCATGAGATTAGGCTAGCATGTTTTTCTTTTAAATGCGACTCACATGTCATATATATATACATACGTTGGCTTTTACCAAGTTTTATTCAATTTACTACTTGTTCCTCTCTGTGCTTGTTTGTGGCATCACATAGGAAGACTACTAAAACAGATATTGAACAATTTGACAAAGTCAATGTTTCCTAAAGGAATGAGAAACTCATACGTAACAAGTGTTTGGCATCGTTTATTTTCAGAACAATAGAATCGATTCAATAGTCTTCAGTTTTATGCAATGCCCATAGAACTATAGAAGGACTTGCAAAGGGGCGTAATAGGATTTGATTTTTTGCCTACTGAATATTAAAATAATAACCCAATTTATGGAAAGTATACTGCTAATATTTCCATAAAGTTATATGTTGGAATTTATGTCTCATTCCCAAAAGTGTGTTTGGGAAGTTTTTCTCAAATTGCCCAGTAACACTGTTTGAAGTGTCAACTTGAGGCGTTAATTGTGAAATTAAGTAATCATAATGATTTGGGCGCTAAGGGTGGAAACCCATGTATTTAGAAAACTTCAATTGAGATGGTGCTTGCTAAATTATTTAGAATCCGGTACTAACATCTCTCAATTTAAGTCCCTATATAAAAATTATATATGTATATAATTTTCTTTTAAATCTTGATGGATCCTCTATTGATATCCAATTAATTCGTAGCTTATGCCCAGGGCATATATTTTATGCCCAAAAATTAATCCTGATAAATGTTGCTAGCTGGTGGTCTTGAAAGAGCAGTTAATTCCAACTTGGGATGGGGTCAATTATGGTCAATATTGGCACGTATCTAATTAGGATAAGGTAACATCTCACACATGACATGCTAATTAAGGTAATTTCCATACGTATGGAAAATTTTCACATCCGCGCATATGACTATTTAGTTGTGCGTGTGTTAAGATGTTAGGTAATATAATATTCTCAATATGGTAATGTAAAATTTTCACAATTTATGTGTTATTTCCATCTATTCCGCTAAAGGGGTGCTTACCAAATATGCGCCATTAAATTAGAGAGATCAAGATTTTTCCTAATTTGGTATTAGCTAGAAATATTATAATGCTCCTTTTAAATATTCTATACTAGTAGAATTTTTATGTAAAGGTAGCAACACAAATATATGTGAATTTGGAACAGTGGACTTGGACTTACGAGAAGACGCACTCGCACTGGCCTAGGCCATTATGATTAATGCAATCAAATGTGAAAGGGGTTTTAAGTGGCCGCGAATATTATCGCTAGGAGAATAATATATACATGTAAATAATATTGTAAATACCAATCCATATTTAATAGTTCGATGACAAATATTTTTATGATAATAGGTGTTTACGTATTATTCCCAAGAGTGTGTTTGGGAAGTTCTTCTCCCAGTGACACTGTTTGAAGTGTCAATCGTGGGTATTAATTGTGGAATTAAGAATTCACAATGATTTAGGCATGCCAAGGGCATATGGGTGATATACGCATGAAAATGAACACTCAAGATATTCATGAAATAAAGATGAAAGTATTTGGAGACTTACCTTGTGTGAAGAGGGAAACTGTCATGTTGATTTAGCTTTGATGTAGGGGTTACTCCATATTTATGTTTGATCCCCTCACCTTGCAATCCGGCATTTGACGGGATCAATTCATTGCTTTATGGTCCGTCACCAAAAAAAATGGATAGGTCGGCTTGCATAATGTTGGAATCATATGATCTAATCTACCAAAACGGGTTCAATCTAATTCCGTGGCAAGACCTCCTTTGGTCAAGTCCAATATGGTGCTTCGGTAATTAAAAGCTTTATCACAGAAAGTAGACCTTCTTTGGTCAAGTCCAATATCTCAAGACGGCTTCCCAGTAAGCGATGCCCTTAAGTTGGATGACGCTTTTTGTGTTATTGTTGATGGCGTCCTGATGGCCCATGGTGCCTTAGCACATATCTTGGTTTTTGTGTCGCCAAGATGATTGTGGTGGCCGTCAGATTGGCCGCGGTATATGGGGTTAGCAATGTACTCTGTGGCCTATACCTCTTGCTTATTATCGCGTCAAGTAGGTTTGGGCGACATAGGATCGGTTCCAATTGGTAGGAGATGATTTTTCTTTTTGGTAAGTGTACGCTCGTCTTAACTGTGCAATTTTTATTTGGAAAACTTTCGCTTCCCACAGACGGCGCCAACTGATGATGCGTGAATTTTCATCGTCAGTTGCACAGCTAAGTCGAGTCGTCAATACCTGCAAAGAAGAAAACCATAATCGAAGACCCTACCGGGGTGGGCCCCGGAGGGGAGGCTCTGATGCCTTAGTTAGTAAAGAATTCTTATATTTCCCAAATTGAGAGAGATTTCTCATAGGTTTTTGTGCGTACCTCGTTCAGGTGACTTGGTTGGCTTTATATAGGCTATGAGTCATATGTTACCCAATAAATGTCAGGTATAAATGGCATAACGGTCATATTTAAGGGAGTTTATGGGTGTGTAACGGTCGCATTAGTGAGGAAATTAAGTGAGTTTTATGGGTGTGTAACGGTCGTCCATTTAAGACATATTTTGGTACGTCGTATCTGGACGACTCATTTTTCTATACTCATCAATAAGCATAGGAATTATGATAATCCTAATGGAAGTTTTGGCATCCATGTTGGCTGCAAACTAGAGACATGAATGAACACTTCTTTACTTCTGTGATATATATAATCTATCAATCCGCCTATGGTCATCCAAATAAGACAGCACTGTCTACTCTCCAAGTCAATAAAAGGGAAGTCAACACACGTTATTTATTTATTTTTGCTTGAAATCAACACAGGTTTCTCTGTTACGAATTTTTAAACAAAATATCGTAAGATCAGGGGCGGGGGAAGCCCCTGACTTTTGAAAAATACACTCCTCCCTCTTATATTTTTTATAAAAAAATAAGAGTTTATATATAAAATTTAACCAATACCATCTTTGGCATTAAAAATATTAAAACTGGTACAGTGAAAAGAAAATTGAAGAGGAAATTTTCTCTGTATTTTACAGATTGAATGAAAATTTACAGTAAAATTAGTTGGTATACATGAAATGATCTATAGCATAAACATCTAGAATAACCTCTATATATGTTTGTTGCCAAATTAGAAATTATAAGGAATTGCCATCAATTTGTTTGAAGGGTCTAGTGCCTTAAAACAAGCTTTAGAACCAAAATTTGACTTCGATCTAAAAGGCTTATAGGGTTGGTAATTTTTTTTGCCCAAAAGACTTAAAATTTGCAAGCAAAAGAAAAATAAAGTGCGGAAAAATTAAGTGCAAGGAAAGTAAAGTGCTGGAAAAGTAAATGACAGAAAGTAAATAGGCTAATTAGTTAACTACACCCAAATTCTAAGTTACGTACCATTGCATGTGAGCGGGCTTTACATCATAGGAAGTAAGATTGAACCTTAAAGAGTCTACATATCATCAAATCGAACCTTAAAAGGTCGGTATTGCCTTTGCCCAAAAGACTTAAAATTTACAAGCAAAAGAAAAATAAAGTGCAAGGAAAGTAAAGTGCTACAAAAGTAATGATAGAAAGTAAATGAGCTAATTAGTTAACCACACCCAAATTCTAAGTTATGTACCATTGCATGTGAGTGGGCTTCACATCATAGGAAGCAAGATAGAACCATAAAGAGTCTACATATCATCAAATTGAACCTTAAATTCTAAGCAAACATTGCATTCTCATCAATCATCATTTTCAAAATCTCAACAATCATCAAACTCATTTCAAGAGCAGTTAAGCAAGACATTATGCATCAAACTTTCATAAACATTCACTAAAGGGAAATACACTTCACAATATTCACATGAACAAGCTAAGAAACATTCACTACGAGCAAGCATATAAGCATAAAAACACTTTAAACAAAGACAAGTTGTCACTAAATAAGGCTTTTAGATATCTCTTAAAAGTTCTCCAATAATCTCTTGATATCTTGTATGATCTTTTGGTCTCTCTCAAAAGTTCTCTTGATCTCTCAAATGATCTCTTGGGCTCTCAAAAGTTATCTTGATCTCTCAAAGGATCTCCATGCTCTCTTTTTTTTTTATCTCTTCGGCGGTTCTCTTGGGGGGAAGGGGGTTCGCTGTGTAGGAATTTTTCTGAAGAGATGACCTCTATTTATAGGCAAGTGTGAGAGTTACTTCAAGCCAATAACTACCTTACTAACCCATGTAACATGTAACATGGAAGTGTGGTACGTAAGTGGTTTTAGTGTTTCCATACTTCAAGCCAATGACTACCCCACTAACTCATGTAACATAAAAGAGTGGTAAATGACTTTAGTGCTTCTATATAATGACACATGTTTTTTTACATGTCACTCTTTTAATAAAACACACATAATTATGACTACCAAATTCATACATTATGATAGCCAAATTATATATGTAATATATATATAATATTTTATGCTGTAACAATAACTGTTAGTTGAATGGGCATGTCTAGGATTTGGGTTCTTTTCTAATATTACTATATATTCATGAATCTTGATGATTATGGTTTAGTTCTTGCGTGGAAATAATTATATGTATGAATATTTGTAGCAAAAACAAAATTATATGTATGAATATAAAATCAATAATTCAGTGACTAAGTTATGAGAAAAGCATGCGTAGGCAAAAGAGTACACATACTTAAGTTAAAATAAATCTTTTATCAACACAATAAATAAAAATGTTGGATTCGATTTGAATCATGAGGTGGATTGACTTTTTTACCCTATATGCAAGAATGGTGGGAATTATGGGAATTATATGCTAAAATATTGTTTTTGTCCCTATAATTTACATAAATTTTATTTTATGTTACTAAATTTTAATGCACACCTAGAGTAATTTAATTTTAATTAAAAAAAAAAAATTCAGGGTCACGCGAACGCACAACACAAATCCTCTATCCAACTTTTGTGTTCCACTTTATACTCCACCAATTGCAATATACCACGTGTCAGATTGTGTTTGATTTTTGTCCATTTTAAATTTGAGTTATTTTATAAGGAAAAAAAATGACAAATTATGATTGATGGAGTATAAAGTGGAACATAAAAAAATGAGATAAAAGATTTGTATTTCACCTAACCATGTCATATTTAAGAAACAAATTACAGTCCTCTATATACCAAACCCAAAACCCTGATTTTTATAATTTCTTCTCAACAATTGTCTCCCCCTATAGGCCAAACACAAATTGTCTATCCAAGCAAGCTTCGACAGAAAAGGGAGATCAATGCACTATGTGTATCGTGGAAAATCGAGTAGTTGGATGATTGGATCAAAATGTTCTTAAAAGGGTTATTTTTAGTGGATCACATACTTGTTGAGAAATAGTAGTTTGAGAAACAGTGGCTAAAATAGATAGTAAACAACTTTGAAAGCATCTACATAGTTAATCTTACAAGTAACCGTATATAGAAATTTGCAAAGAAAAGTTATAGTATTACTCATGGCATTACATTCTCTTAAACCAACAGTTGCTTTCAGCAAGCATTAATTTGAAACATAATACATTCCATACGATTCATATCCTTATTTGACCTACAAATACTGTGTGGAGTGGATGGCTCTAGGAAATTATTGCACTTGGGGTTGATAACACCTGAGAAACCATATGCATAGTTGGTCTAGATTCAGGATTAGCACGCAAGCATGCAATTGCCAACTTTATGATGAGTATCAGTTGATTCTCAACCTCAAGTGTGGGAGGTGGAAGGCGTATGTCTAACAAATCTTTCAACAACAAATTCTCCTCCACAGTAGATAGAATGGAGATGCTTTCACCCGGATGCCCTCCTTTGATCACTTCAATAACCAAAACTCCAAAGCTATAAACGTCGCATTTCTCAGTTATCTTCATAGTATAAGCAAGCTCTACAAACAAACAAAATATAAGTATATAACACCAATGTATTTATATATATGTTCTATGTTCTATCTCAATTGATCAATTAAGTATATTACCTGGTGCAATATAACCATAAGTGCCGGCAAGTGAACTCCAATTGGATGAGTCTCGATTAAGAAGCTTAGCAGTGCCAAAGTCAGAAACACGAGCCTCGTATTTAGGATCCAGCAAAATATTTTTGCTTGATATGTCCCTATGAACAATTGGTAATGAGCAATCATGGTGCATGTAAGACAGAGCGTTAGCCACACCTTTGATAATATTGACCCTCTTATTCCAGTCTAATTCTTTAGCTCGTCCTTCATTGCTCAAAATTTTGGCCAAGATACCCCTTTCAAGGTACTCATACATAAAAAATGAGTGTTGTGAATGTGAACAAAATCCATGCAATTTTATAATATTTCGATGCCGGATTTCTGTTAATGCCTTTATCTCATTCAAGAACTCTTTTTGCTATGCAATCTCACCATCACGGAAGGATTGGAGTTTCTTCACCGCTACTATGCTTCCCGATAATAACTTGGCTTTATAGACGGTTCCATAGCCTCCCTTACCGATGCAAAACTTAGCATTAAAACCCTGGGTCGCATCAATGATATCCTTGTACATTGTTCTTCCATCCAAAGTTGATATTGTAAACACTTCTTCCTTGTCTGTGTCGTTTATTTGGTTTGTCTGTGGATTTTGCCTTTTTCTTTGTAGAATGAAGAAAATTCCTAGGAATACCAATACAAGTGAAAGTGTACCCAAAAGAGGGAAAATGATTAAGAAAATCATTTTGCATCTCTTTTTTGAAATATAGTTTCCTACCACACAGGGTTGCAATCCCGTAACATTTCCACACAGTCCTTTATTACCTTGTAATGTTTCTATGTGAGCATCTTGAAATGCTCTGCTATTGGGAAGAGGACCCTCCAACTCATTGTAGGATATGTCAACATACGACAAGCCACACATTTCTTCAAAAGCAGCTGGAATGAAACCAGATAGGGTCTTGTGAGAGATATTCAACAGCTCCAAGCTTTGCAAACTACTGATTTGTGAAGGTATCTCTCCTTCGAGCAAGTTATGACTCAAATCTAGCTTGGATAAATGTGGCAAATTACATAATTGAACTGGAATACCTTGGGTAAACTTGTTGTTGCTCATATTTAAGTAGTTTAGTTTCAAAAGGTTCCCTATATATATGGGGATTGACTTAATGAATTTGTTGGTAGATAGATCCAAGTACTCAAGATTTGTTAATGATCCAAGCTCCAAAGGTATACCCCCAGAAAGTTGATTTCCATTAAACATTAGCTTCAACAAAGAAGTCAACTTCCCAAACTCTTTTGGGAGCTCCCCAACTAACTGATTGAAAGAAAGATCAAGTAATTGGAGTTGAACTGAGTCTCCAATTTCTAGAGGTATGCCACCAGTAATATTATTCCCAGCAACAAGTAGGGTGGTTAGTTGTGGGCACTTGCTCCAATTGTATGAGATTTCACCATACAATCTATTGTAGCTTAGGTCTATGAAGTTCAATTTACTATAGACACCAAAATCTTCAGATATATTTCCAAAGAGTTGGTTTCTTTCAAGGCGGACTCTGACTAAGCTCATACAGTTTCTCAAGGGTTTTGGTATTTGACCGATGAGAAGATTGTTGGATGCAGTCAAGTGTTGAAGAGATCCATTTTGACATAAGTTTTGAGGCAAGGAGCCATTGAAGTGGTTTGTATCCAGCTGTAGCGAAGCCAACTTCATCAGGTTTCCTATCTCTTGAGGAATGGGACCAGAAAGTTGGTTATCGCGGAGGAATAAAAGTTCTAAGTGACTCAAATTGCCCAAGGAAACTGGAACAATACCAGTTAACTAATTTCTGCTTAGTTGAAGATTAGTTATAGACTTCAAGTTTCCTAATTCTTTAGGAATGGTGCCAGAAAGTTGATTGTTGTACAGATTTAAGACAATTAGGTTGCTGAGAGCACCTATTGATGAGGGAATCAGGCCAGAAAGATTATTGGTTTGAAGGGCTAAAGAGGTGAGACACCTCAAATTCCCTATTTCTGGGGGGATGGAGCCAGAGAGTTGATTTTCAAACATATGCAACAATTCCAGCTTTTCTAAGCTTCCAATACTAGAAGGGATGGGGGCTATTAGACTATTGTTTTTCATGTCAAGCTCAACTAAATTGGAGAGGTTTCCAATATATGAAGGAATTGAACCAGAAAGTTGATTATTACGAAGGTACAATGAAGCCAAGTTGCTGAGATTACCTACTGAATAAGGAATGAAACCATGGAGATCATTGGCATGCAAAGAAAGGAGATTGAGAGACTTTAAACGACCTACTTCAGGAGGAATCGAACCATTTAACCGATTTTCACTTAGGCGCAAGAACTCAAGATTGGTCAGTAGTCCAATCTGTGGTGGTATTTCACCCAATAAGTTGTTAGATGACAGATCAAGATATATGAGTTTGGATAGATTACTAATTTGAATAGGGACTGTACCAAAGAGTTCATTCATGTTGAGATCAAGAAATGCAAGGTTGGGGAGAGATGAAAATGAAAATTCATGGAGCGTACCTTTTAAGCCTGAGTTAGTAAGGTTTAACCTTGTTACACTTCCTGCTTGGTTGCAAGAAATGCCGAACCCATTGCATGGGATTGAGCTTGTATTTTGATTGTTGGAAGAATTGGTTGCATTATTAGGAAGGAGAGTCCATGAAGTCAAGGGCAACTGAGTTTCATTTTGAAGACTGGCTTTCCAATTCAGTAGAGCATCTATCTCTGCCTCTGAAAGAGAAGCAACGTTCAATGAGGAATGTAACATAGGCCAACACAACCAGAGAAAAGAGGAAAACTACTTCTTTCAAGAGAGCCATTGCCATGGTCTTTGTTTTACAAATTGAAACCATATTCAGAACTATATATATATATATCAAAGCTCATTAATTTCTTTAACCACTATGTAGACTGTAGACGATCTGGATTGAGATCCCATGCAATACTGGGTGCAATTCCTTTTTTCCTCTCACAACTTCTTAATTTTTTCACTTTTTGCTTTTTGAATTTTTTAACAATTTTTTATTAAGTGGTTGAGATTGAAAATTAACTTCTTAACTTTCAATCTCAACCACTCAATTGGTATTGCATGCAATATCAATTGCATGGGATCTCAATCCAATCTAAGATTTGGTAAGTCTCCAGGCGGTCAATTTTGTGATTAATGGGTAAGAAAAATAGGGTTTCCACATAAACTATCAATGACTTTTCTTTACGTGGAAGATTGTCATTTTCTTAGTCATTGCCATGGTCTTTGTTTTACAAATTGAAACCATATTCAGAACTCTATATATATATCTATATATATATCAAAGCTCCTCATTAATTTCTTTAACCACTATGTAGAATGTAGAGGATCTAAGATTTGGTAAGTCTCCGACGGTAATTGTCATGATTAATGGGTTAGAAAAACAGGGTTTCCACATAAAGTATTGTGGATGCTAAAAATTTCAGCACTGTATAGGCCGCATACCAATCCACGAGAAGGCTGAATACGGGCCGGATTTGTGTGTGGGATGTTGAGCCCAAAACTCTACACCAAGTGTGGTAGACCACTTGGTGGCTGATGGTGCATTCCCTCTAATATTCTTCAATCCACCAGGCTGCAATGCTCACGTAGGAGGTTACGGTGGACTAATGAAACTGATGTCGCAGATCAAAACAGACTAATAACTTTGAACTCTACTTCCACTAGAACATTCAGTAATTGCATCGTAGTGATAATAACACATGAGAAATGTATTACAAACTTTGCACATGACAAAAATAAAATCGATCTCATAGACTGAGATTTAGTACAATGAACTCAACCCTTTCAAGAAGCAATAATCAATGACAGTGAATACAATATGCATGAAAAGTAGCAGAAATCAAGGATCAACGCCGTGGATCAAGAGGCTGAGCATAATACACTTGACTTCTTCTATGACTTGCACAAAGGGTAAGAGCAAATCAAAGAAACATGATAAATCATAGAACTTAGGAGATTTGGGAGTAGGAAGAGAATCATTTACTGTGCAAAATGTACATGAGTCAGTATTATTGAGTTGGGTTAAGTGTTTGATGTAAGTTTTCTGTTGTGGCAGACTAAAAGTACTTTTTAGTCTACCGTGGACCTATGGGAAGTGTCCCGTGGACTGTTGTTAGTTAACTGTATTTCTGGAGCTTTTGGAGTCAGCTCTAATGGAGAAGTTAATTTCAGCCTGAGGATTTTCTGATCAGCCAACCAACCCCCTATTCCTTCTTCTCACCCCTATTTATAATGGTGTTTATGTCTAATGGTTTGATTTGTTATCCTCTTCATCATGAGAATCATTGTTTAACCAAGAAATAAAGGGGCGGAGATTTGACAAGGTTTAATTTTGGGGGGCTGAGCTGATGGTTTTCATCTGCCGCAGATCTGATTTGATCTGCGGCGAACGGCGGATTTTCAGGCCATTTATGAGGATGGAGGTGATAAGCATTTAATGCTTGATGATGGGCTGAAGTATTTAAGATGACTTGACTCATATACATTTTGCATTAATTAGATTTGATCTTACCATTTTTGGTATTTTTCCCCAGCAAATCAATACCTTTTCTGTTGTGGCAGATCAAATAAAATTTGAGTAAATTTATTCCCCTACCTCCAAACCGTGCTTCCTAAGTTCCATGATGTGAAGGAGCAAGGACCACCGTAGTGCTGGGCTGTGGTGGTCGTTGCTCTCGAGTGGTGGTTGCCTTGGTGGCTATGGCAGACTTCTCAAGTCTTTTCAGCCTTTGATTGTTTCTTTTGTTTCAGCTGGTGATGCCGTGGACTACTTTGTGGCGAAGTCCCTCGTGACCTGTGGACAAAGGAAGTGACCAGCTTTTCTTTCATCATTTCTTATCTCAGCTGGTATTGATTTAGGCGGCCATGGAAGATTTCTTGGTCTTTTTGGCCATTATCTCATCTTCTTCGTCATTTTGTTGCAGCTGGCGCCGCCGCAGATCGTTCTGTGATTGAATTTGCTGTAGACCGCTGGGTAATTCACCGTGGACCACTGGGTAATTTGCCGTGGACCACTGGGCAGCGTGGAGGACCAGCTTCCTTCCTCCTTTCTTGTTCTTAATTAGTGTTATGGCAGACCATTTTCTTTGGAGTATTTTCCATGTCTGATGGTTAATGAAGAAGACCAGTTTTTCAATGTAATGATTCATCTTTGGAAATATGCCCCTTCAGTACTTTGAGCACTGTGCCAAGAGAGGAGGGAAAAGAAATGGCTTTTCCAAGACAGCTATTTTCCCTCTTCTTTTTTTAATCAATTTTTGAACCTTGCCCTGGCAGACCTAAGTCTGATGATCAGATGGGCTGGGCTTCCCTTTTTCTTTCGGGCTTTGCACTTGGCTGATGGTTTTTTGGCCATTTCTTTCCACGTTTTATCTACCGTGGGCTACTGGGCTTGCTGGGCTTTGGACCTCTGGTGGATCACTGAGATGTTGGTCTCGGTCTACCGTGGACCGAAAAAATAGGCCTCTACATTTAGCCCCCCGAGCCCGTGCCTCACGTGATGTGAGGTGCGGGTGAGTAGTGTAACTCAGTCCGCAGATCACAAAACTTTGATTGGTTTATGTATACGGGGGCCATTGCTCCTTTTGAGTCTACGGCTTCTGAATTAGCCATACTTTTGGATCATTGGAGAAGTTTGATCAATAGCAGATCATTTGCATTATGTGCTTCATAAATTCTTTTGACAAGAAGTGCTTCAGCAAATATGGATGTAATGAATCAGCAAGTTGTTAATCCGTGGAGATCCTTTGCTGCCTTTGAGATGAACAACTCAGGTCTGCAGGAATGTTTTTACTCTAATCTACCGAAAACACAATTGCCTCTTGTATCTGCCATATGTGTTTGGCATTTGTTGTTAATGCTGCTGATTGCAATTTTGTTGGTTCTTAAGATTCCATGGACTTGGGTTCGTAGATCTGCTGCGGCTTTGAAAGGAGATGTATGATGCACGGGTCTGCCACGACTTTGAGTGAAATATGAGTTGTATGGGTCTACCACGACTTTAAGTGAGATGTGAAGTGCGTGGATCTACCGCAGCTTTGAGTGAAATATGAGTTGCATGAGTCTACCATGACTTTAAGTGAGATATGAAGTGAGTGGGTCTACCGCAGCTTTGAGTGAAATATGAGTTGCATGGGTCTACCACGACTTTGAGTGAGATATAGTGTGCGTGGGTCTGCCATGACTTTGAGTAAATGTAAGTTGCGTGGGTCTGCCACGACTTTGATTGTGATGTGTTTTTTGTAAGACCAACAGTGTTGGTCCCACATATAAGCGAGGAAGTGAGCCAAACCTGTTGTTGTCTTCGGTAGACTATGGTAAGCCCATAAAGCATTTGTCTCATGAGAGCTCCCACTTCTGCCATAGGATGATGCTTAGGATGTGTATTTGGTTTGTTGAGTCCATTTTCCTATTATCTCGCAGACAAAGAAGCGTGGAGCAGTGATACTTGAATATGATCTTGTGGAGTACACCGAATCGTATGATTTGCTTATGAATGAAGTCTACCACAGCAATGCTCGTAGTAAGATGTTAAGAATCTTGGATTACTAGTGCTTTTTTGTGAGTGGTGAGTCTTTGAATACATGACCCAAGTGTTTGGGAATTTAAGAATGCCCTTATGGATCTTTAAAGTGTGAAAGATGGCATTGAAGAAGCAACTTTATGCATTGATACTAGTATAAGCCGTGTGGCTGAGTTGGTGAAGGAATGTAGAGAAACCACTGGTGTTGTGTCTACGGTATGCGGTTTTTCCAGCAGACTCCTTTATTTGTTCAATGGTAAGTGAAAGGCATGTGTCTTGATGGATCTCCAAGTGATAGAAGCCCCTAAGCACCTTCTTTGATTCAGGAGAATTCAAAGCTTAATGATATGTACTTGATTTATCATTGTGATAATCTTTTTGTGGTGGTTTGACCCCTCGGGTCGCAAGTGAATACATTTGGATGACATTCAGTGGTCTGCCATACCAGTTGTGATCTAATTGTAACTTTGAGAAATGAACTCTCAACTCATTCCACGAGTAAGGGATGTGTTGGTGATGGAGCAAGTCAAAATTTTTTTTTTTTATAAGACTTCTGCTCTTATGGCAGACTCTCCAGCAATAAGTAAAATTTTTTGAAAGCTTACTTGGTAGCAAATAAATCTTGATGATGGCTCCAAGCTTTTGACAATTTTGCTTCTGGCAGACCAAGAGATCGCTAATATATCCTGCAACGGCTTTGCTTTTGGCAGACCAAAGGATTGCTAATACATCCTGCAACGGCTTTGCTTCTGGCAGACCAAAGGATTGCTAATATATTCTTATTGTGGAGTAATGTTGTTTACTAGTCTGTGGTTAGACTCAGTAGCTTGATATTCAGCGGTAGACTTTGGCGAGCTCTTGAATGATGAATTGATGGAATTATCAAGACTTAGCCCCCATGTATGAAGAGACTTTGAGATAATCATGTTTTGGAGACTTGCTAGATGTGTGGATCAAGTTGGCTTGTGCTTGTAAAGAGTGTGACACACTTTGATGTAGTCTGCTGTAGCGTTCCTCATAGTTGCCAATAATAGCCAAGTGATGAGAGTTGTTGGTAGAGTCTCTTTGTGGGTTTGCAACACGATGCTTCCAATAGATACTCTAGAGAAAATGATTTGCCGATTATTTGAGGCAAAAGTTGCAAGAAATTTCTTCAAAATCATGTTGGTGCTGAAAGTTGGACATTTGCTTTAGAAGTCTACTGCTTCTTTGCTCATGTTGGGCTAAAAGTAACCAACAGCTGGTGTCTGCCGTAGAGACATGTTCCTCCGGTGAAATTTGCAAGTTTGTTTATGTACTTCCAGCAACTTATTCTATACTTCTTGAATACTTGTACACCTTGCTAAGACTCCCTTAGTGGTCTGCCATAAGGATCTCAAGATATCAAGACATAATATTTGAGTTCCTTCAAGTCTGCCGTACCTTAGGGAGATTTAAACTTAGCTTTTAATGGTGTTCTTCGGTCTTCATGATAGGATGAGAATTCTTCAAATTCTTTCCTTAACAAATCAGTAATGGGTGCATCTATTGATTGATTGATGACTTGAGAAACTAAGGTCGTAAAACCTCTTGTATAGCGGTTTTCATATCTTTGTGCATCCTCAATCTTCCAATGCATTGTGATGATCTCATGCGCGATGGCTAGATCGATGAGATATGCTTCACATTTTGGCACTTTGTTTGAAATAGAAGAGCAAGCTTTTCAAATAAATCAAATCAAGAGAGCAGTTGTGGCTTGGCTCTTTACTAATCTTGGAGATTCGAAGATAGTCTCGGATTTAGATGGTTGTAGCAGACCCTATGTGAGTCTGCCAGAGCGAAAGAGACATTGCAGCAGACTACTGGTCAGATGAGATTTTGCCATCAAATAGAGTTGATGAGCCAAGAAATAGTGTTGGAACCATTGAACGGCATAAATCGATGCTAGTCATGGTCATTAGCCCCCAAGTAGCAAGCCTCGGCATCTTTAAATGTATGGTTGACATTGTGAATGGGTTGTTCAAGCCCATCGTTGCCTTCTTGAGTACAAAAGCTCTTGTTTCCCAATTATTTGAAGCAAAATATATTCATAAAGGCTTTCCAAATATTGGTGTATATATAGTGGGCAACTTGGCCATGATTTGTTATATTGGCATTCAGTAGACCAATAAAAAGAAACTCATTTCTTCAAAATAAGAGCATAAGTTAGAGATGCTAATATGGGTACAAACCTCCATATGTTGGATGATGATTTCATTTTTTGATTGCTGCAGATCAAACACATTGATGATGAAGTTGCTGTAGAATTTGTTGATAACGTTACAGCAGACTTTAATGATGAAGTTGCAGCAGATGCTGCTTGTAATGTTAAGCAGACTTCGTTGACAAAGTTGCAGCAGATGCTGCTCGTGATGTTATAGCAGACTTCGTTGATGAAGTTGCAACAGATGCTGCTTGTAATGTTACAGCAGACTTCATTGATGAAGTTGCAGCAGATGCTGCTTGTGATGTTACAGCAGACTTTGTTGACGAAGTTGAGTATGCTCAAAGTGAGTCCCCTAAAGATAGTGACTCTACTAACATTGCTCTAGAGGTGGCTGACTTGGATTTGGCACCAGTGTCATGTGTCATGAGGATTGTTGTTGAAGTCTGCGGAGATAGTTTGCTATCTGTTGTCTTTAGGAAGAGTATTTCCAAAATTTCAGTTGCACTTCCTATTTCGGCAACCCCCTAGATGCAAAGGAGTCTTGGTAAATTGTAGAGAGTGTTTCTTCTTTGATGGAAGAAACTCATGTTCTGTTACCGCAGATGATTGATGTTGCTGAACAAGTTTACACTTTGAAAGTGCAGCAGCAAATTGATGCTGCTAATGACTGATGTTGGTCCACCGTGGATGAAATTCCAGAGTGGGGAATGATTTTGTTGTATTATAGGCTACTTGGATATTGTAGTAGACTACTAAATTTGTTGTTTCCGCCGCGAATGAAATTCTAGCTTGTGATGATGATGACTGACTTTGGTCCACCGTGGACGAAATTCCAGAGTGGGATGATGATGACTGATGTTGGTCCACCGTGGATGAAATTCCAGAGTGGGATGATGATGACTGATATTGATCCACCGTGGATGAAATTCCAGAGTGGAGAATGATTTTGTTGTAGCAAAGCTACTTGGATGTTGTAGCAGACAGCTAAATTTTTGTTATTCTCACCGCGGATGAGATTCCGACTTCGGGAATGATGTTTGCGGCAGATGCTACTTGGGTGTTCTAGCAAAGGCTACTAATTGTGTTGGTCGCACCGCGGATGAAATTCTGGCTTGGGGAATGATGTCTGCAATAGATACTACTTGGGTGTGTATTCATGCCTTTGTTAACTTTCTTTCTTCCCCATTTTCGTAGATGCTAGTAATAACATTAGGATGAAGGAGAATGAAGATGTTGATGTCACCAAGGCCATTGGATTGGTTGCTAGTGTTATGGCAGATGCCCTTGTAGTGGACTTCTTCAATCTGGCTTTACGGTAGATCTCCTGTAGCAGATTGATTCAGTATGGTATTACGGTAGATCTCCTTGTATCATCAATTCTATATTGTTGACATTTCCATGAGCGACTGTAGGAGTGATGACTTTGCCTTTATCATGCCCTGAAAATATATTTTAATGAACTCTTTGTTGAGCTTATGGGAGCTCTAAGGTTCCAAATAGGATTCCATGGTGGACCTCCCGAGAGAAATTTGTAGTTTATGGTAGCATGACGAATAGATCTATGGTGGCAAGACTAGAGCTCTTTCTTGTGTTTGCTACTGCTGGTAGGTTTCATTCTGCTTCTACCCCCTTGAGTTGTGTAGATAGGAGATATACATGCACATACTTTGAATGTTGTGTGTTGATCTACCATAGGCTCTAGCGCGCCTATGGCTTATGTTGTGGAGGGAGTTTCTCTCTTTGGAGCTACCCCTTGTTTTGGTAGCATTCCAGCTGGCGGTATCATCATAGAGGCAAGCTATATTACAGTGGGAGGCTTCCTTAGTTGAGGAGTTCCCCGTTGCTAATTCATACTCAAGGCTTTGTGAGGAATAAATTTGTGGCAGACTTGGAAGTTGCTCCGGAAGTCTGTAGTAATATTGATAGCACTGTTGGCCATGGTATGCGAGCTGAAGGCATTAGCTTTCCCATGGCAACCACATCGGATGTTCCACGGACTTGGCCGTGTTATGTGCGACGTCTTGGTAGACTTGATTGTGTCATGTTTTTGCCATTCCATAGACTTGATTAACATCGTATGGAGTGTTGTTCTATTGACTTGATTGTCGTCATAACTCCGTTATTCCATAGACTTGGTTGTTGTCATATGAAGTATTGTGTTCCATATATTTTTTGTTGCTATCTCATGGAAGGAATTCTGTTTCCGTGGACTTGATTGTTTTACAGGAAATTCCATTTCTGTAGACTTGGTTGTTATCTTGCAGAAAAATTTTACTTTCATAGACTTGATTGTCAACTTATGAAAATTTTCGTTCCATAGACTTGGTTGTCATCGCTTGAAATATTCTGATTTCACAGACTTGGTTGTTGTCATGTGAAATATTTTGATTTCATAGACTTGTTTGTTGTCATATGAAATATTCCACCGCCGTAGACTTGGTTGTCGTCTCACGGGAGATTCTGTTTCCATAGACTTGGGTATTGTCTTATGAAAAAGTTTGTTTCCGTAGACTTGGCTGTTGTCTTACGGTATGAAAAATTCTGCTTCCGTAGACTTGGCTGTTGTCTTACGGTATGAAAAAGTCTGCTTCCGTAGACTTGGCTGTTGTCTTACGGTATGAAAAATTCTGCTTCCGTAGAATTGGTTGTTGTCTTACGGAAAATTCTGTTTCCATAGACTTGATTGTCGCCTTATAGAAAATTTCTGCTCCCATGGACTTGATTGTTGTCCTATGGAAAGTTTTGTTTCCGTAGACTTGGTTGTTGTCTTGCGGAAAATTCTGTTTCCATAGACTTGATTGTCGCCTTATGGAAAATTTCTGCTCCCATGGACTTGATTGTTGTCCTATGGAAAATTCTGTTTCTGTAGACTTGGTTGTTGTCTTACGGAAAATTCTGTTTCCATAGACTTGATTGTCGCCTTATGGAAAATTTCTGCTCCCATGGACTTGATTGTTGTCCTATGGAAAGTTCTGTTTCCGTAGACTTGGTTGTTGTCTTACGGAAAATTCTGTTTCCATAGACTTGATTGTCGCCTTATGGAAAATTTCTGCTCCCATGGACTTGATTGTTGTCCTATGGAAAGTTCTGTTTCCGTAGACTTGGTTGTTGTCTTACGGAAAATTCTGTTTCCATAGACTTGATTGTCGCCTTATGGAAAATTCTGCTTCCGTGGACTTGGTTGTCGTCCTATGGAAAGTTTCTGTCCCCATGGATTTGATTGTTGTCCTATGGAGAAATCCCTTTTTTTTGTTACCATAGACTTGATTGTCATCTTATGGATATGTATATTTTTTGCCATAGACTTGATTGTTGTCTTATGGTTGTTTTCGTTCCCATGGACTTGGTTGTTTCCCTATGGAGAGTTTCTGCTCCCATGGACTTGGCTGTCGTCCTATGGAAGATTTTTCTGCTCCCATGGACTTGGTTGTCGTCCTACGGAAGATTTCTCTAGATTTGATTAAGTCGTGAGAGATGTCCCATAGACTTAATCGCATCATGTGTTTGTTTGGTGCTGGGTTCGGTGGACCCATGTTATCCCTCATAGGAAGTGTGTTAGCTGCCATGGACAAATCTGATTTTGGTAGCGTGACGAAGGTTCAGATTTTTAGCGTGGAAATGTATTATCCAAGACCTCATGGAGGTTGGGTTTGACTTGAAATTTTTTTATTGGGTATCTGCGGCAGATAACCAGTGTCTTTTTAGCAAGGAGATTGCGGATGAAGTCCAAGCTCTTCAGCGGCAGATTGCCCTTTTGCAAGACTCTCTGGCTGTGTTGACAGCTTATCAAGGAGAAATGACATCTACGGAAGGGATGGCTCTTGGATTTGAGCGCGGCAGATCACCCTTTGACGATCTTTTCAGTTGATCATTCCAGTTATCATGTTTCATTCTTTTGTAATGACTATATTCTAGCCTTGTCTTTTGAACATTTGTACTTATGTTTCACAGTGACCGAGTTTCGGTCTTTCTTTTGAACATTTATGTTCATATTTTGTTTATGTCAAATTAATCATGTGAATTCGACCGTTGTGTAGCTAGTCTATCACATGTGTGATTTTTTTTTAAAAAAGGATCAAGTGGAAATATTTTGCTTTTTGACAAAATATAGATATTGTGCATCATTATTCTTCAAACAGCACATGAATTCAAATTGTTCTAAGACAAAAAAGATACAAAATACTTAGCAAGTAAAAGTGTATCTTACGGGTGATAAGCTTCAGCCACTTCCCGTTGATGGGGTCTACCAGGGTGGTACCATCTGCCGTGGCTAATTTGTAATAACCACTATCATATGTTTCACGGATTAGGTATGGCCCCTCCCAGTTTGGTGCTGACTTGGATGGCGAAGGGAGACCTCTCCTCACATAGTCTACTGCTCTTAGGACCATCTGGCCCTTAGCAAAATTCTGGTCGGCAACGTCTTTTCATAGGCGTTGGCAAGCTTTTGATGGTACCGTGGACTATGAACTTGGGCCAGCTATGTTCTAGTCCCCAAGTGTGGAAGAGTCATGTTCTGTAGACTGGTGGATTTCTTATGTGGCATGGTTGCAGCCCAAACACCGCAGATTAGCTTCAAAAGATAAAGTGAGGGAGAATTGCAACTCAACTCCCCAGTGGAGTCACCAAAATGTGGATGCTAAAAATTTCAGCACCGTATAGGCCGCGTACCAATCCATGAGAAGGCTGAATATGGGCCGGATTTGTGTGTGGGATGTTGAGCCCAAAACTCTACACCAAGTGTGGTAGACCACTTGGTGGCTGATGGTGCATTCCCTCTGATATTCTTCAATCCACCAGGCTGCAATACTCACGTAGGAGGTTACGGTAGACTAATGAAACTGATGTCGCAGATCAAAACAGACTAATAACTTTGAACTCTACTTCCACCAGAACATTCAGTAATTGCATTGTAGTGATAATAACACATGAGAAATGTATTACAAACTTTGCACATGACAAATAAAATCAATCTCATAGACTGAGATTTAGTACAATGAACTCAACCCTTTTAAGAAGCAATAATCAATGACAGTAAATACAATATGCATGACAAGTAGCAGAAATCAAGGATCAGTGCCGTGGATCAAGAGGCTGAGCATAATACACTTGACTTCTTCTATGACTTGCACAAAGGGTAGGAGCAAATCAAAGAAACATGATAAATCATAGAACTTAGGAGATTTGGGAGTAGGAAGAGAATCATTTACTGTGCAAAACGTACATGAGTCAGTACTATTGAGTTGGGTTAAGTGTTTGATGTAAGTTTTCTGTTGTGGCAGACTAAAAGTACTTTTTAGTCTACCGTGGACCTACGGGAAGTGTCCCGTGGACTGTTGTTGGTTAACTGTATTTCTGGAGCTTTTGGAGTCAGCTCTAATGGAGAAGTTAATTTCAGCCTGAGGATTTTCTGATCAGCCAACCAACCCCCTATTCCTTCTTCTCACCCCTATTTATAATGGTGTTTATGTCTAATGGTTTGATTTGTTATCCTCTTCATCATGAGAATCATTGTTTAACCAAGAAATAAAGGGGCGAAGATTTGACAAGGTTTAATTTTTGGGGGCTGAGCTAATGGTTTTCATCTGCCGCAGATCTGATTTGATCTGCGGCGAACGGCGGATTTTCAGGCCATTTATGAGGATGGAGGTGATAAGCATTTAATGCTTGATGATGGGCTGAAGCATTTAAGATGACTTGACTCATATACGTTTTGCATTAATTAGATTTGATCTTACCATTTTTGGTATTTTTCCCCAGCAGATCAATACCTTTTCTGTTGTGGCAGATCAAATAAAATTTGAGTAAATTGATTCCCCTACCTCCAAACCGTGCTTCCTAAGTTCCATGATGTGGAGGAGCAAGGACCACCGTAGTGCTTGGCTGTGGTGGTCGTTGCTCTCGAGTGGTGGTTGCCTTGGTGGCTTTGGCAGACTTCTCAAGTCTTTTCAGCCTTTGATTGTTGCTTTTGTTTCAGTTGGTGATGCCGTGGACTACTTTGTGGCGAAGTCCCTCGTGACCAGTGGACAAAGGAAGTGACCAGCTTGTCTTTCATCATTTCTTATCTCAGCTGGTATTGATTTGGGCGGCCATGGAAGATTTCTTGGTCTTTTCGGCCATTACCTCATCTTCTTCGTCATTTTGCTGCAGCTGGCACCGCCGCAGATCGTTCTGTGATTGAATTTGCTGTAGACCGCTGGGTAATTCGCCATGGACCACTGGGTAATTTGCTGTGGACCACTGGGCAGCGTGGAGGACCAGCTTCCTTCCTCCTTTCTTGTTCTTGATCAGTGCTATGGCAGACCATTTTCTTTGGAGTATTTTCCATGTCTGATGGTTAATGAAGAAGACCAGTTTTTCAATGTAATGATTCATCTTTGGAAATATGCCCCTTCAGTGCTTTGAGCACCGTGCCAAGAGAGGAGGGAAAAGAAATGGCTTTTCCAAGACAGCCATTTTCCCTCTTCTTTTTTGAATCAATTTTTGAGCATTGCCCTGGCAGACCTAAGTCTAATGATCAGATGGGCTGGGCTTCCCTTTTTCTTTTGGGCTTTGGACTTGGCTGATGGTTTTTTGGCCATTTCTTTCCACGTTTTATCTACCGTGGGCTACTGGGCTTGCTGGGTTTTGGACCTCTGGTGGATCACTGAGATGTTGGACTCGGTCTACTGTGGACCGAAAAAATGGGCCTCTACAAGTATCAATGACTTTTCTTTACGTGAAAGATTGTCATTTTCTCAGTCTAGAAAAAGGAACTAGATTGGAAAATCCAAGTTGTTTTCATTGTTTAAATAACTTCGAAGAAATTCCAAGCAAAAATAAACTATACAATGACAATGGGGCAGGAAAATGAGGAAGCTTTTATTGTTTTTAAAGACTAGCCTGGGAGTTCTCTTTGGAAAAATTGCAACTCTATAGACTAAACATGCACACATATATTACGTAATGCGTATAGTGCTTATTTCTGTTGTATAGCTTAGGTACAAGGAATCGGTTCTATTGTCCAGTACAAAGTTTTAAATTATGTATTTCTTTTCCTCAAATGCACCAATTCCTCAAAACATGCCTAGGTTATCAATACTGTATCGTACTGGCCAGTATAGCTGGTATTTGTGATATTAGTAAGTGAATTGGTACATACGACCCCCATGAAATGTATCGCTCTAAATACCGCTCCCTACTAGACTTTGCTGGACATATAGGAAAATACTGGCCATTTCGGCCAAATTGAAACTTGCCGGTACAAGATTTAATCTCATCGACGTTCCCCTCTTTGTCTTCTTACTCTTCTTGGTATCTGTTACCCACTTTTCAGTTTTAGTTGCTTCATTTTTACGCGTCCCACACAGCAACACAGACTCATAGAGTTGCAGTATTGTTCTTCATTTTAGTCTTCTCTCTTTCACTTTCTCTCTCTTATAAGTTTCTACATTTAAAAACCTTGGAGCCTAGTTTGTTGAGAAAACATTGGGTCCTCCCACCCTCTCACAAGAGTGTGGGCCCCTATATGAAACCCATGAGTAAAGTTCACACCAATTGTGAGAGGTAGGAGTCGTCCTCCCAGAGGACCCAATAATTTGCTTGCCCATGATGACTTTACCGTTTACAAGAGAAGGTTAGTTTTTTTTTTTTTTGTCAAAAGCCCCCCACCCACGTGAATTTTATTTTTTTGTCATTTCAAATTTTATTTTGATTTTATTATTATTTTTTTTTTTAACTTAGTCAAGTATAGATGAATGAATGTATATTTTTATGAATAAAGTTTACTTCAAAATGAGTTAGAGGAAGATTCTTTTAACCCATTACGTGGTGATTCAATAGGCCATCTATGTGTACTTTAAGTCACATGACCTAGTTAATGAGTCATGTGACTTGTTTAAATAATACATGTGGATGGTCTATTGAATCACCACGTAATGGGTTAGAGGAATTTTCCTCTATACCAATTTGGAGATAATCTCTGTCCCAATAAAATTTAATAAATAAATAAATATATATAATATATATATATATATAGAGAGAGAGAGAGAGAGAGAGAGAGAGAGAGAGAGAGAGGTAGATACCCCATTTTGTACCTACCAATATCAGGAATTCTTGGTCCTAATGACGATACTACCTCAGTCTATGAAAAGAAATTTGGTGTAGTGAGCCCGAGAGGAGACTTTGAAAAAGCCCAAATTCAAATGAAAGTTTAGGAGCCCAAATTGGACCAAGTGAGCATATATATGTCTCTTCCTTAGAGGCGTACGTCTCCCTCTGGAGGCATATGCCTAAGCCATGTGCCTCAAAGAGGCGTACGCGTCTCACCTATAGGCGTACACCTACATGTAGTAAGTGTACGCCACTTTGAGACAAACACTCAAAATCACTCAATTTTCCATACCAATCTCAACTGACTATATTGGAGAGATGACAATGGTTAGTTAGGGTTTTATAATTCCGGCCACATCAACCCCCACACTCCATTTCCTATATAAACACCCCCATTTCACCATTTCCAACGACACAGAAAATCCCCCAAAAACCTTAGGCAACACTATAGGCAAATAGTTTGAAAAAAGAGTGATCAAAGAGGTCTTTTGAGGATTTGGCTATTTCTTAGGTTCTCTAACCAAGAAAACGAGTCTTCTTCTCATGAGGCTAATAAACATCACTCATTTTGTTTCAAATCATCTTCTCCTTTCATCACAATCAAAGTTGTGATAGACAATAACCAAGTGACCGGTTAAGAAAACAATCTCAACTTCAAGGTTGACTTTTGGGTAAGAAATAGATCTTCTCCATGATCCATTTTCTCCACCTTAGCTCTCTAATTCCTTCTATTTTGCTATATTATGTCTTTTTTAATTTATTGCATTAAGAAATAATTGTTTGATTTGTTTGTTTTCACTTTTTTAGTTTAAATATGTTATATCCGCACTATTCCCCTCTTTGCCTCATTTTTTTAGGTAAGACAAGTGTACACTTCCACCTAGTAGGCGTACGCCACTGTCTCATAGGCGTACACCTACGTGCCCAAAAAAAAATTTCTTTGCTTTTTTTTCTTTTGTTTCTCATTTCCTTTCATTTACTTGGACTTCTATGAACTTATAATGAGTTCAAACTCTCAAATTCTAGGAACCTTAGGGTTTCATAAGGAGTTGATGTAGTAAACTCGTTAATTAAGTTGAGTAGTCCCATTTATTGTTTATTGTTCATTTTACATTCCTAATATCCAATGATGAGCCCTTTCATTCAAACATCCATCCAAAATTCTTAAATTTCGTGAAACAAGGTGGACTTTAGGATCATGTAAATTGATCTTACTTATTTTCTTGTATAATCTGATGATAAAGCCTCAATCACTCAAACATCCGAGATCTTTTGTTTTCGTGAAAGATTGGTGACATGGCATTAAGATTAAAATCATTTTATTTTCTTTAATCTGATGATGAACCTCAATTTTTTAAAAAACTCAAAAGTCTTCAAACTCCATAAAGGGATTAATGAAATAGGTTCTAGGGTTGTGGCTATCACCATCTCATGTAAATATTTATTTCGCATATTCGTCCCCCTCATATGCTCATTGTGCTTGTATATTCTTCCATATGCTATGTTCCATATTATTTCTCCACTCTTGATTGTTATTTGTTTTGATATTACTTCGTGCATGTTAAAGGTTTGACTAATAAATATCACTGTCAAAATAATCCAAGTAACACAAATGAAGGCCAACCGAAAGGTTGAGCGGTTTTGGGTGTCTAACACCTTCCCAAAACCGTACCTTGGCACTAGACTTAAAATCCAAGGCTAGTACCTTTATGCATGGATTCAATGTTGGTTCCTGAACCTAAACCAAGTGTCGACTCCTTTTTCACTGCCCTTGTGCTTGAGGCAAGTGGCGTATTCCTGAGCCCATGTGCAAGATGGGCTCACACAGCATGTTAGCCTCAAGGTTTCAATACCTTTTACTTGGCTAATTAATCCAAGGACATTCATGTAGTTTTGATGATAACCATAATTTTAAGTTATTCATAAATGATATTTTCATATGAACTAACGATTTATGTTTAAAGCATAATGTTAACTATTGATTTAATTGGACCAACATGGCCAATTCAAATATCAAGCAAATGCAAAGTCGACAAGTTGCAAATTCACTGAAGAACAAAGTCATCAAGTCTCAAGACAAAGAAATCAAAGCCCAAGAATTATGTTCCGAGACATATGAGAAGTAAGAGTTAGGTTTTGTAAAGTTTATTAAGATTTGATAAGGCTCAACTTTAAAACCAACTTAAATTGATTTTCAAAAATAACGGCTAGTTTGATTGCAATTCTATACAAATAAATCAATTACGGCTGAAAAATTTTTTGAAGTAGAAAAGTTTTCAAAATATTGACAAAGTCAATATCAATGGCTAGATATTTTGATATTTAAAGATAGCCATGTGAATACAAAGAAATCTCTTACGGTGAAAAATTTATGAAATAGAAAAATTTTCAAAATATTGACAAAGTCAATATTAATGTCTAGATTGATTGATATTTAAAAATATCTAATGTGAACACAAAGAAATATCTTACAGTGAAAATTTTTTGAAATTGAAAAACTTTCAAAATCTTAACAAAGTCAAAGAAAACAACTTGATTGATTGAAATTCAAAAATGCAAGACAACCATATCAATTACGGCTAAAAATTTCTTAAACAGAAAACAAAGTCAAAGAAAACAACTTGATTGATTGAAATTCAAAAATGCAAGACAACCATATCAATTACGGCTAAAAATTTCTTAAACAGAAAACAAAGTCAAAGAAAACAACTTGATTGATTGAAATTCAAAAATGCAAGACAACCATATCAATTACGGTTAAAGATTTCTGAAAAGTTTTCAAAATATTAAACAAAGTCAAAGAAATTGGCTAGATTGATTGAAAATCAAGAAGAATGCAAGACAACATGATAACAGGAAGAAAACAATTATGGCTATAAATACTACTCCTTCTTCATTTCTAAATATAGAGCATACAAGAGAAATCAGAGAAAGAAAAGAAAATATCTTTTACATCAATCCATCCTTTCTCAAGCTTATATTTTCATATCATTCAAAATCTTTGATTGAAAATCAAATTCCTCTAAATACTCTTTGAGCCATATTGATCAAATCTTTGATATACTATTAGAGTGAGCATATTGTGTACAACTACTCTTTGAGAGAGCCATATTTTGTACAACAATCCTTTGTTGAAACTTGTGAGTGTTTTGTTAGGGTTTTGGTATAAATCCTAAGGAGTGAAAATGATTTTTCACTCGGTGGTTACTCTTCACCGTGTAAGGAAGATTTGTGGGTTTTGGTATAAATCCTAAGGAGTGAAAAGGATTTTTCACTCGGTGGTTACTCTTCACCGAGTAAGGAAGATTTGTAACGATTTTGATATTCACCCAAAAGAAGATTGTCAAATAGTGGATTTGGGAATCCTCAAGAAGTGTTCTTGAGGCGGGGACGTAGGTGGGGAAGCCAAACCTCGATAACAATCATTGTGTTTGATTTTCTCTATCTCTATCTCTTACTTATTCAATTGCTTATATATGCTTGTGTTTGATTTTCTATCATATCTATATTGCAATTGAATTGTGTTCTTAAATTTGTTTAATCAGTTTTTGCTAATTGAAAATAGTTTTTAATTCTACATTTAAATCGAAAAAGTTTGCCTCAACCTAAATCACCCCTCCTCTTAGGTTGATATTTGGGTAACACAGCGCAAACACGATCCCCCACTTCATGGTCGTGTCATACAATTCCGAAAGTATGAGAGGGGTCTCAAAAACCCGTAGGGTCGTGGGCGCTCACAAGAGGTAATCTCGAAACGGTGCACCAATATTGACGGGTACCAAAATAATTCAGTCTCTATATCCAAATCTAACAAAAATACTACAAAACAAAAAAAGAATTATATAGGAAAAAATAAATTTGCAGATCCCACAAACAAATAGACATGGGCTTTCGATCTAGGTCATCATGGGGTTAGGCTTAGGTCGAGGCAAGTTGGTCCTGGGTTCGCTGTCAATTTGGTCGTCGGCTCATTTTCAATTTGGTCGTCGGTTCGTCACCAGTTCGATCTTGCTCTGGGCTCATTGATTTGGGCATTTGGCTCATCGGTCTGAGAGCAAGAGAGAGAGAGAGGTGGTGCTCTGTTGTGAGAGAACTAGCGATGGTGAGGTGGTAGGTTGGGATGGGGTTCACAAACTACTATTGTGTGAAGGGGCGGAAATTTTTTCAGTCAACCCAAAAATGTTTTCGAGTTGACCACCCATTTACGTTTCGAGTTGACCAGCCATTTACGTCGCTCCAAACACCTAAAATGGGGGAAAACGTTTTTATGAAACCATTTACGTCAAAACAAACAGACCCCTAAACAATAGAGTTTAAAATATAATTTACTCCATAAATATTTTACCAACCCAATAAATAAAAACTTATGGAATAAAAATGTTGGATTCGATTTGAATACCAAGATGGGTTGACTTTTACAAAATATACTAGGATGGTGAGAATTATGAGATAAACATGGAGCAAAAAAATTATATTCACCTGATTGTATTTTCATTTTGTATTAAAATTTAGGTCAAAAGTTATAAAAACTGTATCAAATTCTATTTTGGTTTAGTAAAAAAATGAATGAAATATTTGTTATCAATCAATAAAACTAATGCATACGCAACCTCAATCCCTACATACACATCTGCCTTTCAAAAACCACAGAACCCTAGTTTTTTTTTTTTTTTTTTTTTTTTTTTTTTTGTCTTCATGTTTTTCTCTCTTTTTCTTTATTTGTTTTTAAATAAATATGATTTATATGTGGTGTTGGTCACAATTATGTTTCTCCTTTCCTTTTTTAAGTTCCTAATGATCAAATGTGCAGGGTAAAATGCTAGAAAAATTAGAAACATGTGAGCGCGGTTATATGGAAAGAACCAGCCTATAGAATTAGGACATCCATCCCAAGTGATTGATTTGGGAGCCTTTGTTTGAATAGTTAATTCTTGTGTTTATATTCTCCTTTTACATGCTTAGAGGGACCCAGCTTAGTGGAACCCTTGTTAGAAAAAGGCTAGGATGTGCAAGTTACGGTTAGTCCATTGGATTAGGCAGGTTTAGTTTTTTAGCACCTTCCCAAGTACGCACCCTAGTAAACTCTAGCCCTATATATAATCTAGTCAGGTTAGACATTTGTGTAGGGGTCAAAAGAGCATTTCATGGACTTATAATCAGGTGGCAACTACCATCTTTGCCTTGGTCCTTGAGTTATTAGTGGCATATTCCCGAAACCAAGTGTAGGATTGATCCAGATCGACCGACAACACCTAAGAGAGTCATTCGCACAACAGACATATATGATTGCATTTACGGGTCATGCCTTGGGGTGCTCACAATGTACATCAGCACATTCGGCCACTTCGATCGATAAATTGATATGCAACAAGATGAGGAAGTGCATAAATTTGACAATCTGTTGGATAAGGCCAAGCGTGAGGTCTATCCAAGTTGTACAAATTATACTTTATTGAAGTTCGTCATTGAGATGTTGAATGTAAAGGTAATGACCAACTTGAGTAATAAGGGGCTTGACATGATACTGGACTTGTTGATTAAGCTTTTACCCAAAGGTAACTTGGTTCTGAGGTCAACCTATGAAGCAAAAAAGATATTACGTGACTTGGGCTTGTCATACGAGCACATTCATTCATGTAAAAATGATTGAGCACTCTTTTGGAAGGAAAATGCAAACTTGGATGTATGTCCGGTGTGTAAGGAGTCTAGATACAAGGTTAATCATGTCGGTGGAACAAAGATCGCTCATAAAATATTGTGTTACTTTCCATTGACACTAAGATTGCGGAGATTGTACATGTCAAGAAAAAGGGCTGAGGACATGAGATGGCACATAGAAAAACGTGTGGATGATGGGATATCTAGGCATCTAGCCGATAGTGAGGAGTGGAAGGAGTTTGATGTGCAACATCCTCTGTTTGCCCTTGAGCCTCACAATGTGAGGTTAGGTTTGGCCACCGATGGATTCAACCCTTTTGGGAACATGAACAACAGCTACAGTATGTGGCCTGTTATATTCATTCCCTACAACCTACTGCCTTGGTTGGTTATGAAGGAGCCATTTTTTATGTTGTCTCTACTTATTCCCGGGCCTCATCAACCGGGAAACAAGATTGATGTTTATATGAGACCATTGGTGGACGAGTTGAAGGAATTATGGCAAGATGGTACACTGACTTATGATGCCTCAAGTGGTATGAAGTTTCAAATGCATGCAACATTGTTGTGGACAATACACGATTATCCTGGATTTGGTAACGTGTCTGGGTGGAGAACAAAGGGTTATCATGCTTGTTACACTTGCAATGATGAACCATATTCAGAATCTTTGGAAAGTAAAATTGGATACAGTAACCATCGAGCCTACTTGCCTATGAACCATAGTTTTCGAAGGAGTAGGGCATACAATGGTAAAGTTGAGAAGCGTATGAGATCTCTAGAGTTACCGGTGGGAAAGATACAAGAGCAGTTAGAAAATATGTCAGCTCTCACTTTAGGAAAGAATCCAAGTAACATTAGAAGACCACGTGAATTGATTGGGGAACCGAATTGGAAGAAGGTTAGTATCTTGTATGAACTGCCATACTGGATGAATAAGAAGTTAAAACACAACATTGATGTCATGCATGTGGAGAAGAACATAAGTGAGAGTACATTCGGAACTATGTTAGGCATTGATGGGAAGAACAAGGACACAGACAAAGCACTGATGGACTTGGAAAAGATGAACATAAGGGAAATGTTGCATCTAGAAGTACTTCCTAATGGATCATGTAGGAAGCCTCGAGCCATCTTTTCATTGAACACCGAAGAGAGGGATGGTTTCTATGACTTTCTAAAATCAGTAAAGTATCCGGATGGTTATGCTGCAAACATATCGAGGTCTGTGAACACGAGAAATAGAAAACTATCTGGTTTGAAAAGACACGACTGTCATGTGCTCTTACAACAGATTCTTCCAATTGGGATGCAGGGTTTTGTGGATACGAACATTACTACACTATTGTTTGAGTTGGGTAGCTTCTTCCAAGACTTATGCTCTAAGACCCTGAGACAGAGTGACTTGGAGGAACTAGAGGAATGTATAGTTCTCATACTATGCAAGATGGAGAAGTTCTTTCCTCTGTCCTTCTTTAATGTGAGGATACATCTTGCCGTTCACTTGCCTCGTGAAGCAGTTCTTGGAGGGCCAGTGCAATATCGGTGGATGTACCCAATTGAAAGGTAATTCTCACCATTCTAATTGTATTCTCGCTTAAGGTATGTTTCAGTAAATTTTGTTGCATATGTAATTATACTCCCAATTCATTTTTCCTTAAAGGTTTCTCGGAACTCTAAAAAGATACGTTTCCAACCGAGCTTGACCAGAAGGTTCGATCGCAGAGGCTTACATTCTTAAAGAATGTATTATTTTCTGCTCAATGTACCTTGTGCATAATCGAAGGGAACGAAATGAAGATTCTGATGAATGTAGCAAAGGGTTGACAGTGTTTACCCAAACAGCTCGACCCACAGGGTGTAGGCGTATTGATGGAGAGCTGTCAGATGAACTTTGTGATATTGCTCATTGGTATTTGTTGTACAATACTCTCGAGTTAGAGTCGTATCTAGAGTATGTGAATCATTTACTTTTTGCATATTGTTTCCCTTCATATTATTAGCAATACTTAGCTAAATATAAATCGCATTATATTGAACAGAGAACACAAAAATCTATTACGTACTCCAAATGGTGAAGACATAACCCAAATACAACGACGAGAGTTTCCCAAGTGGTTCAAAGAACGTGTAAGACATTATAAATTTTGTAATTTGTTATACAATCTTAAAGATGTATATAGTTTGATCATTACTAATGTTGTCAAGTTATTGTATTTGGCATGTTGTTATAGATGAATAGTTTGAGAGTTAATGGGTCACCAGAAGCTACCGACCAATTGTGGGCATTAGCAAATGGTCCTAATTTGCTAGTGAAAGAGTACTCGGTCTGCATAGTCAATGGCATAAGGTTTCATACAAGGGACCTAGACAACCGTCGTATAAGCCAAAATAGCGGTGTATCTGTAGAAGGGGACCATGAGGAAAAAATACATGACTTCTATGGTCATTTGCTTAGTATTTGGGAATTGGAGTATATGTGTCATAATAAAGTTTTTTTATTCCAGTGTGAATGGTACAATACGGGTAATACCGGTAGAAGAAAAATGATACAAACTGAAAAACATTGTACAAGTATTGATGTCTCCAGTCGGTGGTATCAAAATGACCCTTTTATATTACCTAGTCAGGCAAAGCAAGTTTTCTACCTTCGTGATACCAAATTGGGTGGACATTGGCAAGTTGTGCAATGCGTCCAACTTAGGGGAGTGTTTAATGTACTAGAGGTAGGTGATGGAGAATCCAATGATGATACGGAAGCTAATGATGCTTTCCAACAAGAAACCATAGCTGGTGTTGTCCCTATCGAAGTTGCTAATAATGATCGATATTGTAGGGATGACGTTGAAGCTGAGGTTATTCCAACAGATGAAACAATGGCAGAGCATGGGGGCAACAATGAAGATGAAGAGCATGACATACCTGATGTTGATATGGACGTTGATATGGATTATGATATGTAGATTTCAGTTTTTTTTTTTTTTTTTCATTTGTGTATGAAAATGGAAAGCATTAGATACCATATGTTGGTTTACATTTTGCTAATATTGATTATTTTTTCATATCATTTTATCTTTTGCTCTTGGAAAGAACTTGTTATGAATAAAGATTGTATTTTATCTTTTATGTCAATTTATAGTTGCGAAAAATGAACAAAAAGGGCAAATGCACTCATAATTTAACAAAATATGAGATGGAAAGAATGTCTAGAATCAAACAGAACCAAGAGAGAATGAATGTTTTGAAGCTGAAAAAATTGGCCGCTTCTATGGATTCTAGTTAGTCTAAGGGTGCACATGGGAAGAAAAAGAAAATTAGTGTTGAGGTACCGTCTACTGATGACGGTGACAATGATGATGAGTCGTCTAATTCTTTTATGCATGAGGTATTACGTGTGATTTAGTGTTTGTGATACATTGTAATTGTGTTTGGAATGATTAGTTAAAATTATTTATTCATGAGGTACTATAAAATGATGAAATATTTTGTTTGTTACATTAGGTCATAGAGATGCCTCCAGGACACATTCGACGTTCACCACTTCAGCACACTTCCTTGGAGGCCCAACTTGCGGCCATACCTCCGATGTCACATCCTGAGGAAGATTCTCCCATCCCACCTAATCCTCAAGCAGATCTCAGATTGGGGGTACATCGGGTGGCACAGTTGGTAAGTTATGTATAATGATGTGATGTTCTGACTATAATTTGTTTACTTAATAATGTTGGTATGATATTTATATGTAACAATATAATGATATTACTGTAATTTGTTTACATACTAATGAAATTAATATTTTCTCTTAACAGCATCAACTAACACACGTACCCATGGCCTGACACATGGTATAGGGGTTCAACGTCTCTTTGACAACGATGGAAAGCTACCAGTCCCCATCCCTCAAGAGTTTTGTAAACCTGTGGGGGAAAATGCCTCCAAGTGTGTTAATCAGATTGACGTACAAGTGCGTCAAAACATGCCCAATATTGGTATTCGTAAGTGGAAGAAAGTTGCTGATAGCATCAAACAGCCGATGTATCAGTGTGTAGAGGTTAAGAGAAAATATTAATTTCATTAGTATGATTTGTTCAAGAGTTATTGAAATCATTGTTGTTATTGATTTCTCCTTTATGGTATATTGTTAATATTGTCAATAATTTTCTAATACATATTTCACTTTGTAGGACAAGTTTGATCTACAGGGAGACTCTGTAGATGTAAATAAATCACTGAATACGAAATTTGCCAACAGCTTGAGACAACACGTTTACAGGTTGCATACTAAGTATAAGAAAGCCAACCTGACTCATGGAGACGAATACGTGAGAAACCACCCACCAGAGAATGTCACGGCCGAGAATTGGATTGAACTAATCGACAAGAAGTGGACTGACTCTGACTTTAAGGTAACTATGAAATCATAAAAAAGTTTCATTACAAGTGAAGTATGTTCTGCAATTCATCTAAAGAATACATATGTAGTGGGTTGATATTTAATGGATTAATATTTTTATGCATCTTTGGCCATTGTTGTGAGATTCATAATCTAATACCAATTTTAAATGTTTCATTGTATATTGGTATTGGTCCTTTGTAGGAACTGTCATTGAAAAACAAAAAGAACAGAAATGAAAATCCAGACAAGAATAAACATAGAGTTGGATCGAAGTCGTTGGCGGTTAGGGTACATGAGGGGGTACGTGTTTTTTCAATTTCATAAAACTTAGTATATTACTTGTTATACCCAATTAGCTATGTATATGATCTAACATTGGAAAATTAATTAATCAGATGGAAGAGAATGATGGTCAACTTCCCAAGGCAACAGTCATCTATCGCGAAACCCACTACGATCCAAAGAAAAAAAAATGGATTACATCGGAGGCTGAGAAGGAATTATGTACGTATATCACTCTAGGCATATCATGTTTGTAAAAATAGAACACCATATATATTACTAATGCGATTGTTTGTTTGTTTGCTTGGTTTTTTTTTTTTTTTCCTTCAAAATGGCAGGAAGAGATGCTAAGACTTGAAGAGGAGCATCTTGTCGATCCTGATGCGATTCCCTTGACCCCAGAGGAGGTTTCAGTTAGGGTACTTAAGCCGAGATCTGGCTACGTAAAGGGACTTGGCATCAGGCCTTCATCCTCTCTTAGGACTATTGCCTCATCTGGTATGTCTAGAGATGACGTTCAGCGCCAAATAGCAGAGATTAAAGAGGTGGCGAATTCTGAGATAGCTGAGCTTAAAGAGGCAAATAAAAGGCACGAGGAGATGACAGCTAATATCTTAGAGTTTTTGAGGAGCCAGGGTTTCACTACACCTTTTGGGAGTGGGGGGAGCTCGTCCAGTAGCTATAGAGGAGACGGCAACTAGTATCTTAGAGTTTAAATTGTTTAAGGATGTGTTTTAAGTTGTTTATGGTTTTTTTAAGGATGTGTTTCAAGATGTTTATGGTTTCTTGAAGGATGTGATCTTTAAAATGAATTGGATAGTAATGTTTTGTTTTATGGATTTGTTTTTAATGGATGTGTTGTTTATCTATGGTAGGTTATTGTAATAAGCAGGTTTAAATTGTTGAAAGCTGCATAAATTGGATTTTAAATAATATATATAAAATTAATACATTAGGTGACGAAATAGTTTCATCACCAAATAACTTAATAAAAAAATACAAAACGAAATGGAAATATTTGGTGACGAATTATTATGTCAACAAATAAATGTTTAGGTGACGAAAACAATCGGTGACGAAACCATGTTCGTCACCCCATAAAGCCTTAGGTGACGCAATATTTCAGGTGACACAATAATATCGTCACCCCATAACTTAATAAAAAAATAATAAATAAAATAAAAATAATCGGTGACACAATATTTTGTCACCACATAAATCTTTAGGTGACGCAATACTATCGTCACCCCAAAGTTAATAAAATAAAAATAAAAGGAAAATAAAAATAATTGGTGACGCAATATTTCGTCACCACATAAATCTTTAGGTGACGAAAACATTAGCTGACAAAATACTATCGTCACTCCATGTCTTAATAAAAAAATAAAAATAAAAATAAAATTATTTGTTGACGAAATATTGCGTCAACAAATAAAATCTTTAGTGACGAAAATATTAAGTGACGCAACATGTGTGTCACCAATTGTTTTGTTTATTTGGTTATATAAAATCAATCGGTGACGAAAGAATTCGTCACTATAACATTTAGTGACAAGCTTAATGTGATGAAATCATGTTCGTCACCAAATCACTCTAGTGACGAAATGAAGAGGTTGGGTGACGAAAGTTATTTAGTTTCAAAAGACCGTTTTTCTTGCAATGTATGACATGTTAGTAGCCATGTCAGTGTTGACTTTGACATTTGAACAACTTTGACCAGCTGATTATTCAATTTTTTCCATCGATCCATTTCACATTTTTGGACTGTTTCTACATTTGAATTGTCTAAACGGCTTAAAATGAGATTTTTCACTCTATTCACATTACTCTGGATGACACAAATTACCTTCTTTGATCTCAATCCATACACAGTTTTCTCATAGGCCTGCAAGCTTTGGCTTTATGTCATTGGGGAACTAAATAAAATCCACTCGGGGCTGAGGAGGGCCTTTGAGGCCTGATGAAGCCTTCCGCACCCGCCTTAATTGTTGATTGGAACAACAATCACCATCATATTATCACTTGACCACATTATTCTTCTCTTCCTCCCTCTATCTCAGCAATCACCGTGATATGATTAAAACTATCATAATGATTAAAACCACAGTTATTGATTAAAACCATAATGCTGTAGTTAAAATCCGTTTTAGACGCCTTTCCTTTCATTTATTTCCTTTACTCTCTTATTCTAACAAGGCAAATAGAACCTGTACAGGTGTTGCATAAGAAAAGAAAAGGGAAGAAAACAAAATGCTAAATCAACCTTGGATTAATGACAAGGTATATATGACATTTCATTAATCATGTTGCTAATTTATTTCAATGGACCAGGTTACATGCGATGCTCGTGGTAATGGTATACTATAGTTTTCGCAGGTGTGGGAATTACATATGCATAATTACCCATTATTTCCCTAATTCCCTTAAGTTACATATTAGATCATTACTTATTGCCGTGTGGAAAATTGTGACTACCATCATTTGGTGAACCTTGTTGGTCGTTAGAGAGACCACGTCTATCTTTCATTTGGACTTTAATTGCTCTCCAGCTACCATTTTTCTCTGCACAATAACAAGAAATTGCATAAATAAACACAAAACCATGTGTTAGGAGGAGATATGCTTGCATTAAGGTACGTATTTTCAGACTTGCATGCAAGGCCGACCCCAAGGTTTGGGTTGCCCAAGTCCGTCACAATTTTAATTGCCCACTTATTAAATATTAAAAAACATCATAAAAGTCCCAACAAAATTTTTTATGCAAAATAAATGTTACATTACGTTTTTAGCTTGAATTACATTGAAAAAAAATAATTAAAACAAAATGTAATCCCGGTTATAGTAATTATAGTCTAATAGTTTTTTAACTAAAAAATTCCTTAGTATTAATAGAAAAAAAATAAAAATAAAACAAAATAATCACGGTCATATAAAGCACAACAAAATTAATACTAATGATAAATTAAAAGTCATAAAAAAATCATTAGATAAACACGGGAATACATTACACGGCAACACAAAACAATGGCTTACCCCCACAAACCTGTCCCTACAAACAAAAACACATGGTCAGTGACCACATACACGTGCGAACAAAATTTTCAAACAAATCAATAAATCACACAGTGAAAACTGGCATCATTCACACAAATACTAAAACACATCACATATGCCTCACATATATCTTATTAAAAGCACAACACTCCCATAAAAAAAAAATAATAATAAGAAAAAATGTATACTAATAAATTTTTTTATATGTAGACTAATATATATATATTTTTTTCCTTTTATGTATAGTTGTATACTAATAATTATTATTATTTTTTAATGTCTACTAATTCTTTTTTTTTTCTTCACTTATTGCCTCCATAGGGGGGTTGCCCTAACCCTTGGGCTTGTGGGGCCTACCCCAAGGTCAGGCATGCCTGCATGCATGCTTTAAACACATACAGTGCACATATGTAGAAAACGACTTACTGGTTCGTAGGACGATGTTAGTGGGTTTGGCAACCACTGCTGCAGATGAGAGAAACAAAAACAGAAGCAAGGAGATTACGATAACCCTAATGGACACCTTGATATCCATTTTGGTTTTCAGAGACGCATGCAAGTTACTTACTCCTTCCTTGTCCCTCTATATATATTATGTGTATTCTCACTGTTTTCGACCATTATTTAAATAAATTTTGTGGAAGAGCTAGACGTTCAATTCAAATGAATGGTAGTCAATACACGTTTTTCTGCAAGACATTTTCCGCAATGAACATATACACGTAGTCAATTCAGATGAAGTTCACACCTAAGAGGCACAAGAGGATAGATAGAAGAACCTGACCCTTATGACGGGAAAAAACATATGAAGGAGACCCATGTACATGCGATTTTAACTATATTTTAACTAATTGTGGAAAAATTTCAAACTCATTGCATAAAGTAAATATATGAAATTACTAACAACTAATGTTGCTATCGTTAATCTGTGTGGTTAAATGCCAAAAAAGACTTTTTTTAAATAAAAAAAATAGAATAAATTAATTCTAATTAAGGAATTGTTCTTGGCTTACTGTAATTTCATAGAGCAAAGAAGTAGAGAAAAAAATTATTAGATTTTAAAAAACGAAGATCTTACCTTTTTATCATCCCAGCTCTGTTGATAAACACAAGTTAACCATTACATTATCAGCTAAAAAAAATTCTGAAAAAGAAAAGGAATCCACTTCTGAAACATGCCATGTGTTTCAGAAGTGGATTCCTTTTTTAAAGTGTTATTATCCCTTTGTTCATCTTGCAATTTTACATTCCAACCCCTGCCTTTGAATTATAAAAGTTGAAGAAACTCGGTCCATACTCCATAGTAGAAAAAAATGTCAGTTTCTACCATACCAAGTCACATGACTCCAGCTGTTAACTCACAAAGCCACAAAACTACATAAACTTTTTTCTTCATGTATCATTTGCACTCATAGATATTTCTTTCATACTAGGATCTAAACAAATCGAAGGGTTATTTGATATCGGTTGTCAGGAAGAATATTGATGTGCAGCCTTATATCAGGCAGATGCCATCTTTCTTTCTTTTTTTGCTAAAGGTACAACTTTCTTCATAATATTTTTTACAATTTTTTAAGGTGACAAGGTTTGATTGGTACAATATTATTTTCACATTAGTCTATCACTAATTAACAACACTTGTATAAAATACTAATTATAACATGACGCCTCATAGTTGTGAAAAACAAAATTTGTGGAACTTTGTGTCCCAAGACCATGTATATAGACCATGTTGGCCTGGAAGGTCTTGGATTGCTTGGATTCCTTAATAACATCTTACCCTTGTCTATATATATAGACCATGTTGGCCTGGAAGGCAAAATGATCTCGCTAATAGAGCTAGCTATGATTAATTAGTTTGTACAGCTATTGATTATCTGTAATAACCAATTCTGGTACATCTTATAACAGAATCTGGTTTAGTTGGTTAGGTGCTATTTACTCTTAGTGAGTCTTGATTAGTTTTACTCATAGTCCTATAAATAGCTATTTTGTACCTATTGCAGGATTAAGCCATTGAATACAATTCATGTCTCTCTACAACTCTTTTCTCTTCTCTTCTCTATAATTCTTCTTGTTTCTGTAATACTGAGAAACTCTTCATGGTATCAGAGCAGTGAGGATCCATACCTAAAACCTCTAAACATGCCTTCTTCTCCTTCTACCACACCTCTCACAAATTCACCATTGCAAACACCAATTTTTCTTCTATCCAATATCTCAACCTATGTCACAGTCAAACTTGACCACAACAACTTTCTAACATGGAAGTTTCAGATTACTCACATTTTGCAAGCATATTCTCTGCTGGAGTATGTAGAATGTTCTAGTTCTTGCCCTTCGAAATTTCTTGACAGTGATCAAGAACAGATTGCCCCAGATTATCTGCAATGGATTGCTCGAGACAAGGCTCTCATGTCTCTCATCAGTGCAACTCTCTCACCTTCTGCACACTCCTTGATCATTGGTCAATCTTCTGCTCACGGCATGTGGAGTGTTCTTCTAAAAAGGTATACTTCTGTATCTCGATCAAACATTATGAATCTGAAAAAGCAGTTGCATAATGTCAAGAAAAACACTGATTCTGTGAGTCAATACTTACAAAAAATTAAAGAGGCCCGAGACAAACTTGCAGCTGTGGGAACCATTGTCGATGATGAAGATCTGCTTCATATAGTCCTTAAAGGACTGCCCTCTGAGTATGAGTCTTTTTCGTCTGCCATGCTCACTAAAAGTGAATCTGTTCCTTTTGAAGAGTTACATGTTTTGATGCTCACTCAAGAAGAGCTTCTCAAAAGCTCTCAAGAAAACTCTAAAGAGAACACAGTCATGGCTATGGCAGCCAACCGAGGTCCTCAATTCAACAACAATCCCAATGCCCAATTCAACAACAATAATGCCCAAAACAGAGGAGGTTTTCAGAATCGAGGTCGTGGTGGATTCAACAATCGTGGCCGTGGCAATAATAGAGGTGGCTTCTCTCCAAGAGGTGGTTATAATCCGAATCATCAAGGCACTTTTTCCCCGAATACCAGTGGCTTTTCTCCCCAATCCAATCCCAATTTCCCTCAACCTAACCCTAACCGCCCCACTTGCCAAATCTGCTATAAACCCGGTCACACAGCCATCGATTGCTACAATCGCATGAACTATTCCTACCAAGGCCGTCACCCACCAGCCAAGCTCGCTGCTATGGCCTCTGCCGCTCCCTCACCTTCACCCAATTACTGGATTTCCGATACCGGTGCTACTGACCACTTCACCCCAGATTTGGCCAATCTTCCAGACTCTTCTCTCTACAATGATTCACAGCTTGTATCAGTTGGTAATGGCCAGCAACTCCCCATTTCCCATATCGGTAATGCCCAATTATACACTTCTTCATATCTTTTTTAAGCTGAAAAATATCTTACGTGTTCCTTCAATGGCTTCTAACCTTCTCTCTGTCAATAAATTTTTCCGTGATAATAGTTGCTCTTTCTATTTCGATTCTGATCTTTTTTCTATCCAGGATCGACTTTCGGGGAAGCCTCTCTACAAAGGCCTCAGTAGAGATGGCTTGTACCCTGTACATGGTCTTTCACTTCCACTCCGATCCAACTCTTCTCTATCTTCGGTGTCTTCTTCAAGTCCTACTTGCCTTCAATCTGTTTGTTCGAAGGTCTCTGATGCTGACTTGTGGCATGCTCGGCTTGGCCACCCCCAACATCGGGTATTACGGCATCTTCTTCCCCAGTTTAGTTCACCCTCCAATTCTAGTGCTACTAAATTTTGTAAACAAATTATTCAAGGAAAGATGACCCAATTGCCCTTTCATTCATCTAATACATCAGCTGATTTTCCCTTACAAATTGTGTACAGTGATGTTTGGGGTCCTGCACCCATTACTTCAATAAATGGTTTTCGTTACTATGTGTCTTTTATTGACTCTTATAGCCGTTTTACTTGGTTTTTCCCACTAAAACATAAATCTCAAGTATTCTCTTCATTCATTCACTTCAAAAATACCATGGAAAATCTTCTTGGCACTTCTATTAAAATTTTTCGCACTGATTGTGGTGGTGAATATTCTAAGAATGATTTTCTAATCTCTTTGCTTCTTCACATGGTATACTTCATCAATTTACTTGCCCCCATACCTCTCAACAAAACGGTGTTTCTGAACGAAAACACCGTCACATTGTTGATATGGCCTTATCCCTTATTAGTCATTCTTCCTTACCTTTCACATATTGGCCATATGCATTCTCTACCGTGGTTTTTCTTATTAATCGTCTTCCCTCCGTTATACGGAATTATGTTTCTCCTTGGCAACTTTTATTTGGTAATAATCCATACTACAAATCTTTCAAGATTTTTGGTTGTGCTTGTTACCCTCTTTTACGCCCATATTCCTCCCATAAATTTTCTCTTCGGTCTACTCAATGTGTTTTTCTTGGTTACGCCACTAATGCTAAGGGCTATCTTTGTCTTGATCCAATTTCCTCTCGTTTATATACGTCTCGTCATGTTGTTTTTGACGAAACCACTTTTCCATTTTCTAAATCTTCCCATTCCACTTCATCTCCTCCATCCTCCACAAAGTCTAATCCTTGGTTAAGTAATCTTCTTTTTTTTCAAGCATGCTCTCATACTTCTATTTTAGGGCCTCATCCCTCTACTCACTCTCCATCAATTTTGGGCCCCATACCCACTTCGGTTTCTCCTTTGGCCCAAACCCATACCCATAGTCCATCTTTCCTTCCCCATTTAAGTGCTCCACATATCACCCAGCCCACTATACCTGAGCCCACTCTCCCAAACACTATACCTGAGCCCACTCACTCATATACTTTACCCGAGCCCACTAACCCACCACCTATACCCGAACTCACCCTACCTGATTCAATATCTCCTTCCCCATCTGTTGTGCCGCCAGCTCCTTCTTCTTCTCATCTTCACCCAGATGCTCCTCTCATCCCCGTATCCACCAACATACATCCCATGTTCACTCGCTCCAAAGATGGTATCAGCAAAAAGAAAGTCTTCCATGTTCGGACCACCAAACCCCAAGTTGATTATCTTCACATTGAGCCTCCTAATATCAAGATTGCTTCTCAGATTCGTGAATGGACCGAAGCTATGCAGTCAGAATTTGATGCTTTACAGCGTCAACATACTTGGTCCTTAGTGCCACCGCCATCTGGTCAGAACATCATTGGCTGCCGTTGGGTATATAAGCTGAAGCACAATTCTAATGGGTCCATTTCTCGCTACAAAGCACGGCTTGTTGCTAAGGGCTTTCACCAACAGGCTGGTTTGGACTTTGATGAAACATTCAGCCCCGTTGTCAAGCCCCCAACTGTTCGTATTGTTCTCTCACTCGCTGCCCAACATCAATGGTCACTTCGGCAACTTGACATTAGTAATGCTTTTTTACATGGGTTTCTAAAGGAAGATGTGTATATGATTCAACCTCCTGGCTTTGTTGATCCAACTCACTCTGATCATGTGTGCAAGTTACAGAAGTCATTATACGGCTTGAAACAAGCTCCCCGAGCTTGGTTCGAACGGTTTACTTCCCATCTTCTTACTATTGGGTTTGTTGCCTCCACTGCTGATCCTTCTCTCTTTGTACTGCGCACTGGTTCTACAGTTCTCTATCTCCTCTTGTATGTTGATGATATTATCTTGACTAGCAATAGTTCCTCTGCTGTTGCCTCTCTGATTGCTCAGCTTGCAGAAACTTTTGAGCTCAAGGATCTTGGTCCTTTGCGTTTCTTTCTTGGTCTTCAGATTGACTACAATCGTACTGGTCTGTTTGTTCATCAAAGGAAATATATTTCTGATTTGTTGCTCAAGTTCAACATGACTAATTGCAAACCAGCTTCCACCCCTTTTTCGATTAGTCAGAAACTTCAGCCTTCCACTGATGATGTGTTACCTGATCCTACCCAATATCGCAGTCTCGTTGGTGCCTTACAGTATGCCACTTTCACACGTCCTAACATCACCTATGCTGTGAATCAAGTATGTCAATACATGCACAAGCCCAATTCGACTCATCTCGTTGCTGCCAAGCGCATTCTTCGGTATTTACAGGGCACTCTTCATTTGGGCATTCGTTTTTAGTCTGGTTCTTCTTCCCTGACTGCCTTTACGGACTCCGATTGGGCCGGAGATCCGTATGATCACCGCTCCACCACTGGCATCACTGTTTTTCTTGGAAATAACCCTATCACTTGGGTTTCAAAGAAACAGCACATCGTCTCTCGGTCTTCCACTGAAGCCGAGTACCGTGCCCTTGCCACCGGAGCTGCTGAGCTTGCATGGTTACGCCAAGTTTTGTGTGACCTTGGTGTTTACCTGCCTACTGCTCCTACTATGTGGTGTGATAACACTAGTGCTATTGCACTTGCCTCTAATCCTGTTTTTCATAGCCGTACCAAACATATTGAGGTTGACTACCACTTCATTCGTGAGCGTGTTGTACGTGGCGACCTTCATCTTCATTTTATCTCCACAGAGGATCAGCTAGCTGATCTGTTTACAAAGCCCCTTACCACACAGCGTTTTAATCAGCTAACTTCCAAGCTTATGTTCTCTGTTCCAGACCATTAACTTGAGGGGGGATAATAGAGCTAGCTATGATTAATTAGTTTGTACAGCTATTGATTATCTGTAATAACCAATTCTGGTACATCTTATAACAGAATCTGGTTTAGTTGGTTAGGTGCTATTTACTCTTAGTGAGTCTTGATTAGTTTTACTCATAGTCCTATAAATAGCTAGTTTGTACCTATTGCAGGATTAAGCCATTGAATACAATTCATGTCTCTCTACAACTCTTTTCTCTTCTCTTCTCTATAATTCTTCTTGTTTCTGTAATACTGAGAAACTCTTCACTGGCATCCAAATATGTGATTTTCACACCAGGTAGACATATACGAAGCACAAGTGCAAACTGAATTATTATTATATTTACATGATTACCACCAAAGATCATTAATATTGTGGGGGGTGTTTTTGTGTTGGTGCCACCCGTCGTGCCGAGGGCAATCACAACGTGGACTTGAGTCTTGAGAAGTGGGAGTCGAACCCAAAATTCAACCGAGGGCCCAAAGTTCAGCCCAAGGGCTAATGGGGCATTTTCCAAAAAATAGTTGAGAGCCAAGACTATGGAGGCCAAAGTGAATAAGAACAACAACCAAGAAAGCTTGAAAAGATAATATTGCCAATAAGAAACCAAAAGAACAGTTGTTGAGCAAGGCCTTTCACTATTCCACAACTGGATCAGGCTTGAAACACAATAACTTTAATCAAAAGTGACTAAAACACATGCTTTCCATATTTCTGCTGACATCTGCCATAAGGCAAATAATTAATAATGATAAACTTGTTGAGACTAAAAAAGAGTTTACTTTGTAGGAGAGAGTCAGTCCCAATGAGATATGCATGAGGGTGAGGGAAGGATGTGTTTGGACCTTTTATGGAGTTAGGTCAATGGTGGAAGAGTGTTATGGTCTTAGTAAGACATTCTAGGACTTGAGCCCAGACATCTGCTATGGAAGCTTTCTAGAAAATAGAAAAGTTAAGCAATGAGTCTTAATATCCTTAAATGAGGTCGTGCTTTTGGGTTGAGATTGGGGTTTTCAGGTTGAAGATGACTTCAAAAATCCTGTTTTTTGTGGTTTTCCCTAGAGAGTGCTCTAGAAGTGAGCTAGTTGGTTCTTAGAGAAAGTCTTTCTCTTGTGTTGAGCTAATTGTGTTGATTGTGTTGTTGTTGTGATTAAAAATACAATCAGACCTATTTATAGGAGTGATTAGGGTGGCTTAAGCTGATGGGAAAATCAAGTTTATGATTTCCCTTAAGCCAATGGACTTCCAAATTTAGCCATAAGTGGTATATTTTGTAAGGAAGAGTTTGAAAGTATTCCATAAATGGAAATAAGTATGGTCTTCCCTTAATTTCAGGATAAAGCTTTCTCTGCCTCTGAAATGGCTTTCTCAAAAGCATTTAATGCTTAATTGGTTGGTTTTTGTGAAAGGTTAGGCCAGGCATGCCTCTATTTGACTTTGGTTCCCACAAGCTAGCCACCATGCCTCCCAGTAAACCTAATGACAGTAGCTTAATGGTTACCAAGGTCTTGGGACTCACTCCCTTCTACCAAACCACACTCCTAAAGTCTCAACAACATAAGGGGAGTAGTACCCTCATGAGTCTGGGTCGTGAGGCTACTCCCTAAGTCCTTTTAGGACTGAGATGGACATGGGTCATGGGTTTTCATCATATTTTCCCAATTCTCATGTGTCTTGGATGTGTCTAATGGTCCATTAAGCTTTTACCTAGAAGTCTGCCACCTACACAGTACCAAAACCCATGATTTCCGATGAGATAGAGAGCCATGGTGAGCTGGTGACGCTGGAGCGGCTTGGAAAGGCTCGAGGAAGAAAGTCAGCTACCTCTGGTACGTGTGAAGAGATAGGAGCTCATTGTTCTCCTCTTTAATGGTGAAAAGATGACATAAGGTGGGCTCCACTTGCAGCAGACATTGAGCCCATAATAGCCAGCTGGTGATTTCTGGCTTTTGGGGCCCACGGACAGGCTGTCCATAGCTAATTTAAGTGCTGGGCTGCTCACTGTTGGGCTCCAGCTACTCCCTTTAACTAACCCAATAATATTTGAGCCCAATAGTCTCAGTATTAGTGCATTTGGGCTGTAGGGCTTCACATAGGTCTTCTTTTGGGCCTTTAAACAGTGCCGAGATGCCCCATAATAGGCCCAGATGGCTTGTTGGGCGCCACATAAGATATTTTAGTGGGTTGGGCCGGTCTTGTAAATATTTAATTAAGCCCAAATAATTTATGGGGGCCTGTTCAAGTGTGGGTTTTAAAAAATGGGCATGTACATTTAGCCCCCCGAGCCTGTGACTTACCCATGGTGAGTCACATGCAAGCCAAAGTAACTGTCCAGCTTCCTTCTTTGTACTGGCGGGTGTTTTTCAAAAAAAATGGTGGTTTATTTTCTCTGGGAATAATGGAGGAGTGGGAGAGTCACGTCTGGTTATAGCTCCTATTATTGAGGGCAGCCTGAATTAATGGCCATCATGCTTTATTTTAAAGACCCAACCACCAGGTTAGTTTCCCCACAACTTAGCCACTACTTACTTCTTCAAAATCAAAAAGTATATTCAGAACAAGCAAATCCAAGCTTTTCTTCTTCCTTCTCTTTCTCTTTTCTTCTTTTTCTCTTCCGTGTTCACCGATAATGGCTTCTTCTTCACAGGGATTGGCGAGGAACCGTGGTGGTACCCTTGCCGGTAAGGGAGACCCTCCTGATAAGTCATGAAATATGACTTATTTACATGTATTTTGGAGAGATTTTATTGGGGCTGTGTTGCATTTCATGTCTAATTACACTTAAATGGATGCTTGTTGTTCAATTCATTGAATTACATGACTTATGCATTTAAGTGTATTAATTTAATCCCTTATATGTTAATTTGGGCTATGTTTGATTGTAGGCATAAGCTAGATCAAATTGGAGTTAAATATCACAAGCTGGAAGGAGCAAAAGAGAAGAAAAGAGGTGCAAATTAATGTTTGAAAAGAAAAAGAAAAACAAAGCCCACAAACCCAAAAGGCCCACATGGCCACTAAAGCCCACAAGCTCACATTATCCATTGTACTCGCATCACACAAAATCACTACTCAAAGGAGCTTTAATGAAATTCACATGGGAGCCTTGCTTTGGCTATGGATTGCACATCCTCAACACTTACCTGCATCACACTAGATTATTTTTTCAATGGAGCCCTAAATGAAAGAAGCATGGATAGCAATTGGAGGGTGGTAGCTGCCAAGGATCATTTTATTATTATTTTTAGTTTCCTCTCTAGTTTTCTCTCTAGATATTATTTTCTCTAGTTTTCTTTTTTTTCTTAGCCATGATTGGCTAAGCCTCTTGCTAGAGCTAGGGGCTATGTTTTCTGCATAACGGTATGAATACTTGTAGTCCCTTTTATTTTTAATGCTAAAATACATTTGATTGTTAATTTATTAATTTCTAATTGATGTATGTTTTATTCCATACTTTCTATAAGTTCAATCATGTTTTTCTTATGATTAAGGAGGAATATTGCATGGTTTTAATTAGTTATTGTGATTTATAAATTGAAAGGTCTTTCTAATTATTACTCTAGTCACTTTATTTTCTCCGGTAATATAGTGTTCCTGAGTTTTATTAGTTCAACCATGTCAAAAGCTTTTTAAAAGGAAAATAATCAACTTGTAAATTGTTATTAGAACAAGAGTTTTAACTGGGATTACAAGGAATCATACTGGTATAGAGAAACACCCTGAAACCTTAGTGCCTTTTTACATAAATTACTTACAAAATTTCCATAAACCAAATTTATTTTACCCTTCTTGCATATTGAATTATATTGTCTTTTGAAAACACAAACTCCCTGAGGATCGACTTTTGAAAACACAACAAGGTACCGCCTTATTATTGAGCGACATCAATTTTTGGCACACGTACCGTGGAGTACCGCTTCGGCTTATTCAATTGAGCGACAATTTTTTTGGTAATTTTTGGCACCATCGTTCCATTCCGTCTTTTCATTTTGTTTTTCGGCTTATTTTAGACAATTTTTTTGGTAATTTTCTTTTATTCTCTTTTCATTTTGTTTATTTTATTATTTTCTTTTATTTGTTTACCTATTTTGTTTTACTGTGCATGAGCGTTTGGGTTTTAGGAACAGCAAAGGTAGATTGGGTTAGACAGCAAAGGTTTGAGACACTTTTTGGAAGTCTATTTGATACTTTTGAGAACTTTTTGGAAGTCACCCACATTTGATACATGGCTACAAAAGCTCACCCACATCTTCTAATGGCTGAAGAAAGAGTAATTCCACCTGAGGCACCTAGGATGACCATGTATCAGCTGTTGCACCCTACTCAGAGCTCCATTCCGTCATGCATTATGTTTCCTCCAAATGCACCTCATGTGGAGATCAAACAAGGGCTAATGGCCATACTTCCAGATTTTAGGGATTGGAGAATGAGAACCCCTATGTGCATGTTAGAGCATTTGAAGAAGTGATTGATAGTTTCTATGCACAGAATGTGATTGAGACAGCCAAGTTGAGATTCTTTCCATTCTCACTCAAGGACAAAGTTAAGGGATGGTTGTACACAGTAAAGCCTAGGTCCATAGTAAGTTGGGGGGAGATGACCCAAGAGTTCTACAAGAAGTTTTTCCCTCCCCACAAGGTCTAACAAGTAAAGAAGAAGATTTCTAGTTTCGTCCAGGGACATGATGAGACTCTATTCATGGCATGGGAAAGATTCAAGGATACATACAACTTCTGCCCAACACATGGATATGACACCTGGAGGTTGGTAAGTTACTTCTATGAGGGACTCCAACTTAGAGATCGTCAGTTTGTTCAAATTGCATGTGGAGGTGAATTTCTACAAAAGGAGCCTGAAGATGCTATGGACTACTTGGATGAAATAGCTGAGAATTCCAACACCTGGAATGGACTAAGTCCCTTAGACTCCACAGACCAGAACAGAAGTGGTGCTACTACATCTGGTGGTAGTATTTTCAAGTTAAGGGAAGAAGATAATCTGAGTGCCAAGATCAGTTTCTTGACAAAGGAGATAGAGGCACTTAAGCTGAAGGGAAGTACAGGAGTCAATGCTGTTTACAGAGAGGAACCTATGGAGGCATGCCGGATTTGCCAAGAGTTAGACCACACCACAAGTGACTGTAAGTCTCTACCTCAATTTCTAAATGTGCTGGAAGAACAGGTGTGTGCATTTAACCAATACCGGCCAAATAATGCCTCATATTCGAACAATTATAACCCAAATATGAGAAATCATCCATATTTGAGTTATAAAAATGACAATGTGATGAATCCTCCACCTCCATGGAACAATTTTGTACCTTCATCATCATCATCATCTAGACCTCCCTTGGAAGATGTTCTTAAAACTTTCATGCAGAAGCAAAGTGAACAAAATCAGAGGTTCGAGACTATGTTCACTAGGATGGATGAAGAAGTTAGAGAGACCAAGAACCATTTGGCCAAACTCACCAATGCCTTGAGTGCAACTGAAAAAGGGAAACTCCCTTCACAAACTCAACCAAATCCGAATAATCAGAGTGTGAACATAGTTTCCAAGGATAATCATGAAGAATGCAAGACTGTTACCATTTTGAGAAGTGGTAAGGCAATTAGTGAAGAGGATGAGAATGGGACACCTAAAGTCAAGGAAGCTGAACCATGTCTAATTCCCACTCCTTTCCCACAAGCTTTGAGACTACCTAAGAATTTGGATGTGACAACTGAGATCTTGGAGCATCTACATCAAGTCAAGGTTAATTTGCCCTTATTGCACATCATAAAGCAGATGCCTGCCTATGCTAAGGTAATCAAGGACCTGTGCACTGTAAAGAGGAAGCATCACTTGAAGAAGACTGCATTTTTTACTGAACAAGTAAGTGCCATCATCCAACACAAGGTCCCACCCAAGTACAAAGATCCAGGTTGCCCCACAATATCTTGTACGATTGGTGAGTACTTGGTTGAGCGTGCTTTGCTCGACCTGGGAGCTAGCATTAACCTACTCCCATTCACTGTCTATCAACAAATGGGACTTGGTGATTTGAAGCCCACTTCAATGACATTGCAGCTAGCTGACCGTTCAGTAAGGACACCTAAAGGGATGGTTGAGGATGTGCTTATCAAGATAGAGAATTTCTACTACCCTGTGGATTTCATCATTCTAGACACTGAACCTACATTGCATCCTGATAACGGTATTCCTATCATTCTGGGTAGAACTTTCCTTGCCACAGCTAATGCTTTAATTAATTGTAGGAATGGAAGAATGAAGATCACATTTGGATCCATGACAGCTGAGCTTAACATATTCAATGTGATGCGACAACAACTGGAAGATGATGAGTGCCACTATGTGAACCTCGTTGATACAGTGATGCAAGAAGAGTTCAACCGAAATTATTTTTCATATCCCTTAGAAACTCTTCTTACTAATTCAGTTAATTCATATGATATTGAACATGATGCTAAATTAACTGAAATTTGTTCTTTATTGGATTCTTCACAGGTTTTGGAGGAGGAGCAAGTGATGGCAGTCAATGAACCATGGAGACCTCGCTTTGAGGAACTTCCAGAAACTGAGAAGAAGCCAATGCCTTCAAGTGAAGAGATCCCACAGCTAGAGCTCAAACCACTTCCAAATGGTTTTAAATATGCCTATTTAGGCCCAAGTGAGACCTTTCCTATAGTAATTTCTGCTGCATTGAATGAAGGACAGGAAGGTAAGTTGTTATGTGTTTTGAGAGACCACAAATTAGTCTTAGGTTGGACCATAGCTGACATCAAGGGCATAAGCCCATTGATTTGCACACACAAGATATACCTAGAGGATGATTGTAAGACTTCTAGAGAACCTTAACGTAGGCTTAACCTAACTATGAAAGATGTAGTGAAGAATGAGGTAATTAAGCTACTAGATGCGGGTATCATATACCCCATCTCTGATAGTAAGTGGGTTAGCCCAACTCAGGTTGTTCCTAAGAAGTCAGGCATTACCGTAGTCAAGAATGCAAATGATGAGTTGATTCCAACCCGTTTAGTTACAGGTTGGAGAATGTGCATAGACTATAGGAAGCTTAATTATGTAACTAGGAAAGACCACTTCCCCCTACCCTTCATTGATCAAATATTGGAGAGGGTAGCTGGTCATGAGTACTATTGTTCCCTAGATGGGTACTCAGGCTATTACCAGATAGAGATTGCATTAGAAGACCAAGGAAAGACCACTTTTACTTGCCCATTTGGTACCTTTGCATTCCGAAGAATGCCATTTGGGTTGTGTAATGCACCTGCCACCTTCCAGAGATGTATGGTGAGTATCTTTAGTGATATGGTTGAAAAATTTATGGAGGTGTTCATGGATGATTTGTCTGTCTTTGGTGATTCTTTTGATGATTGTCTTAATAATTTGAAATTGGTTTTAGCCAGGTGTGTTGAAAAAGGCCGAGTGCTTAATTGGGAGAAGTGCCATTTCATGGTCACTTCTGGAATTGTGCTAGGACATGTAGTGTCCTCTAAAGGCATAGAGGTAGATAAAGCCAAAGTTGACTTAATCCTTAATCTACCTACCCCTACGACAGTGAGAGATGTCAGATCCTTTTTGGGGCATGCTGGTTTCTATAGGAGATTTATAAAGGACTTTAGTGCCATATCTAGACCCCTTTGTAATCTCCTACTCAAGGAGTCCACCTTTGAGTGGACAGAGTCATGTGAGGTAGCTTTCAAAAAGCTAGTTCAGTTGCTTACATCTGCCCCTATCATGCAAGCCCCAGATTGGTCTCTCCCATTTGAGATCATGTGTGATGCTAGTGATTATGCTGTGGGGGCTGTCCTAGGTCAAAGAAAAGACAAAAAGCCTCATGTTATATACTATGCTAGTCGAACTCTTAATAGTGCTCAAATGAACTACACTACCACAGAGAAAGAGTTATTAGCTGTAGTATTTGCCTTGGATAAATTCCGTTCTTATTTGATGGGTACTTCTATTGTTGTTTTTACAGATCATGCTGCCCTTAGGTACCTTCTTTCCAAGAAGGATGCTAAGGCACGTTTAATACGTTGGATTTTGCTTTTGCAGGAATTCAATCTTCAGATCAAAGACAAGAAAGGAGTGGAGAATGTGGTGGCAGATCATCTATCTAGGCTCACATTTGAAGAAGTAAAAGAAGAGATCCCCATTCGAGATTCTTTTCCAGATGAGCAACTTTTTGCTGTTACAAAACTTCCATGGTATGCACACATAGTGAACTACCTTGTCAAGGATTTCATTCTTGAGACTTGGACAGCGCATGATAGGCGCAAATTCTTTGTTGAGGTAAGAAATTTCTATTGGGATGATCCTTATTTATTTAAATACTGCCCTGATCAAATCTTGAGGAGATGTATCCCAGATAATGAGACCTTTAGTGTCATAAAATTCTGCCATACAGAAGCTTGTGGTGGCCATTTTTCTGTTAAGAAAACCACTGCAAAAATTTTGCAGTGTGGATTTTATTGGCCTACTATGTTTAAGGACACTCACAACTTCTGTAAAAGGTGTTTAGAATGTCAAAAATTGGGGAGAGTTACACGTAGGAACATGATGCCGATGTCCCCTATCCTTGAGATAGAAGTTTTTGATTGTTGGGGAATCGATTTCATGGGATCTTTTCCCTAATCTTTTGGCAATCTATATATCCTCTTGGCAGTAGATTATGTCTCTAAATGGGTTGAGGCCATTGCATGTAAGGTAAATGATCATAAGGTTGTGCTGAAATTTTTGAGAGAACACATTTTCTCTCATTTTGGGATGCCCAAGGCAGTCATTAGTGACAATGGGAAGCACTTTTGCAACCGACCTTTCGAGGTCCTTGTGAAAAAGTATGGAGTGGTACACTGGTTGTCCACCTTCTATCATCCCCCAACTTGTGGGCAAGTTGAACTTGCCAATAGGGAGATAAAACAAATTTTGGAAAAGACGGTTAGCCCTAACCGAAAAGATTGGTCTTTGAGACTAACAGATGCATTATGGGCTTACCGGACAGCTTATAAAGGACCTCTAGGAATGTCTCCCTATCGCCTTGTGTATGGGAAACCTTGTCATTTACCTGTAGAGATGGAACATAGAGCTTATTGGGCCATTAAGGCTTTTAATTTTGACCTCAAGGAGGCTAGTGAATTGAGGAAGTTCCAAATGAGTGAGCTTGAAGAACTGAGAAACGAGGCTTACATAAGCACTCGCCATTATAAAGAGAGGATGAAGCTCTTTCATGATAAGAAAATTGTGAGGAAAACTTTTGAACCAAACCAAACTGTCCTTCTTTATGATTCAAAACTCCACACATTTTCTGGGAAGTTAAGGACAAGATGGGATGGCCCCTACATTGTTAAAGAAGTGTTTGACTATGGGGCTGTAGTGATTGAGGATCCTAGGGATGGTAGAATTTTGAAAGTGAATGGCCAAAGACTGAGGCCATACCTAGGAGAAGTTGTTCCAGCAGAAGAGATCATGTCTCTTGAGCTCCCTACTTATGGGGATGCTAGTTAGATCCTCTTTGAAATTTCACATCTGTTGTATATATTGGTTTTCTTTTGTTTTGTTTTGGGTATCTAACCATTTTGCAGGAAATAGCTTGAGGAGTTCATCATCATATCAGGTGCTTTCTTTCCTTTTTCCCTTGTTCTTTCATTTCAAGACTTGTCATTGATTCTCACATACATTTGTTTGAACATTGAGGACAATGTCAACTTTAAGTTGGGGGGAGTATTGATTGTTTGTTTGATTGCGTGATGAACTTTGTGTTGCTTCTTGTTGAGTAGTTTAGAAACCATTTGTTTTCATTTAAAAAAAAAATTCATAAAATTGAGAAAAAGAAAAAAAAAATTGTTTGGTTTGCAATGATGTCTTTGATTTATGCTATATTCACATGCATCTTTGTTATCTTTGAGAATCTTGTTGAACTTTGAACTTTGGATTGAAGTCATTAGTGAGTTTAAGCATATGAACACATGATTATTTGATTGAGATATTTGAACATGGCCATCTATTGCTTGCTTTTAAGTATTAAGTGTTACACTTGTACACCTTAAACTAAGCACTAGCACACTAACATGTAATCTGTGGGAAATGAGATATGCATCCAATTGTTACTAAATTAAAAGTGGTTGACTTGTTAGTTGATTAGCCTTGGCATAAAGAAGAAAAAAAAAAAAATTGAAATAGCTAACCATGAGAGCCTATGTCAAAAGAGGTAAACAATTCATATGGTTGAGATATGAGTGACTAGTCTAGCTTCGTAGCCTTTTTTACTCAAGTAAGTAAACTCTTAGGGGTGTATCTACACCTAGTGCCCCTTGAGCCAACTGGTTCGGGAGTCATTGGTCTAACACTTGATACATGGGTCAATTAGAAAGCTTAATGACATTAGACATTGCACAGTCCTCACATAAAAAGAGGTAAACAATTCACATGGTTGAGATATGAGTGACTAGTCTAGCTTCGTAGCCTTTTTGACTCGAGTAAGTAAACTCTTAGGGGTGTCTCTACACCTAGTGCCCTTTGAACCAACTGGTTCGGGAGTCATTGGTCTAACACTTGATACATGAGTCAATTAGAAAGCTTAATGAAGTTAGATATTGCACAGTCCTCACATAAAAAATAAAAAATAAAAAAAAAAGCTTCTATGCCTTGGTTGATTATTCTAATGAGAATTCCATTGTCCTTCATAATTATATTGGAAAGATATTGAAGTCCCATGATTCTAAGTTAGTTCACTTCACACATCAAGGAACTTGTGTAGCTTTTAATGCTTAATTTTAAGTGATTGTGGCCTAGTTAGAATTTCTCAAGATTTGAAATTGAGGTTGACTTGTTTAAGCTTGCTAATGATTGAAAACCATTGTTTGTGTGACACTTTATTCTCATTTGATAGCATGATGTTGTATGTGTTTACTGTGAATCAAGACTAAGCATTTGATAGCGTTTGTGGGTATCACTTCTGGTAAACCCTCACGAGACTATAACTCGTCCACTAGGGACACCTAGGGGTTTAAAAGGCTTATTGCATATGCTAAATGCAATCGAGAGTGCCAGCGAAAGTGGCTTTGTTAGTTTGTTTTCATTTGTGTTTTGTTGTTTTCATTGTTTTTAGTTTGCTAGGGACTAGCAAAATTCAGGTTGGGGGGTGTGATAAGTCATGAAATATGACTTATTTACATGTATTTTGGAGAGATTTTATTGGGGTTGTGTTGCATTTCATGTCTAATTACACTTAAATGGATGTTTGTTGTTCAATTCATTGAATTACATGACTTATGCATTTAAGTGTATTAATTTAATCCCTTATATGTTAATTTGGGCTATGTTTGATTGTAGGCACAAGCTAGATCAAATTGGAGTTAAATATCACAAGCTGGAAGGAGCAAAAGAGAAGAAAAGAGGTGCAAATTAATGTTTGAAAAGAAAAAGAAAAACAAAGCCCACAAGCCCAAAAGGCCCACATGGCCACTAAAGCCCACAAGCTCACATTATCCATTGTACTCGCATCACACAAGATCACTACTCAAAGGAGCTTTAATGAAATTCACGTGGGAGCCTTGCTTTGGCTATGGATTGCACATCCTCAACACTTACCCGCATCACACTAGATTATTTTTCCAATGGAGCCCTAAATGAAAGAAGCGTGGATAGCAATTGGAGGGTGGTAGCCGCCAAGGATCATTTTATTATTATTTTTAGTTTTCCTCTTTAGTTTTCTCTCTAGATATTGTTTTCTCTAGTTTTCTTTTTTTTCTTAGCCATGATTGGCTAAGCCTCTTGCTAGGGCTAAGGGCTATGTTTTCTGCATAACGGTATGAATACTTGTAGTCCCTTTTATTTTTAATGCTAAAATATAGTTGATTGTTAATTTATTAATTCCTAATTGATGTATGTTTTATTCCATACTTTCTATAAGTTCAATCATGTTTTTCTTATGATTAAGGAGGAATATTGCATGGTTTTAATTAGGTATTGTGATTTATAAATTGAAAGGTCTTTCTAATTATTACTCTAGCCACTTTATTTTCTCCGGTAATATAGTATTCCTGAGTTTTATTAGTTCAACCATGTCAAGAGCTTTTTAAAAGGAAAATAATCAACTTGTAAACTGTTATCAGAACAAGAGTTTTAACTGGGATTACAAGGAATCATACTGGTATAGAGAAACACCCTGAAACCTTAGTGCCTTTTTACATAAATTACTTACAAAATTTCCATAAACCAAATTTATTTTACCCTTCTTGCATATTGAATTATATTGTCTTTTGAAAACACAAACTCCCTGAGGATCGACAACCCCTTACACGTACTACAAGGTACCGCTTATTATTGAGCGACATCACCTCCCATTACCGGCGCTCCAGCGGTGCCTAGAGACAGGGACGACGGCGACGGCTCCAGCTCCGGTTCAAGGTACCAGAGCCTCTTGAGGAGGTGCTAAGTCAGCCCGTGGTTAACCCGTGGTATAGGAGTAATGAGCGGTTCCCCTCCGTTTCGGTGAACCCTCAACCACAACCGGTGGACTAGGAATGGATGGTTGTTAGAGAAGATGCCACGGCAGATACGTCCTGGGTTCCTGCTTTCCGAGAGATCCGAGACCTGTAAATCTAAAGAAAGGAGATTTTGGCCCTACCTCTTATTTTCGACTTCTAATGCTTAGGGCTATTGGTTGGGAGACTTGGATAAACCGAGAGCTTTCTGATGAGGGATTTTACAACCGTTTAGAGCAAGCCGACATGCTTCATTCCATTCTCATCTCAAGGTCTTCGAATATGTTTCGGGACACTAAGGCTTTGCGGTAGCTAGTTCGAAGATGGTATCCATCTACACACACCTTTTTCTGTGCTCACAGTGAGTTGACCGTGACATTAGAAGATGTAGAGAACCATTGGATGCTGCCAATATTGGGTGATCAAGACCCAACTGAGATTGAGCTCTCTCTCGGGGAGCTAAGAGTAGAGGCTGCCTTGGCAAATTACATAGGGAGGAAGAACATCTCCCTAAGAACTCAAGTTGCGAGGTTTACACCTTGGATGAATCATTTTAAGAGAAAAGAGGATGCCTCAATCCGTAGGGCTACTTTTGTGGCGTATTGGCTCAACAAATGCGTCTTTGGTGAGCCTCCAGCTTATTCAATTATGCCTTTATATTTTCGTATTGCTGCCAAAATTGCTACTAGTGTGTGTTTTCCCCTTGCCCCTTTGTTGCTTAGTCAGCTACACACTCAGCTGGATTTGTTGCATGCTGAGGAGTTGATTGGGTTGTCTTGTCACACGGTTGCTACAGCCTTTAATTCGTCCGTCGTGCATACATTCCTTAGGGAACATGCCTTGGACTATATCACAATGGGTAGGAAGCCCTATGAGGCTAGGAACAAGTTTGCAACCATGGCAGAAGAGGTTGCTGCTCGTCTTGGTGATTTTCAAAGAGATGTACCTGCTGTGTACCGTTGGGTGGGTTGTAAATTCTATGATCACAGTTTGATTCCGTCTTTGGACCGTGAGAGTAAGGTTTGCTGGAGACCTTATGGAGTGACTCATCGTGGATTTGCTTATGATTCGATGATGTCTGGGTTTCGTGATGTGGAAGCTCAAGATTATATCCTTATTGCTGAAGATACAAGGTCTCTGACTTATCTTTCTGCCACAAATGCTGGCTGGTTGCTAGTAATGTCTTCTGGCAGACTCCAATTCACTGCCTATTGTGCTCATAAAGTGAGAAGGTGGTTTGGCTTTGATCAAGAGGTACCAGCAGTCATAGGGGTGGCAGCAAGTGAGATCCCCACTATCAATCCATTTCTTAAGGCCAGGGCCTTTGCTTATTGGAGTAGTATTGCTCCTCGAGCTGTGATCCCGAGTGGTGATAGAGTTGGCATATATACCACGGGTATGAGCAATTATTGGAGAGAGTTGATGGCTGCCATGGTGGAGTTCAGAAACAATGGGAAATGAGATATCTCTCATCTGCTACAGGTATGCATTTCTCCCTTACCTCATCCTCGTTTATTTCCCGCCATAAACACTATGACTACATATGCAAACCACCAAAGTTTGGGTTATGCAGTGTGGCGTCAAGAGGAGTTGAGATGGATGACATTTGGTGACCACCACCCTCCTTTATGGTTAAGAGATCACCCCCATGTCCCTGCCCCTAGGAAAGTAGCATCTAGTAGGGGGAGGAGGACTATTCCTATTGGTACTCCCACTGCCAAGAACAGGCAATCTGGCAAATCCAAGAAAAGGGAAGCCCCCAGCAGGGACTCTCCTACCAAGGCTTCAAAGAAGAAAAAGACAGCTGCTGCCAAGGCTGGTGGTAGTAAAGGAGTTGTAATTCAGGAAGCTGTCGTCCAAGACCCATTACCAGCGAAAGAAAATGCTGCTCAAGGGGTTTCTACCCTTGTAAGCAAGAGGCCAGTTAGGAAAACAAGAGCTAGAAGGAAAACTTCTACTGCTCCAGCTTCTTCAAGTCTGCCAGCATCCGCTACTGCGCGCAAATCAACTCGAGGCATTGTCTACTCCGAGAGAAAAGTAATTGCCTCTACATTTGCCCTTTTATTTATCAATTGATATGCCTCTCCCATGGTATTGACATGGTTTTTGTTTCATGGCAGTCCAAACAAAGAGCTGACACACTTTATCGCGTGCCACTTGTGATACCAGTATGCATTTAGTTATGTCACTTTACTTTTAACAATAATAGCACCCTCACACTATCTCTCTTTCTTGTGCAGGAGGATTTAGACAGTTCATCATCTTCAAGTGACAGGACTGACTCTTCCAGAGCTGCTGCAGAAGAAATGGAAGATAAAGATGCTGAGATTGATGCAGCAAAAACTGCTTATGATCATGAAACTGTTATGGCAAAAGTTGCCTCTGGTGATGAGGCTACTGCTACAGATGCTTCTTCTAGAGAAAAGGGTGCTATGGCAGAGGCCGGTACTGATGAGGACATAGTGTCTATAGATAAACTTGCAGTTCTAGAAGCTTCTTTTGACAATGTCCATATTGCATCTGCCAGCAACCCAAGATCTGTTGAGAGAGCTTCGGATGAACATACAGCTGTTAGGGCCATGACTGGTGCCGTGAGGGCTGCTGAGGCTGAGCCGATAGCCATAACTAGCAGTGATGGGACTACCCAAGGCAACCCTTCCAGGAATGACAGCCGTACAGATCCCTCATTATTTGACTCAAGCCCTCCAACTCGTCATTATGTTCGTAGGGCTCCTCTGGGGAGTGTAGTATCCACTGATTCGGAGAGGACCATTTCAGCCACCCCTATGGTACCAACACCCTCAAGCCCTCTTCGTGAGTCTGGTAGTGCTGCCTCCACACCTATAGTCATAGCTGTTGTGGTATCTGCTACGACAACTGTTCAAGAAGAGGAGACTGTACCGACAGCTGCTAAAGTAACTTCTGGTAGTGAGGTGGTTCCTATGCACATTTCTGATATCCCAGAAGGTAATGTTGTTAAGGACACACCAGTTGATGAGAACCTTATTGTTGGTACTGACTTTGGTACAGATGTGACTCAAATTGGGTGTGCAGAAGTTGCTACTAGTGAAAATCCTGTTCTGATAGATGTTCTACCTGGCAGTGACATTCCGGTTGTGGAAGGGACATTTGCCCAAGACCTGACAGATGATATATCCATGGAGGACATGGCAGACACTCATAATAGCTATGATGTAGTCTTGGCCGGCACTAAAGATCACGTAGCTGGTACCCAAGTAGTAGATCTGGAGGTTACTACTCCTGCAACAACTCATATGAGTCCAACTAAAACAGGTAATTGGCTTCTTATTAGCACTTTGTTGTTCTTTTGCTTGATGACATGGATTCCATGAAGTGTATAGACCAATCTTGATCACTTGCTTGTTTGTCATGCATAAAACTTGTGTATATATCTCTTGTCTCTTGGTTATGGACTGCTTAGACATGGGTTGATATCTATTTGTTGTCTATGACTACAAAACCAAGTTTAGATAGATGCAGCAAACATGGGTTGATTCTCATTTGCTGCCTGCTGTAGTTGTTGCTTGCTATGTGGGCCTGGCAGACATGGGTTAATGCCCATTTGTTGTTTGTCGTTTGGTGGCACCGAGTTTATTGTTGTGGAAGCATAAGCCTAGTAGAGATAGGGTGACTTCCCACCAGTTGTTTGCTGTTTTCACACCTTTTTTTATCAAGTGATCCTGGCAGATGTGGGTTGATTCCCACTTGTTACCTACCATGTTGTGGCCATACCCTTTTGTGATCATGTGAGCCCAGCACTGATGAGTTTGTAAGCCTTATCCCATCCTTTGCCTACCATTTTTGTGGCTGCACACTTCTGATAGATGAGTTTGGTGGACATGGATTGATTCCCAATTGTCGTCCCCCATTGTGTGTGGACATGGGTTGATTCCCATTTTTTGTCCTCCATCCGACGAACATGGATTGATTCCCATTTGTCGTTCCCCATTTGGTGTAGTAGGTGAGCTCAATAGACATGGATTGATTCCCATTTGTTGTCTCCCATCCAATGAACATGGGTTCATGCCCATTTATCGTTCACCATCCGGGCCTAATTGGCTGAGCTCGGTGGACAGGGGTTGATGCCCATTTGTCGTCCTCCATCCGGTGAACATGGGTTGATTCCCATTTTTCGTTCGTCATCTAGTCCATTAGGTAAACCAGTGGACATGGGTTGATTCCCATTTGTCGTCCTCCATTGGGTGAACATGGGTTGATTCCCATTTGTCGTTCCCCATTTAGTCCATTAGGTGAGCCCGGCGGACATGGGTTGATGCCCATTTGTCATCCTCCGTTTGGTGAACATGGGTTAATGCCCATTTGTTGTTCCCCAATTGGCCCAACCTAAGAACAAATTGTAAATTTTGTGCGGCTTTTTAGTAAAGGAGTGCCAATAGGCATTTTACTCACTTATTTACTTTCTTTGCCTTCACTTCTGTTGTTGTGCTTGTTTAGCTGACTCTTTCCTCTTTTCTTTCATTTTCCTGCGCTGGGAGCAACAATGAAGTTGTTACAGAGGAAGGAGGAAGGTATCAGACAGCAGCAGTGGAGTCTACCGCCATGGGTCAGCCAGGGCTATTATCTACTACCAAGTCTGTCACATTGGGGTCATCTGTACTTGCTGAGATGAATGCCTTTTTCCGAGAGTTCAACCGGGTGTCAGTCGGTTTTTGTCATGCTAAGTATTTTTGAATCTTTGATGATGTAAAAGTTGAATTCCACAGCTTTCGGGTGCCACGAGGAGGAGTCCGGTTCTTAGAAGCTTTGTGGAAGAAGTATAGCAGCTGTTCAGCATACCTTAAGCTTGGTGTGTACATGGGAAGCTCTATGCTGACTCTCCTCTGCTGTGAGCTTGCCCATATGGAGCATACTAGGCTTGAGGATGTCTCTGAAGTTCACATCCTTGAGTGGAAGGTCGTAGTTCAAAAGATCACAAGAGAAGGCTTCAAGTTTAACTTCATCCTTGATTACTTGTGGAGGCTGGCTCATGACATGTTTAGCAGAAGGATATTGGCTAAATTGAGGGCGGTGGAAGCCCAAGCTGCTGCGTTGAGAGATGCCTTAAGCATCATTGCACCAGACCTGTGGGATTTGGCTTCTGCTAAAAGAGTTTCTACAGAACCTCATGTTGGATCGGCTCTCTATGGCTTGCTTGCTTGAGCATATCATCCACTGCATTCCTCTTTTTTGTTGCTCTTTTGTAATGTATTAGCCATGTACAGGCTTTGACTTGAAACTTGGTCTCATTTTTTGTACATATTTGCTAAGTACATTAATTTATGATAATGAGATGTAACTTTTGTCATTTTGCTTGCTTGAATGGAATTATACAAAAAGATTGACATAATGTTTGAAGTACAAAAGAAGAGCATGCTTAGTTCCTATTACTCTTAGCGTAGCACAAAGTGCTCACAAGCTATTTCAAAAGAAAAAGATACATAATGCACATCTGCTGGAATGTATCTTACGAGTAATAGTGTTTCAGCCATTTTCCATTGATAGGATCTGCTAGGATGGTTCCGTCAGATTTAGACAACTTGTAGTAACCACTTTCATGTGCCTCTCAGATAATGTATGGTCCATCCCAATTAGGAGAGAACTTAGATGGAGATGGGAGACTTCTCCTTACGAATTCCGTAGCTTTCAAAACCATTTGTCCCTCCATAAAGACTCGAACTCGAAGGGCTTTGCTGTAGACATCAGCCATCTTTTGATAATTCCTTTGACTTCTTGCCCTAGCCAATTCCCTTGCCTCATCCAGTCCTTCTAAATCTGTCATCCGTGCTTCAGCACACATGTTAGCATCCACCTCTAACTCACTCCCTTGCATCACTCGTGGGCTAAGCACAACCAATTCAATAGGAAAAATAGTATCGGTGCCATAAACAAGTGAGAAAGGTATAAAGTCTGTTGCTGTTTTGGGTGAACTTCGATATGCCCATAGGACATCTGCTAGATGGGCTCTCCAGTCATTCCTATAATCAAACACCATTTTGCTCAAGATCCTTAACAGCATTCTATTTATGGCTTCGGCTTGCCCAATTCCTTGAGGGTAGTAAGGTGTGGAGCGTCGATGCTTGACTTGGTAATATTCTAGCACCTCTCGCACATCCTTGTTTATGAATGGAGTGCCATTGTCACTAATGAGCTTATATGGTATGCCAAAACGAGTGATTATGTGCTCTCGGATGAAATTGGCTACTGCAGCACCTGTTGCTTTTTGAAGCGGGATGGCTTATACCCCTTTTGTAAAGTATTCGGTAGCCACAAGAATTCAAATGTAACCACCGGAGGCTGGATTGATGGGGCCAATGAGATCTAGCCCCCAAGTGTGAAATGACCAAGGTGTAGCCATGTTTTGGAGACTAGTTGGGTGAGTATGGATCAATTTGGCTTGGACTTGGCATGTATGGCATGTTTTCACAAAATCTGCCGCATTCTTCTTCATTTTGGGCCAATCGTAACCAAGTGTGAGCAAACATTGGTAAAGTCTCTTCTTTCTTTGATGTTCTCCACATTCTCCCACATGAGTTTCCCTCATAACCATTTAAGATTCGGCAAGCTAAGACATCTAAGTGGTTCTCCATGAAAGCCTTTCCAAAAAAGGGTTCCCCCCTCTACAAAATACCTCATGGCTACCCTTTTAAGACGATAAACATCCTTGGGATTTGGTAGCAAAATTCCTTCGAGCAAATACTCTAGAAATGGTGTGCGTCAATCAGTAGAGATAAAAGTCGCGCATACCTCTTCGTTGCTGTGATGGAATTGGCAAGTCGGACATTGGCTTTGCGGGTCTGCTGCTTTTGCACTCATGCTTGGCCAGAAATATCCCAGCCGCTGAAGTTTGCAGTAAAGGCTGATAGCTCCTCCGTCTCCACAAGTTTTCTCATGGACTTTGAGAAACTTTTTCTTTGCCTCCTCCATGCTGATGCACCGTGCCGAAACTCTTCCAGGCAGTCTTCGATAAAGATCTCCGGATATCAAGATGTAATTCTTGATTTCTCTTAAGTCTGCCACAACAGCAGGAGACATGAGCTTGGCTTTGATCTGCTCCCGCCAATCTTCTTGACCTGGAGACAGTTCTTCAAATTCTTTCTTCAATAATTCAGTGATAAGCTCCATCTTTTTACAGATGGTGACATTCATTTCTTCGCCTTCTAAGGTTATTTGAGATCCTAAAGTAGCCAAAGCATCTGCATATCGGTTCTCATTCTTTTGGGCATGCTCTATCTCGAAAGTGCTGAATTTTGCTTCCAACTTTTGTGCCAAGGCTCTATAAGGTGCCAAAGATGGTTCCTTAAGCGAGAATTCTCCTTGGGTTTTACAAACCACAAGGTTGGAATAACCAATAACTCGCAAATGCTTGATCCCTATTTCATATGCTATTGCCAATCCGGCTAGGTAAGCCTCATACTCAGCTGAATTGTTAGAACATGGGAAATCAAATTTGAAGGACTTCGTTATTGCTTCCCCATTACCTTTGCAAAGAACAATGCCAGCTCCTCCTGATGTAGCAGTTAATGAACCATCAAATCTCAAGGTCCAAGTAGAATCTGCCAAGTCTGACAGAAATACTTCATTGATTTCCCCGAGTACTTCATCTGAAATGGATGAGCTATCTTCCCAAGGAAATTGAGCTAATAGATTTGCAATGGCTTGACTTTTGATAGCAATTGGTGTCTCGGTGACAATCTCATATTGTGACAGCTGCAGAAGCCACTGTGCCAGTCTGCCAGAAAACACAAGTCGTTGTAGCAAACTTCTAATAGGATGAGATTTTGTCATCAATTGAACCTTATGAGCTAGAAAATAGTGTCGGAGCCGTTGGAAAGCATAGATTAGAGCTAAACAAGATCGCTCAGCCCTCGAGTATCGGCTTTTGGCATCCTTGAGAGCACGGCTAACATAATAGACGGGTTGTTCAACCCCATTACCATCTTCTTGGGCTATCAAAGCCCTAATTTCTTGGCTATTTGAAGCTAAATAAAGTCAAAGAGGCTTCCCAGAAATAGGTGCACAAAAAGTAGGGAGTTTAGTCATGATGTCTTATACCTTTTCAAAGGCTTGTTGGCATTTGGTAGACCAATGGAATGGAGCTCCCTTCTTCAAGAGTGGGGCAAAAATAGAAGTCACAGCAGCAAGGCCAGGAATGAATCTCCTTATATATGACAGCTTCCCTAAAAAACTCTTCAGCTCTTTGTGTGTGGTTGGCGACTTCATAGTGGCTATGGCAGATGCCCTTGCTGGATTAACGTTGATACCGTGCTGGTGCACTAAGAAACCCAGAAACTTACTAGCTGAAACTCCAAATGCACACTTGAGAGGATTCATCTTGAGCTTGTACAGTCGACATCTTTCGAACACTTTCTTCAAAATGCCAAAATGATCTTCCCTTGTCTTGGACTTCACCACAATATCATCAACATAATCTTCAATTTCACAATGCATCATGTCATGAAACATAGCTGTCATGGTTCTTTGATATGTGGCTCCAGCATTCTTAAGACCGAATGGCATAACGGTGTAGTAGAAATTCCCAATAGGCGTGCGGAATGCGGTTTTCTCAATGTCCTTTGGAGACATGAAGATTTGATTGTAACCGCTAAAACCATCCATAAAAGAGAACATTGCATGACCCGCAACAAAATCAATCAAAAGATCCATGTTGGGCAGCGGGAATTCATCCTTGGGACACGCTTTGTTGAGATTATGGAAATCCACACAACACCGGATTTGGCCATTCTTCTTCTTCACAGGGACTATGTTGGACAGCCACCATGGGTGTTGTATTGGCTTGATAAAGCCAGCTGAAAGTAGCTTCTTCACCTCTTAAGTAATTTGAGCTTCGACCTTCGGATGGAAGGTCCTCATGGGCTGTACCACTGGTCTAGTACCCGGTTCGACATTCAAAGAATGGGCAACAAGTTTCGGGTCTATTTCGGGCATTTCATCATATTGCTAAGCAAAAACATCTTGATATTCTTTTAACAATTCTACCAAATGCATTCTTTTTTCAACTGATAATGATGCACTAATAGAAATAGGTTTATGTACATTGGGATCAGAACTTAGATTGATTACCTCGAGTTCTTCTTTTGCAGAAATTTTGGGATCTACTGCAGCAGATTCCCCTGTAGCTGCATCTGTAGATTTTGGACCATTTGCTTCATTCACTGTGAGACATGAAGGCTGCAAGATCCCCTCTTCTAGTTCGGGGGCCTCTTGTTGGGGACAATTGGCCCCCGCGCACCTTCATAAGCAATAAATAGTGCGCCCATCCGGTAAACGGACACACACACACATTGCGGCTGACCCTTGCTAGTACTAGCTTCTTCCCTGCGCTTCCTTTTCTGTTCCAGCAGATCTCTCAAGTCTGCCTTAGAAGCATCCTGTATTTCCTCCCATTTGGGCAGTGGAATTCCAACAGATTTAACAAGTGATGCTTCTCCCACTGGAGCAACTTCATCATAAAAGGCTGCCTCAACAAAATGGGATTCGGATTGGTTGAAAGGCGTGGGATTGGCGGCTATTCGGATGGGCTTTCCATTGAGCCTCCCTTTTACACATTGATGGTATGTGGAGGAGACAAGATGGTGCTTGTGCAGCCAAGGCCTTCCCAATAGTATGTGGTAGGGAATCACGGAATCCACAACATGGAACCGTGCCAAAGCTACAATAGGACCAACCTTTAGAACAAGTTGGATGTGCCCCTTAGTGTACTCACCAATACCACCAAAGCCTTTTATCTCCATAGGTGCTCCTTAGATCTTCTTTTGAGAGATTTCTACTACTTGGATAGTGCTTAAGGGAATGAGATTGATACAAGAGCCGGTATCTACCAAAGCACGCCTCACTTACACCTCATTGATTGTGGCCAAAAGGTAGAGAGACCGTCGGTGATCTGGATATTGAACCTCCATATCTTCATCTATAAATGTTATTGCATTGGTTGTTTCCAGAAAAGCTCGACTTACATGTGTTTCTGCTATAAAGCAGTGGGCACCGGATTCTGCAGCTATGGCCATAATGGCCTCAGTAGCAGCTGTGCAAGCTTCTGGATTCAACCCCAGCTGGTTAAAGAGAGACCGAAACCTAGGGTTCCTCTACAATGTCTTGATGGCTGTAGGTGTCATGGCAGTATTTGCAACGGCAGGTTCGTCCATATCTGCATCACTAGCATTTCCATGAATGACAACCGAAACCACAGCCTTATCTTTATGCTTGAGAAAGGGATCGGTATATACCTTTTGCTGTGCTTAAGTGAGTTCCGAGGTTCCATCTTGAATCTTCTCATATAATTTCCTTCAAAGAGTCCAGTAATCTGCTATAGAGTGATGAATATATTGGAGGAAATAGCAGAATTTTGGGTTCTTCTTGTCTTCCTCGGTTGCTTTCTTTGGAGCTTCCAGGAGGTTGATAATGCCATCCGCTACCCATTTGTTAAGAACAGCTATTATTTCTTCCAAGGTACAAGGAACCGAAGATGGAGGTTCCTCAAAAGGCCTTTCGGTTGATTTCTTTCGCTTATTGTTTACGGTGGACACCGTAAGAACTTGTGTAATCCTGTAAAGCTTTGCTATTGGGAAGAGGACCCCCCAACTAATTATAGGATATGTTGACATGCAACAAGCCATGCATTTCTTCAACAGTAGTGTGAATTAAACCAGACAAGTTATTGTGGGAGACGTTCAACAGCTCCAAGCTTTGTAGATTGCCAATTTGTGAAGGTATCTCTCCTTCGAGTGAGTTATAACTCAAATCAAGCTGGGACAAATGAGGTAAATTACACATTTGAACTGGAATGTCTTGGCTAAAATTATTGTTGCTCAAATTCAAATAGTTTAGTTTCAAAAGGTTCCCAATATTTCTTGGTATCGACTGGCTGAATCTATTAGTGGATAGATCCAGATACTCAAGACTTGTTAATGATTCAAGCTCTAGAGGTATAACACCCGAAAGTTGATTTCCATTCAACATCAGTCTCAACAGAGCCGTCAACTTTCCAAATTCCTTTGGAAGCTCCCCAACCAACCAATTAGAAGAAAGATCAAGTAATTGGAGTTGAATTGAGTCTCCAATTTCAGGCGGTATGCCACTAGTAATATTGTTGCCAGCAATCCGTAGGGTGGTTAGTTGTGGACATCGACTCCAGTTGTATGAGATTCCACCATAAAATCTATTGAAACTTAGGTCCATGTACAACAAGCTTCTGTAGACACCAAAATCTTCAAATATATTTCCAAAGAGTTGGTTTCTTTCAAGGCAGACTCTGATTAAGCTCGTGCAATTTCTTAAGGTTTTGGGTATTGGACCTATAAGTTGGTTGTTGAAAGCAGTTAAATTTTGAAGAGATCCACTTAGACCTAAGTTTTGGGGCAAAGAGCCAGTGAAGTTGTTTGTATCTAGCTGTAGAGTTGCTAACTTCATCAAATTTCCTATCTCTTAAGGAATGAGACCAGAAAGTTGGTTATCACAGAGAAATAGAAATTCTAAGTCGCTCAAATTACCCAAAGAAATTGGAACAATACCATTTATTTGGTTACTGTCCAGTTGAAGGCTAGTTAAGGACTTCAAGTTTCCTAATTCTTTCGGAATGGTGCCAGAAAGTTGATTGTGGTTCAGGTGTAAGATGCTTAGGTTGCTGAGAGCACCTAATGATGTGGGAATTGAGCTAGAAAGGTTATTTAATTGAAAGCTTAAAGAGAAAAGAGACTTCAAATTCCCCATTTCTGAGGGAATAGAACCAGAGAGCTGATTTTGATAGATATGCAACCATGTTAGCTTTTCCAAGCTTCCAATACTAGAAGGGATGGAACCTGTTAGACTATTGTTTTTCATGTCAAGTTCAACTAAATTGGAGAGGTTTCCGATTTCTGGAGGGATGGAACCAGAAAGTTGACTATCATAGAGGTACAAATAAGCCAAGTTGCTCAAATCACCTAAAGAAGCAGGAATGGAACATGAAAGGAAATTATTATTGAGTAACAAATAAGTCAGGTTGCTCAAATTACCTAAAGAAGCAGGAATGCAGCCATGGAGATTGTTGGCATACAAAGAAAGGCCATTGAGGGACTTTAACTAACTTAATTCTGGAGGAATTGAACCGTTTAACTGATTTTCACCTAGGTGCAACGCCTCAAGATTGGTTAGTAGTCCAATCTGTAGTGGGATTTCCCCCAATATGTTATTAGATGACAGATCAAGATGTATGAGTTTGGACAAGTTACTAATTTCAATAGGGACTGTACCAAAGAGTTCATTCATGCTGAGATCAAGAAATGCTAGGTTGGGGAGAGATGAGAATGAAAATTCATGGAGCGTACCTTTCAAGCCTAAGTTAGTCAGGTTTAATGTAATAACACTCCCTTCACGGTTGCAAGAAATGCCAAACCAACTGCATGGGATTGAGCTTGTATTTTGATTGTTGGAAGAAGTTAGTTGCATTATTTGGGAGAGTCCATGAAGGCAGGGGTGACTGTGTTTCATTTTGAAGACTGGCTTTCCAATTAAGTAGAGCATCTATCTCTGCCTCTTCATTCACAGAAAGAGAAGCAACACCCAATGAGGAATATAACATGGCCAACACAACCAAAGAAAAGAGGCGAAATACTTCTTTCAAGACAGACATTGTCATGGTCTTTGTTTTACAAGCTGCAAACTGATTCAGAACTCTATCTCTTGATGTGTCTAAGCTTGCCCCCATTACTTTCTTACACACTATTTACTCGTTTAAGATGTGGATGTGTGTCCAGCAACAACTTTGGTCGTTGATGGCCAATTGGAAAATGGATTTGATTGAGATTATGGATCATTGACTTTGACTTTCACAATGCAATGAACTTTGTTTGTAGATGTCATCATATGCCATTATATTTAAATTACTTTTTTTGTAATTTTTTATTCAAATGGTTGGGTTTTTTTTTCAAAATATTGAAGAAAGTTTTTTCTTTCAAATTTTCAAAGAAATAATAATATTGGCACTTGAAAGCTAACCATATTCTTATCTTGTAGTCGAGAAGATTGCTCTATTCAATAAAGTACAGCCAATTATTTCTAATCATTTAGACTTCTCGTTTTACAAAAATAAAAAAATAAAAATTAGATCGACTTTCAATATGGAACTCAAGAAAATTGGATTTTTTTGAGCTTTTTTTTTTGTTTTTATATATGTAGAAATTCAATCAAATCATATATTTTAAAGTCCCGGGGATTGAACACTTTTCGTTGGAAGCAGGTAGACTTCCATTATGGAATTGCAAGAAATTTTGGATCTCACATATACAACATTATATATTTTTCGGGTACTTTGATTTTGTCAACATTATATTCCATTATATATTTTTCGGGTACTTTCTTTAAATTTCTTTCCCACGTGAACTAATGCACTTTGAATTCAATCTCCACTACAACATATACAATACACCCGCATAGCATAAACAATAATTGAGATGTTACAACAAGAAAGGAATTCAAAGGTTACATAATAAACTCACCTTTTCCATCCTGCAGAAATGCTAACTTGTGCTCAGCAGAGGTTTCTTTATGCGCTCAGTGACAAAGAAATTATTGAAGAGAGCTTGAATTTTCGGACTTTAGTTGAATTGTCCGGCTGAAAGAGAACCTCAGTACTCGATCTTACAGTAACTTCATTCCACTCTGAAGCTGAAGCCCCTTCACTCCAATAATCCCGAGGAGAGTACAGAACTTGGAGCGTTGAGTGAGCTGCAATTGGCCCATGGAAACTTGAATAAATTGTATGAAGCTTAGAGAAACCATAGGTGAGAAAATACTTGAAACAACGTATAAGAGGTGTGTGTGTGAGCACGCGTGCGTGCATGCATACCATACATGTTAAACAGCATCTATGGTTATATAGTATGAATTAGGTTAAAAAAAGCATAGGCAAGAAATTAGATAAAGTGCTTAGAGAATTTACTTTCCAGCCATTTCCCTGGAAGAGTATTTACTATTTAGAAGGTGAACCAGGTATGACTTTCTTGGAGTTTTGTGTGTGTAAATGTGGGGGTGAGAACATTCATCATTTGTTAATTCAGTGTAAGGTGGTGTGTGAGTGGTGGCGTTTTGTTTTCTCAATATGCGGAGTTCCTTGGGTGATGCCTAGAGGTGCATACTATTTCAGTGAAGGAATTAAGTTCCCTAAACATTGAAGCACTCCTGTTTGGAAAGTATTTCCACTTTGATGTTAGATAATACGGAGGGAGAGAATTAATCACTTTTAATGAGGTGATGCTATCTGACATGAGCTGAAGTCATTATGAGATACCTGTTTGAGTGGTCAAGGACATATAATATCACAGATGCACAATCTATATATTGTAGATATCATAGATTCTTTTTCTTTTCAAATGTAATTGAGTATTATAATTTTTTAGGTGAACTTTATGTACACTTATGTCCATGAGGTTCCCTCTATTTCAATAACATTCCATTTGGGAGGGGGAAAAAGGAAATTGGAATGGGTTGATAGGAACTTTTTTAAGAAAATTTCATCCATTACTATGTTTGGAAGTTTAATAGGAAGGAATGGATTCCCTCCTAAGCATTCCTCCCAAAAGTGGGAGGAACACTCATCTCTTTAATAAAATTGAGGTGAAAACCGTGAAATACCGATTTTAACTCTATTTTGAGAAGAAAAAACAAATAAAAGGTGAAAGATATAAAAGTAAAACTATATATTTCTTTCATTTCCATTCATTCTTTTATAAACTCCCAAACACACTAGAGAAAATACATCATATGCCATTCCTTTCTTTTATGATTCTATCTATTCTATTTCATTCCATTCTTCTAAAAACTCCCCAAACATAGTGGAGGAGATTCTATTAGGCAAAAGGAAATGTGATTAATCCATTGATTGTTTTTCTTTGAATGTAATTATTGAGTATTATAATTTTGTAGGTGAACTTTATGTACTTATCCTGTGTACATGAGGTTCCCTCCTTCAAGATCTTTGTATACCAAATACCTAACCCTTAACCATAATGTATAAGACTCTGGTTCCTTCCTTAAAAATACTAGATTTTCAGTTCTCCAGCATAACTACCCAAAAGGTAAGAAAAAATTGCAATAGATGGGAGATTACCTAATCCAAACATGCTCATCTTTTGGATGATCAAGCGACTAACTTTTGATCTTTTGATATTTTTCAAAGCATTGATGTCTTCTTGCTTCCCCTTGAATTCCAGAAATTCCCCAAGGACATATTTCTTTCCTTTAAGCTCCAACCTGCAGAAGAAATTAAGAAACAACTGTTCGATAACCATCTAAAATTTGAGAGCAGAATGGGAATATGACCAACTATTTAATAGCTTAATGCTGTCTAGCCAGCAACTTGAATTGGAATAAGTTTCACACAATGAGATCATGCGACTCTTTTTCTTCTTCTCATTAGAGATATTATGTAAATGAACCTACTACTGAATCTAATGGGTGCAAATAGGTTCAAGGCCGGCTGAAGCCCAACTGAAATGATTCCGTGAGCCCATCAACCTCACTCAAGTTGCAGTTTTTAAATCCATTACGATGTTCATTGATGAAACACCAAATAACATACAGTTTGACATAATGGGTCCCCATTCCTATTTTTTATTTTCTGTTTCTATTTTGTTTACTTTAATTTGTGTACTCGCCAGGCCACTTGCTTCTCTCTATCTTTCTTCACTTTATTTCCTTTTTGGGTTATTTTGAATTTGTTAACAGGGATAGACGGAAGGACCAAATTGACAAGAATCTGATTATTATTATTATTTGATCAAGTGTCAAGAATCTGAGACTATAGGGTTGCTATTGCCAAAATTAGAATCACAGCGACCAAATTGAGAATGGTTGCCACCTCTCCCAGGACCAAAATTCAACAGGAAAAAGAAAGTTGAACACAGTTTCAAGTGGGGATCATAGCAAACTTAAGGGTTTTAAAATAATATTATAGATGATTATAATAATACAGAGAAGAGATTACTAAAAAAATCACTTAAACAGCTTGAGTAAACCATCATTATCTAGATGATAAAGCCAGATTTATAAAGCACAAGTACATAATCCGAAAAGTTATTCTAGCCACCCAATGCTTTTTTCTTTCCTTGGTACTAGCCGTACGATAGACCCAATACTGTTTAGCAGCTTATATGGAAAGTCAATGATGAGAGATGCAGAACTGAAGAGAGTATTTTAGCCAGACAATACTATGGTACATAATTAGTATGACTTTCAGCTGCAAATACTATGGTACATAATTAGAATGACTTTCAGCTGCAAATATAATCACTGTATGCAGTGGCGGCTCCAGGAAATTTTTTCAGGATGTTCAACGTTTATTATAAAACTTGAATATAACAACACTACTAAAAAAAAAAATTACATGAAATTTTATAAAATCCTTCTATAAGTCTTCGAATATAACAACATCACTAAAAAAAAAAAAAATACATGAAGTTTTATAAAATCCTCCTACGAGTCTTCATAGTTTGATATCGTTGTATGATAGCTTCATTATCAATGCTATCAAATACATCACTTTCAATGTATGTAACCAAACAATCATTCATCCATTGATCTCCCATTCGATTGCGCAGTAGATTCTTTATATATTTCATTGCTGAAAAACTTCTTTCTACTGTTGCAGTCTCAACAGGAAGGGTCAAAACTAACTTCTTAAGCAAATAAACTAATGGATATGTGACATCCTTCTCCGTCTCTACCATCTTTCTAGCAAGCTCATCAATTCCATTTAGTTCTAAAAACATGTCATTAGATTGCATATCAACAATGTAATTCTGAAGTTGAATGTCAAGTGCTATTAAATCTGACTTAGAAAAATCAGATGGATATAACTCTGCAACACGAATCAACTTTTGCTTATCAAAAGCACAAAATAAATTACTAGGATTCAAGCAAGCCATACAAAGTAGCAACTCTGTATTCGCTTCTGAAAAACGGTTGTTGAGCTCTTGAAGTTGCATATCTATGACTGTGTAGAATAACTCGACACGAAAGTGATGTAAATTTGTAATTTGTGGGGTTTGGCGTCGTGGCCTCCCACCAACTACAAATATTTCATCCATGTTCAAGATAGGAATATCATGTTTGTCACAAAATAACAACACTTCAGTCAATAGAGATTCCCACTCATTATCTCTCATCATCTGTAGTCGTTTCTTAGACATGTTAACAAGTGTTATAGCATTTACAATATTTTGATTTTTCTTTTGCAATGCTATTGACAACTCATTTGTGACCCCCAAAATATTTTTCATCAAATGTAAAGCAAAGGCAAACTCAAAAGATATGATTAACTTCAAAATAGATCGAGCATCACCTTTTTGCTCGTAGCTTGTGCCATCCTCCAGAATAATCTCAAGTACTTGAACAGAAGCAGAGAACATCAAAATCAAGTTGATAATTGTACCATAATGAGATCCCCAACATGTATCACCAGCACGTTTAAGATTTGTCTCTTGATTTAAACCTTGCCCACTTCTAAGTTCACCCATGTCTAATGCTTTTTCAATTTCGACAAATTGTGCATCTCGAAGAGCATCTCGTCTCTTACAAGAGCCTCCAACAACATTTATCAATTTAGCAACCAAGCAAAAAAATTCAGCAATGACATTATGATTTTTAGCAACAGCTACAAGAGTCAACTGAAGTTGATGAGCAAAGCAATGAACATAATATGCTGATTTATTCTCTCTCAGAATTAAAGCTTTAAGACCATTGAACTCACCTTGCATATTACTGGCCCCATCATAACCTTGCCCACGTAGTCTTGATAAACTTAATCCATGTTTTGAAAATAGAGATTCAATTGCAACTTTGAGTGACAAAGCAGTGGTATCTGCTACATGTACAATACCAAGGAACCGCTCCGTAACATTTCCCTTCTTGTCCACATAACGCAAAACAACTGTCATTTGTTCTTTAATCGATTTATCAAGAGACTCATCAACTAAAATTGAAAAGAACTCATTGTCAAGATCCTTGATGATGGCATTGGTAGTTTCACATGCAGCTGCATTCACAATGTCTTTTTGAATATTATGGTGAGTTAGCTTGTTGTTTTTCGGAGCATTTTGTACCACTTCCTTGATAGATTCATTGTGATCAGCCAAAAATTATAGAAGCTCAAGGAAATTTCCTTTAGCACTTGAATCAAGAGATTCATCATGACCACGAAAAGCTAACCCTTGACGCAAAAGGAATCTTATGCAATCAACTGTTGCATTTAATTGAATTCGATACTTGATCTTTTCTTCCTTTGTCTGCTTAACAAAAACATTGTTAATGTGTTGATTTGGCTTCATTAAATCCTCACACTTCTTGACAGGTTGGTTATGGGCACTATTAACACCTCCAACATGGGTTCGAAGCTTCTCTTTCTTATGCCACAACTTGAATCCCGTCCTCACAAAAGTGTCACCTCCCGCTTGCTTGCCAACATCTTGCCTAAATAGGTAACAACATAAACAAAATACTGCATCCTTTTCTATGATATATTCCAACCAATTTTTGTGTTCAATAAACCAATCAGGATTAAACCGACGCATTGACCCACCAATTTCTGTTTGAGGTAAATTGTGAGGAACAATTTGACAAGGACCCCTTTGTATATATGCTCTTCTTATATCGATCATCTTGATCATTAGGATGATAAGATGAGATCTTTTCTTGTAGCCCAGGATCTGAAGGAAGATTATTCAAGTCAACACAAATTCGCTTAGAAGAAGAAGAAGAAGATGAATCTTGCGGTTTTCTTATCAGAAATTTATCCATTGTACTAGCAATTAGCAAAAGAATAAAAAATAAAATAAATTAATCAAATAGATAAATTAATTAAGTCCAAACAAATAAAGTAACTATAAGACAATTAGACAAATAACAAATAGACAGATTAATCAAAATTTCAAACAAACAATTAAACAAAGTAACACACTATCAATCTATCACTACAAGACAATTAGACAAATATACAGTAAAAACATAAAATATAAACTATCAAATAAATGAATAAATATTATATTAAAAACTAAAATATAAACTATCAAATAAATGAATAAATATTATATTAAAAACTAACATTCGGTCAAATAACTAAACAGTCTAAACAACTAACAAGTAACAAAGTAACAAGTAGTTGAAGTAGATAAGAACAAAATGAGAGAGGAAAAAAAAAAAAAAACACATACCAGATCTGAAGCCGAACCGGAACGGCGGAACCAGTGCTGGTGCAGCAGGCGTGGGCGCGTGGCATGACTGAGCGGCGGCAGCAGCAGCAGGCGTGACTCGTGAGGCGGTGCGGTCTGGCAGTGGACCGGTGGTGGCCTTCGCAGTAGGGGTTATCAGTTTTGGGTTTTCTCTCTCTCTGACTCTCTGTCTCTCAATTCAAGTATTCAACGATTGTAAATTTGGGATTTTTTTTGTCTTTGTTCAGGGCACGCACACCGCACGGTAAGTTTGGGATTTTTTTTTTCCTGAATAGAATAAATTTAGTTAATGGGCTGGTTCAAATATTTGGGCTTAAACAAGTTATTATTTGGGCTTATTTTGTATTATGGGCTTAAATAAGTGTTGTTATTTAGGGTTTTTATTTTTGAGTATAGTAAATTGGGTTTATTAGATAAGGGTGTTCACAAATTATTTGAGGGTATTCACAATTTTTATTTGAGTGTGTTCACAATTTTTTTTTAGTTGAGAACATATATATAAAAAAAAAAAATTCCTTTGATTTTTTAAAAAGTCAGGGTGTGCAGCTGCACACCCTGGCTCCAATGTAGCGCCACCCCTGACTGTATGCTCCCAAGCTAGTAACACAAGCGAGTACAAAACACACGACAACTGATCATATATATAATAGCCACTCCAACCAATTTCCAATCCCATTTTCATACTTTTGCCTTGAACAAGATTTTCAACATAAAAGCACTTTCAACCAACAGCCAAACCCTTTTTTTTTTTTATAACGTAGGGAACCTTTCTAAAGAAAGAGCCATTTGGACTCACCTCTAGGCAGTAAAACTTACGGGCAACTGACCCCACCCACTAGAACCAGTTGCCAGGTAATCCAGGAGCATTCATCCCTGACGGGCTAAGCAGTTTATAACAGCCAAACCTTTATAACAATTAGTTCATTAATAATTTTCTACGTGTTCATTATATCTTGAACTAGCACCTAATTAATTTATGCTTTTTTTGTAAGTAATAAAAAGGTATTAGAATAGAAAACAGAGGGGAAACTTCATGTACATAGGATAGGTACAGAAAGCTCTCCTTAAAAAAATACAATAAAAATAATTATAATAAAAAAAAAGGGGTATCAGTAAACTCTAAAAACGAAGCACATTAATCTCAAAAGCACTTATTTCAACTCAATAATAGACAGCTCCACACCACTAAAGATACAAATATTTCTTTAACTCCAACAGTCACCATGAAATGCATTTCAAGTAATCAAAATAAATTTTCAATCATGCTTCAAAAGCAAAGGCAGGCTCCAGCATCCAGTCAATTAAGGTGTCTCAAGTGTAGTTTAATATCATCCACCAGGATTTGACATTACACACAAATATATAAGAATATGCAAACAACACATCAAATTTTAAGGTATAGATAGCAACGCACCTATCCCACATTGGAGCTGTGCTAAGGATGAAATTAAGGTTCTGATGTATTGATTCTTGCATCTCTTTCTTTCCTCCACTCTTTCCTCCACGAAAGGCGCCTTTAATCCAACCAGAAAACATGCTTTTCGGTTCTGGTTTAAGTTGTACCCATTGGTCATGGGTAATGACTTCAGATGGAAAATGGCCCGATGGGATGGTACTACATGGAAATTAAAAAAATACATAAATATAAATTTAGCTCAAATTCAAACTATGATGTATGAATTTAGTATTAGCAGTGAAGTAAGCTACTATTTATTTTTCCTCAAAGCAGAAATTTTATAGCATAACTAGTGAATTAAATTCTAAATTATGTGAGCTTCATTTCTGAAACCTTCCATCAGCTTCCAACCTAAACACAACTTAATCAAGAAATTCTGCTACGACTTCGTAAGCAGCAAATGCTTGAAAACTTGCAAGGCCTTTAGAGAAGAAAACAACAAAAAGTTAAATGTGCAAATGCTTCCATTAGTGAACCACACCCAAAAGTGAAAGCCCCCGAAGATCCTCTCAAAAAAGCTCAAGAAATGAGTACTAAGCACATATTATGAATTTATGATACTAACCAACAGCAAAGCAAATTTTCTCACAGGCCAACGAAATTATTAACAGATAAAAATTATAGCAACAGAACACAGACATAATGCAGCCTAATCATAAATACCACTAATTGCAGACATTGATAGTTAGAACATACGACTACATTTCAGTTTCAATTAGATAAACTAAATCAATTTAAATAACCACGCCATCAGGGAAAATTCCATGCATACTGGAATTTCGGATTAGGCAGTACAACTTTGCAAGACAAATATCCTTCTGGCAGAGCAACTCCTCTCTGTTCAAGATATGATTCAAGAATTGACGCTTGTTTTTTAGTCTCCGCCACCTGAAATATAAAAAGTTATGGAACCAGTTGTAAGAATGTTTGGTGGACAAACAGACAACCAAATCACATCCTTCTACCGGATTCTCATTATCTACAAAAGTAAAAGAACCAAACCAATCTAGAAAATCGTAAAGAAATGTTTTTTTTTTTAAAACAACTACTTAAAAAAAACAAAACAAAAAGGCTTCCCACACAGACTAATATAAATGGAATAGAGAATGAATACATTGGGTCTATGCTTTGAACTTTTAAATTTGCTTAATGTAAAACTCATAGAGCTGGAACTATGTACAATCTCATAATCTTATTTCCAACTTTACTCATTAAAAGTATAAATGAAGTAAAACACCTTGATGCCACATCCATTGCATGGCTTGAGAGGAAATATCCTCTTTGAAAGCCAATTACTAAATCTATGCATCCCATGACATCCAAGACCTTTTGGTCTCCAAAAAAATTGTCCATGGTAGATTCTTAGGTATTAATAACATATTTTGCGAGTTAAGGGTTTTTTAGCAATTTCCATCATTGTTGAACGTGGGCCATAGTTGCAAGCTATGAACTTGTGAGTCTAATTTAGTGAGTGGGCCTTTATATATTACCTTTGGTTTATTTTACTAGTTCAATTAGTGAGGGGGGAACGTAACTAGCAGCCCCCTTTGAAGACTTATAAGAGGCGAGGGAAAGTGTTCTAGTGCTCAAGCATTAATTTGGGATATTTCTTCTTCTTTTTTTTATAAGTAAAAGTATTTTATTGAAAAGAGAACACCCCCGTGAACAGAAAGGGCACGAAGGGTCTAAAGATTACAAAGAATAAAAAAGAAAACTATAACGACTCTATAAAATCAGCAATGGAATGACTAGTAGTGAAGCCCCACACTCAGGAACCAGTCAAACAAGGAAGTAGCAAAAAGCTCAATCAAACAACCTTCCAAATTCTCCAAATCCTCAAAAGTATGCCAGTTACGTTCCCGCCACAACGTCCACATCAAACACAATGGGACAAGATTCCAAACATCATAGGAATGCTTACCAAACTAATTCTTCCACCCAAAAAAGAGATCTACTACCATGCCAGGAAGCACCCAATTAATCCCAAAAGAGCAAAAAACGAAATTCCACAACCCAACCGCCACAGAACAGTGTAACAAAAGATGATTCACCGTCTCACCACTACAACGACACATACTACACCACCCTACTAAGGTGTACCAACGCTTCATAAGATTGTCACAAGTTAGAATCTTCTCCCAAGCGGCCATCCAAACAAAGAAAGTACAAGAAGCTTAAACCAAATAAGGAATTTCACCAAGAATCTTAAGGCTGTGTTAAATGTTTGGCCCAATCTTGTCCCCCTCATTGTGTTTCAAGTGGACATTGTGACAGGAATGTAACCGGCATACTTTTGAGGATTTTGAGAATTTGGAAGGTCGTTTGATAAATCACGAGAAGGAAGATTTAAAATAAGATATTTTGTTAATAGATAATAGATATTTTGTATGGGTAATAGATATTTTGTTAAATGAATTTAAATGGGCAATTGGTTTTTAAAGACCCAAACCATTTATTACCCGCCCAAATCCACCCATTTGACACCCCTAAACTTTAGTCCAAGGGTGTGAACGTGAACTGTGAAGAGTGAAAAGGAAACTAGTGAGGAAAAAAAAGAGAGAAGAAGACTAGAACTCTAGAAGAGAGAGGAATCGGTGAGAGAGGAGAAAGTGAATGGTGAAGAAATGAGGAGGAGAAGAGATCAGTGAGAGAGGATTTCATGAGAGAGAATATGAAGATAAGGAAGAGAGATAATAAAAAGTTAGAAAATGGGGAAGCTGAAGTGAATATATTATTTTTTTGCTTCTCTGACAAAATCTATGTACTACAGTACTTAAAACTATCTCTACTTTCAATAAAACTAAGGCATTTGAATCAGATTACTTTTTTCTTTTTCTTTTTTTGCTGAATCAGAATCAGATTACTTTTTTAGGCTGAATGGTTGCCTTAGTACATACCTTAACAAAAGCAATGAATATCGAATTTTGACATTTTTGTGTTAATTAATTTATTATTTATCAAATTATATTTATATATCAAATTATTTTTATTAAAGTTTGAGAGCAAAAAGTGCTCGCCTTATGAATTCATTACTATCTTCATTATAATTTTATCATAACACTTTGAAACATTGACTGCATTTAAAAAAAAAAAAAATGGTAAGATAACCTTAACAGTATAATTAAGTCCTTTTTGGTCTGTTATACTACAAACAACAGTTTTAGACTAAAATTATTCATCCGCTCAATTGACAGAAACTACACTTTTTTCACAATTTTACCGAAGTGTTAAATGTGTTTTTCAAAATGCACATTTTCAATCGTTTTATTTAAAAACGCACATTTTCAAACCACTCACCCAAATTGACCTGAGTTGAAACCCACGAAACCCACCCAATAAAAAATTAAAAACCCTTCACCTAAACCATCAATGAGTTGAAACCCATGAAACCTAGCCCCGCACGCTATGGAACTCATACATGCCGCCACCAATAAGGCGATAACCCAAACTTAGCCAATCACACACACATCAGAGACCAAATTCTCAAAAACCCATCCCAATCTCGAATTCAATCTCACCTCCGCAATACTGGTGTAGAAATATGTTGAGGGAAATTCCGTGATTAGGTGAGAGAGAGAGAGAGAGAGAGAGAGAGAGAGAGGGAAATTGTGACTGTTATGATGTGAGAGAAAGAGAGATCGGTGGAGGGAAAATTGAGATGAATGAGAAAGACAGAGAGATATAGTAATTTACTACTTTAAAAGTTGACTGGTTCAAAAACAAAGAATTACATACATAGCTCAGATAAACCCGCAATGCCATTGAGAAAAGCTAAACAACCAGTGAACAGAATTGTCCACCTTCCTCTTTCCACCATGCCCAGATCAGAACCTTCCAATTTTATCGATACCCAAAAAAAAAATAATAAAACATCAAATCAATTCAAACCCAAGAAATTATTCTCGAAAAAAAAAAGTGTTTGGTTTCTGAGAACATATATATTAATAAAAAGAAATAATGATATGAATAATTGAAGAAAACCTGTTGGGCGCAGTGGAAGGCACCAATGGAAGAGATAGCGAGGGACTTCTCAAATGAGTCAACGCAAATGTCAGAATTTGGTGGGGGTGCCAATTAGAGTGTAACAGTGATAAAGGGCTTTTGGGGTTTTTAATTTAGTTTGTGAGTGATAACTGTTCTGGTGGGCCCATGTGTCATCTGATTATCACATGTTTCACTATTCTGTCTTTTTTAACGGAAATGTGAAAAGAGGATGTAAAATACGTACAATTGAGTCCAATTGGAGTCGTGCAACCCGAAAGTTTGGGTAAAATTGAAAAAAGAGTCATAGTTCAAAGTGGTAAAGTATAATTGTCCCAAAAAAACATTCCAAAACGTGAAAAGTCTTCCAAGTCATTTTCGTTATGTTAATAATTGGAAAGAAATTCCACGCAAAGTAAATAGATAGTGCAAAGGTGAAGGAAAATGGGGAAGCTTTTTTGTTTTGTTTTGTTTTTTATTGGAAAATTGAAACTTTTTTTTTTTTTTTTTGTTTTTTATTTTTTTTTTTTTTTGATGTGGAAAAATTGAAACTAAATGGACAAGCTAGACATTGTCAAGGTCTTTGAATTTTTTTTTTTTTTTGAAGGTGTGGATTGGAACAACCACGCATGGATTTACATTTTTCGTATATTGCTCATTTATGTTTAGCAGAATTCTATGGTACCTCTTAACCAATCTTAACATTAATATTACGTAGGTACTATAAACAATTACAATCCAAGGGGATTTATTTTTCTAATTAAACCTTTATATAATAATTCTTGAATATATATCTTGCAATATTCCTAACAGTTCTTGATTCATTTGTATAGGCCTAGTTTTGTAGGAATTTTCTTGGTGGTAAAATTACATTGTTGAAATTTATGTAGTGCTATAGGCTTTTAATTTTATTTTTTTGTTGATAATTCTATAGTTGGGGATGGGGGATTTGAACTCTGGTTCCTTATAAAGAAAAACATACAATACCAGTTGAATTATAAAACTCTTAGTGTGTAGAATAGTTAGGGCAGGTATGTAAAAGTGGACGTAGATTCCGTTTTCTTTGTCAAGCAAAAAGAAAAAAACATTGTTGAACATGAAAGTCATCCAAGTCCTTTTCATTGTCTATAACTGGGAAAAAATTCCAAGAAAAATAAATAGATAGTGTAAAGGTGAAGGAAAATGGGGATGCTTTTTTTGGTTTTTATGTGGACAAATTGCAACTAAAAGCTAGACAATGTCAAGGTCTTTGATTTTTTTTTTTTTTTATTTTTGAATATGTGAATTGGAACAACCGTGCATGAATTTACATTTTCCGTATAGTGCTCATTTATGCTTTGGGAGAATTTTATGGTACCTAATCTTATCCTTTAGTATTGAATATTGCTATATGCTTCATATATTTATATATAATATAGATGAACAGTTAAAGATTAGATAGTATATAATATATATATATAGATATATATATATATATACATATAAAAATATATCTATTTTAGGATGATCATTCCTTTTGTATTTTTTTGGGCCTTTACTTTTAGTGGCGACTCTAGTAATTTTTTCTAAGATAATCATTAAATAACATAAATAGCCATTATAAACTTAAATTATACAAGATCTAATAAAAGAAGAACTTGAATATATTGACATCACACACACAAAAAAAAATAATGTAAATACTAATACTTTTCTTAGGTAGGAGATGAATCTTGCGGTATAAGTCTCTTATTAGAAATTTGACCATAGTACTAGAAAATTTAACAAAAGAAAAGATACAAAAATGCATTTATTAATACATTTCAACTCATTCATTTATCATCCACGGGGCAATAGGCCAGTGGTCTCCACATCCCCCCGCTTGGTCCCCATCCCTCTTTGAAAATCTGAGTTTGAGCCCTCACACAATGCACTACTTCCACAATCACTAATAATCACATGAATTTTTTTCAACTTTCAAACTTTTATCTTGTGGTGGGTGGGAGGTGGTCCGGTGGTTGGTGTCTACAATTCTAGTTTACCTCTTTCTCACCTCACGCGCTACGGCACTGCAAATGGTTAATTCTTTGGGTTAACTAATGAGTGCTGACTGCAATGTTCTGTGTTTGTTTAATTGTTAGGGATTTGAGATTTGGTTTGCTAAAGCTTAAAGAATATTTGTTGTTTGTTTTTTAGGACCATTGCCTGTGATGATCAAGTTAACTTCTCTTCTATTTTTATTTTTATTTTTTTTTGGTTTTATGGGCCCTTTTTTGTTGCGTTAGGGAGGTTAAGTATATATATTTTTTATCCAAATTTTAAGGGTGTTCAACATTTTATTTGAGGCCATTTCGGTATTCAGTTCAGTTGTAATCCACCTCCCCAAAAAGCCCCACCCCTCTATGAGGGTGTGAGTTCGATTTCCGGGATCTTCAAAATATACGTGTGTGTGAGTTTAGATTAGAATTTCTATTATATATTAAAAAAAAAAAAATTTTATTTGAGGATAGACAAAACAGGCTGTTTAAAAAAATAAATAAATTATCTATGTAACTTTTTCTTTTCTCGTTTACATTTTTTTTAAGAAGTTAAGGTGTTTATATGAACACTCTAAACTAGTGGCCTCGCCACTGTTTACATTGTTGAAAATTTATTTTATATAGGTTAGGTATATATGTAGAAGTGGACGTAGATTCCATTTTCTCTTTTAGCAACCAAAAAAAAAAAACATTCTTGAAGGTGAAAAGTCTTTCAAGTCCTTTTCATTATGTCGATAAACAGAAGGAAATTCCAAATAAATAAATAGATAGTGCAAAGGTAAAGGAAAATGGGGAAGCTCTGTTTCGTTATTATGTGGACAAATTGCAACTAAATGGACAAGCTGGACAATGTCATGGTCTTTGTTTTAGTTTCTGAAGTTGGATTGGAACAACCATGCACGCATGATTTACGTTTTCCATATTTCTGCTTGGGAGAATTATATGGTTCATGTTTTTTTTGTTTTTGTTTAATATAAATCGTACATACTTAATTGTTAAACAAAAATTGGAGAATTGGATTATTAATTCAAAGCCTACTCTCAAAACAAGGAGAGGTTGTAGATATGTATATTTTATATACAACTTTTATAGTATTTGTACAAAAGAAAACTTCAAAATAATTCAAAATATATAATTATGAGCAAAGTGATTTTCTTTTGAAGCCAAATTTGGTGTGATGTCGACTTGAGTTGGCATTGTAACGGTTTCCATTTTTGAAAATTGTCACTTTGGAGATTGATGTTGGACCAAACGATAAATCTCGTGACATACCAGGCATGGGAGAGTTTATTTATTTATTTACTATTTGATAGTTGTGGGAGGAGGAATTTGAATCCTGGATGTCTCATTTAGAAAACACCAAGAAGTGCTAACCAGTTGATGAGCTAGTGAGCTACAACACAAGGCTCTTGATGTGATGGAAGAGTTTGTTGACAGCTACTTCGTACTGATGACTGTTAATTTGACCATTGAAGATGGATTAAACTATATACCATTACTAGAGTATTCAATAGGAAAAAGCATTTTGCTTTGCCTGTGTTCTACTATGTTGGTCATAACATGAGGGAAAGATAGTCATTAAGATTTGGTATGGGTGGAAGATATAGTTTGAAGGAGGATTCAATAGGAAAAAGGTATTGCAATAAATGTAGAGGTACACAAAAATTCACAATTGTTAATGAGTTAAGTTGTAAATGGGAGATAATAAAGTGATGTTAGTGGTGGGTCTAAATGAGAACTAATAAAAACCTTCCAACTCAACTGTTATAAAAAATGTTGTACCTGTAGCATTACTCAAAGTATTGGATTTTCTTTTGGACAGTTGGACTACTCTGGGATTTGTTTTGCTAGCCTAAACACATTTTTTGTTTGTTTTGTTTGGGGACCCTGAGTTATGTGATGGGCTAAATTAGCAAAAAAAATTTAAGACCTATGTGTGTATTTTTATTTTTTATTTTTTTGTGCTATTAGAGTTTGGGTTAATTTTATGTTAGTGGACTAAACATTTGGATTGGGTTAGAGAGCTTAAAGGATGGGCTAATGTCTTAAAAAAATAGGTGTAAATTTGAGAAAAAAAAAAAAAAAATGCTTCCACTATAATATATATATATTAGTCGGTAACTGTGCAACGCACGGAAAGTTTAACATAATATGATTTTTTTTCTCTTTTATTTTTTGTCTAAAAATAAAAATTGATAATCGTGATATTTATTAAAAGACATTTATTATTATTGTGTTTATATATAGAATATATTCTGGTATTAGACATTTATTATGATTGTGTTTATATATATGGAACAATATATTCTTTCTATTAAAGAAAATATGATGTGTCAAGATTCTAATGGAATGTTTAATTATAGAATAAAATTTAAATTCAATTAAAAATATATATTAAAATAATGAGGTGTAAAATTGTAAGAACTCAAAAGCTTATGTGACGCAATATTATGAGGTCAACCAAAAGTCAAAAAGTTTCGGTTTTACATTATAGTATATATATATATATATATATATATATAAAGTATAGAGAAAACAAGAAGTTTTATTTAGCAAAAAAAAAAAAAAAACGAGGAAGTTTTAAACTATCGTCTTTGAAGCCAAAATGGAGGTCAAGGCGCCCATTAGGCCATTAGGATTCTTATAGTCTACGTGCTCCTATTTTTGTTTGTCTCATCTGCAATAATGGTTGTTGAACCTAGATTCAGATCCTCTACAGTTTCTAGGTTACTCTACAAAGTAGAGTTCTTTAAATCTCTACCTCTTATTTTAAATAAAGGGTTAGGATATTACCACATCATCAATCCACTACTAAAAACATAAATTAGTGTTTCAAGTGGATTAAAACATTCATTAACTACTCACGTTTGATGAACTCCGTTAACTAACTTCTTCTCTTATTCTGCCATTTCTTTCTTTTTATTTTTCATTTTTAATTGGGAACTCTTCATTCAAGGAGAACAACCGAGAACATCTAACCTTCACGCATCAAGAACATACTGTTGAAACAACTCTTTTTTTTTTTTTTTTTTTTTATCGGTAAGATAAAATTTTATTAATCAAAAACTCCAGGTACACAGAGGAAGTGGACCATACCCACTTCGTCTACTGAATATCCCAACACACCAAAAGAAAAGAGTCTTGAACTTGAATTGTAATGGCCGTATGGCACACAGTTGTTGTTGTTCTTGTTTTTTTTTTAAAAAAGAAAACTGAGCAGCCTAATAAAAAAAAAAATTAGAGAGATTGAGAACACTATTCTAATAAGCTTAAAGGGAATATCACAACACCACAAAAAAAAAAAATTTTGTATTGACACAATATACAAATCAGTTTTGGGCTGTGTTTATTGACGGTTCAAATTGATAGAAATTTTCTAAATAAAAACTTAAACAAAGTTTATAACAAATGGTGTTTATCAAACGTGAGTAGTTAATGAGTGTTTTAATGCACTTGAAACACCAATTTATGTTTTTAGTGGTAGATTGATGATGTGGAAATATCCTAACCCTTTATTTATAATAAGAGATGGAGATTTAAAGAACTCTATCATGTAGAGTACCCTAGGAACTCTAGAGGATCTGAATCTGTTGAACCGAGCAATGTTGTCCTAGTCGCTTTCTTTCTTTAATGGTACGTGTAACTATCTATGCAGCATGCATGTGTTTGCATTCACGTATGTGCGAGATTGTGAAATACTTTATTAATGCAAGCAAATCTCCTCCTTAGACCCATATAGATTGTGCCGAAAAAACTAGATTCGTTATACTCTATTTTGGAAAAATGACACTCAGTTCCCAAATTTGTAAAATAATTAATACTCCAATTTCTTTTTTTCTTTTTTTTCCCTTTTTTAAAGAATATTCTTCACTTAAACTTAAAAAAATTGGAATATAATTTTTTTTTTTTAACTCTGGTTAGTTAGGCATTGGTTAAAAAAATTAATAAAAATAAAAAAAAAAAAGAAAAAAAAAAGGAAAAAGGGGGCGAAGTGTTAATTATTTTGTAAATTTTGGAACAGAGTGTCATTTCCCCAAAATAGAATGTAACAAGTCTAATTTCCCCAAAAGAATGAGGTGTTAGTGTAATTTACTATTTTTTATTTTTGCAAAGAAAAAGAGTAGCTGGAGAGCATTTACTGTTCAAATGAAAGTGGGAAGATTCCCCTGGCATGTATCTTCACCAATTTTGAGTACAAGATCTGGATCTGGTCATGTAAGATTGTTCACACTGGCAGAGCCAGAGGGGGGCAGGGGAGGCTCCCCTGGCTTTTAAGTTGATATATATATATATATATATATTTAATACTATTATATACCTCAGAAAATATAATAAAAATAATAATGTTGTTGTATCAGTTATACTGTGTATGCTTAATATTTAGGTTTTGAGTAATTTATGGGGAAATCATGCACAATTGATGTATATTTAAAGGGAAAAAATGTTCAAAATTGGAATGATGCATATTTTAAGAGAAAAATGTTTAGTATGTTATCTCACTAAAGTCAACATTACATGTAAATCTATTTGATGTTTACTTAGGAATTAGAGGAAATTTTTTTATTTTTAGGTTTAATTACATTTTTGGTTCTCAATCTATACCCTTTGTGTCAAAATGGTTGTCAACTTTTCAATTGCATCAATTTATTTATTTATTTATTTTTGTGAGAATTCAGTTCTTTTATTGAAAAACCCAAAGACCAAATAATACAATACAAAGATCACCAATTAGGTGAACAACACACAGCTAGCCTATCAAAGCTAGACCAAAACAAACACAAACTAGATTGTAGAGAGGAGAATATTCCAATTGTTACAAAGAGTTTTATGGAGGATAGAAGCAGAAGCTTTGACAGCCTCCATTTTGGCTCTGACATCTCTTCTAATAGTCTTAATAATATGCTCCTCTGATTTTCACCTCACTAGCATGTATTCTAGTATTTCTCTGACGCCATAGGTGATACACTGTAGCTCACCAAACAATTTTGCAAATAGTGACTCTAAAGCTTCTGCCTTTTAGGTTCTTAATAAATTTAGTTCTTAACCTTTTATCTTTGTGTCAAAATGCTTATTATTGCTAAATAATGGATGAAAATGTTGACATTACTAAAATTTTTATTAAAATAATAATATATGTGATGTGGCAAACCTCCTCACTTTCGTGGCACGTGAGGGACACTTTGATTCAAATGTTACGGAAACCAATTTTAATGGGATATGATTGTGTGTATTAATTTTATTCTTTTATTTGTAAAAACCTTGGCATAATGAACTTTTACATTAATTAGATCATTATTGAATCAATTATCTCTGTTTGTGGGAAAATTATATAATACTCTGGGAATATATTAAATGCGTACTCCCTCCCTTTTGTGAGAAGAGGGAGTACGCATCTATACTATAATATAAAACCGAAGTTTTTTGGCTTTTGGTTAACCTCATAATATTGCGCCACATAAGCTTTTGAGTTCTCACAATTTTACACCTCATTATTTTTAATATATATATATTTTAATTGAATTTAAATTTTATTCTATAATTAAACATCTCATTAGAATCTTGACATATTATATTTTCTTTAATAGAAATAATATATTATTCCATATATATAAACACAATCCTAATAAATGCCTAATACTATAATATATTTTATATATAAACACAATAATAATAAATGTCTTTTAATAATTATCAATTTTCATATTTAGATAAAATATAAAAGACAATAAAAATCATAGTTAGACCAATAATTTTTTAGATTTAATTTTAATTCATTTTCCGTGCATCGCACGGGTTTGCGACTAGTTTAATGTTACAATATTGGAGTATAGGAATTACCTATATATGATACTTCCCGGGAATCATGTTGCCACGCTGGTGGTGGGAGAACTCCTGAGAATCAGGTTATGGTCATTGCCAGTGACTTTAAATGGGTATATATAGAATACAAATATTTTATCATAATTTTTGTGTTCTAATTTATACTCTAATAATTATAACTTATCACGTATTCTTTTCACTTTTCTAATAAAATATTATATAATATTATATATAATAATATATATTTTTTTTTTTTAAAGGAATATTCTCCACTTAAACTTAAAATAATTGGAATATAATTTTTTTTTTTTTTTAGTTAGTTATTGGTTAAAAAAATTAATAAAAAACAAAAAAAAAAAAGAAAAAGAAAAGGGGAAGTGTTAATTATTTTGCAAATTTGGGAGCAGAGTGTCATTTCTCCAAAATAGGGTGTAGCAAGTCTAATTTCCCCAAAAGAATGAGGTGTTAGTGTAATTTACCATTTTTTATTTTTGCAAAGAAAAAGAGTAGCTGGAGAGCGTTTACTGTCCAAATGAAAGTGGGAAGATTCCCCTGGCATGTACCTTCACCAATTTGGAGTACAAGATCTGGATCTGGTCATATAAGATTGTTCACATTGGCAGAGCCAGAGGGGGGCAGGGGAGGCTCCCCTAGCTTTTAAGTTGATATATATATATATATATATTTAATACTATTATATAACATAAAAATAAAAAATAAATAAATAACTGTAAATGTATCAGTTATACTGTGTACGCTTAATATTTAGGTTTTGAGTAATTTATGGGGAAATCATGCACAATTGATGTATATTTTAAGGGAAAAAATGTTCAAAATTGGAATGATGCATATTTTAAGAGAAAAATGTACAAGATTGGGAGGCTAATACTCAATCATCTATCTCAAATGCTGAAACTTTAAATGTTAAACCCCTTAGAAAAACTCAAAGATGTGAACCTAAAAAAATAGATATCCCTTGCTTAGAACGTTTTGTAATGTTTAGTATGTTATCTCACTAGTAAGTCAACATGACATGTAAATCTATTTGATGTTTACTTAGGAATTAGAGGAAATTTTTTATTTTATTTTAGGTTTAATTACACTTTTTGTTCTCAATCTATACCTTTTGTGTCAAAATGATTGTCAACATTTCAATTGCATCAATTTATTTATTTATTTATTTTTGTGAGAATTCAGTTCTTTTATTGAAAAACCCAAAGACCAAATAATACAATACAAAGATCACCAATTAGGTGAACAACACACAGCTAGCCTATCAAAGCTAGACCAAAACAAACACAAACTAGAGTGTAGAGAGGAGAATATTCCAATTGTTACAAAGAGTTTTATGGAGGATAGAAGCAGAAGCTTTGACAGCCTCCATTTTGGCTCTAACATCTCTTCTAATAGCCTTAATAATATGCTCCTTTGATTTTCACCTCACTAGCATGTATTCTAGTATTTCTCTGATGCCATAGGTGATACATTGTAGCTCACCAAGCAATTTTGCAAATAGTGACTCTAAAGCTTCTGCCTTTTAGGTTCTTAATAAATTTAGTTCTTAACCTTTTATTTTTGTGTCAAAATGTTCATTATTGCTAAATAATGGATGAAAAATGTTGACATTACTACAATTTTATTAAAATAATAATATATGTGATGTGGCAAACCTCCTCACTTTCGTGGCACGTGAGGGACACTTTGATTCAAATGTTACGGAAACCAATTTTAATGGGGTATGATTGTGTGTATTAATTTTATTCTTTTATTTGTAAAAACCTTGGCATAATGAACTTTTACATTAATTAGATCATTATTGAATCAATTATCTCTGTTTGGGAGAGGTGATCCTCAATCAATTGTATTGCTTTTTTAAAAAAAAGAAAAATCAGGTATGAACACGGGAAATCTAAATATTTATAATAACTTTTCTGTTCTGCACTAAACTTTTCATTACTGAAGAACTTTATTACAGGAGATCGATTTCCCCATCAAAGTCTCACAATTCCCATTATTACAAGCTTTCCATGTTGCAATAGACCAAAACACGGGAAGCTCTCGGACTGGCTTACAGATTTCCATCATTTTCTACAAACGATGCACATAAACTAAGACAAGCTACCATTAACGTCACAATTTTATTTTCTTTATTCAATAAATTAAATGATTTTGCAAATTACAACAAACACATAACACATCTATTGAGTTCAGAAATTACTCTTTCCAACAGATCATAATTATTGATCCACATAGTGTTTTACATATTACCAGTAGCGGCTCCAAGAAATTTTTTCAGGGTGTTCATTACAAAACTTGAATATAACATCACTAAAAAAAAAAAAAATTACATGAAGTTTTATAAAATCCTTCTACAAGTCTTCGAATATAATAACATCACTAAAAAGAATTTGGTCTCCTATTATAATCACTATGCTTTTCTTGGGTAGAAGATGAATCTTGCAGTATCCTTATTAGAAATTTCTCCATTGTACTAGCAAAAGAATAAAAAATAAACTAAATTAATCAAATAGATAAATTAATTAATTCCAAACAAATAAAGTAACTATAAGACAAATAGACAAATTAATCAATTCCAAACAAACAATTAAACAAAGTAACACACTAACACTACAAGACAAATAAACAATAAAAATATAAAATATAAACTATCAAATAATATTATATTAAAAGTCTAAGTTCCGATCAAAGTGGCAAACAATCAAACCAAATCAATGAATAGATAAAGACAAAGTAACAACTAATGAACTAACAAGCAGATAAGAATAAAATAAGAGAGGAAAAGAAAAAAAGCAAACCAGATCTGAAGACTTTTGAGCCGAAGTCCACTATCCAGCTCTAGCAGCAGGTGTGACTGCGTGAGGTGAGGGCGGCAGCAGCAGCAAGCATGAGGGACGATTCTGGTCTCCGGCGAGCTGTGGTGTTGCCTTCGCAATGGGTTATTTTGTTTTTGGGTTTTATCTCTCTCTCTCTCTCAATTGAACGAGTGGCACACAGTAATTTAAATTTGGGATTTTTTTTTTTTTGGATGAACAGAATGAATCTAATTAATGGGATGGTTCAAACAATTGGGCTTAACAAGGTGTTGTTATTTGGGTTTATTTTGTTATTGTGGTTGTTATTTGAGTTAATTTTTTTTTTTGTTATTTGGGCTTTTTATGTTTGGGTCCAGTGAATTGGGTTTATTAGGATCAGACTATTCACAATTTATTTACACAATTTTATTTAAGGTGTACAACACCAATATAATTTTTTTTTTACCCTTTCATTTTAAAAAGTCAGGGTGTGCAACTGCACACCCTCACTTGTACGTGGCGCCACCACTGCATATTACAATATTGAGAAGGAATACCTATATATGATACTTCCTGGGAATCATGTTGCCACGCTGGTGGTGGGAGAACTCCTGAGAATCAGGTTATGGTCATTGCCAGTGACTTTAAATGGTTATGTGTAGAATACAAATATTTTATCATACTTTTTGTATTCTAATTTATACTCTAATTACTATAACTTATCAGGTATTCTTTTCACTTTTCTAATAAAATAACTTTAGTTTAAAATAGAAAAAAACCTTACACGGGACAAAGTATACGACAGGGGAATGTTTATACGGGCAATGCCCATTAATTTTCATTTGGACAAATGCCACCTATACAACTTATAGAATTAGGGGAATGTTCATACAGGGAATGCCCATTAATTTTCATTTGGACAAATGTCACCTATACAACTTATAGATTTAGGGGAATGTTTA